>JAMWET010004479.1:0-472500 GCA_024036415.1 Prochilodus magdalenae
AGCAGGACGGAAGCAAGCTGATTTAGACTTGACGTAGAAGGCTCAATTCTTGCCTATGTGTTCCATGTCAAACCTCATAATCCTTCTTTCCACAGTCTTCTTAATTGTCGCGCTCTGCAGTCTTTAGCTTTTCCAATGTGACTCTTTTTATGTCAAACAGAAGCTATGAACAAATGGCATTTTACGATTTCAGGCTTCGGACGGTCAGCATTTCTGAAGAAAAAAAAAAAAAAAAAAAAGCAGAGTACATGTTCGGCTCTAGGGTCCCTCGTCAGGGTGCAGGTGACTTTATCGGCGTGTCTTAGCTCAGGCAGTCGGTCGTGTTTGTTAAACCCCTTATGCGTCATGGGGAGGGGGGGGGGGGGGGAAGGGGGGGGGGGGGGGGAGGGGGCGGGACCGCTTATTAAATATATATAAAAAAAAAAAAAAAAAAAAAAAAAAGACTGATCGCGACCCTCTAAAACTGTCCACCCGTTCGGTTTCTCCACGTCTGTTTTGTTTGATTTCTCATAAGATTCTCCGGCACTTAACCGCTCCTAAGTTATTACGTCGAGACGCGAAAGAGTTGGCTTAGGTACACATAGAAATTTGTCCCTTCCTCGCGCTGAACTGTAATCCAGTAAGGTTTAAGAACACATCACACGGAGGCGCTTCTGTGGAACTATTCCTTGTAAAGAAAAGTTCCAAAAAAAAAAAACACCACATGAGAGACCTCACATGCCCTATGATGCTTCTTGAAAATAGCCTAGTAAAAAAATATGGAAATGCCCTTATTTAGCTTTGTTGATTTTGGGCAATTTACTTTATAATATAGGGTCCAGTTGTCATTAGATATATTCATATAAAATTATATAATATTAAATCCGCACAAATTTGGGATTGTTTGCCACTGTTAGTTACTGAAATTTTTCAGTGGATGTGTGAAAAGGCACTAGTTGAGCTTAGTACCAACCCCCCGGGTAAAAAAAAGGTCCCTCTTTCACGGGGGAACCTTTCTATGACCCTAACGAGGTATTGAGGGAATGCCAAAAAAAACATTGACTCTGAGGAAAATGCGGGGGGGTGGGGACCCGGGAAAGCTCTTAAAGACACAAAAAAAGGACAAACTAAAAAAAAAAGGGCGGTAAAGAAAAAGATTATAAGTTCAATCCAGGACACACATTCAATGTAATTTACTGGGCCTTCTGAAAAGAGGGGGGGGGGGGTGGGGAATTTACTTGAGCCTTACCTCAATGTGGTGGGGGCATCAAAATACCCCAATCAAGTTTGAACTCAACCTGATAGGCATCTCTTGTCCAATCGGGAATTCGAATCTATGGGTTCTAACAAAAACATAGGGTATATGGGCTATTACGCATGATATAAGAGCTGATGCTGCATCCCCAAATTTACTATTCTTGTGGGCACCTACGCTAAGATACTATTCAGGGTGATTTACTTGATAAATATTCTGGTGCCGCACCCAGAATTTTAAACCGTTAATAAAAATCAACAACCCAATGGTTCCTTTTTTAGAGGAATTGCGGCCTCGCGCAGGTTTGGGGAACAGTTCATTGCTCTTCCTTTTGGGAGGGAGGGGAGGCGGATTCTGTCTTTTCAATCGTAAGTTGGAAAATAAATGCAGAAAAAGAATTCTTACAAACAACTATACTTTGCATAAAGGCGGTTTCACCAAGGGCTACTTAGTTTTAAAAACCAGGTGGTTATATAAAATCCAAAAAATCATGGAAAAAAAACTCTGAAAAGGACAAAAAAAAACAGTATCCTGGGAGCTTATAATGCAATCAGTAAGTTTTCAACAAGTTACTTCAACGGAAAAAGAAAATGTTTTTTGCCAAACAAAGTTGTAGTAGTTTGCCGGGGGGGGGATTAGTGTAAAGATTCTTACAAATTGCCGGCTGACAATGCCAACTTGCTGTACGTGGAACAGAGTTTAATTCTAAGTAGTTTTTGTATATGTATCTGGCTGCTCTGTATTTGAGTTACTGTGTTAAAATGGGGCACAAGAAAATTAATCTTAGCAGTTAAATTTTTATGTTTTACATATGTAGGTCTATCTACATAGTGACATTCACAAGACGCTATTGTTGATTCTGCTACAGAGTAGGTAGTAGGTATAATACGCTCCAACAGTTAGCTGCATTTTTGATCCATCTTAGTTGGCTCAAAGACTTGTTTTAGAAAAAAGAGGGGTTACAGCTTTGGTGGGGTTACTTTACTTATTGGTTTAATAAATCAACAACACCCACCCCAGCGTATTTCCAGTCAATATTAAATGACACCCCCAGATATTAGGGCCAGTTTGAGTCCGAGACAGTAACAGTGGCTGCACATTCCAAATCCCTCCACAGATATTAGTCTTCTTGCTCGTCAACAAACCCCAACTCACCATTTTGGGTTTGGGGGAGAAACTGGAGCGTTCCCCTTTTTTCTTTGGTTTTTTATGCTGCATCCAACTGTGGTGGATGGAATAACTTAAGTTAACTATGAATTGTCTACGTAAAGTATCTTAAGTATCCAATGGAACTTCCCCATTTAAAAGCTGAGCAAAGGGCACAAACATTGTATATTGTTTGAAACGCGTTATTAGTTTTATTAAAAAATACAAATAAACCACCAAATACAATAAATCATTAAGTTCTTCATGTTGTTTTTAAAAGGTTTTGAGCATTAATTCTACACCAGTCATTGGCATGGGTTTTATCACAAAATCCTTCAGCAGCATCACCTGATTTAAATAAAAAGGAAGGGGTACAAAGTTAAGCCCGAACTAGGCATTAAAGGGTAAGTGTAAAATACAGGTCTTTGGGAGTGTTTACGCTAAAAACTTACTTCTATTTATGCTGGCGGGTTAGTTACTGGCCTAGTTTCTGCTTTGTAGTATTTCGTCCTATAAGAGTACTCCGTGATTCAAGTTCTTTGCACACCCATGGGAAACCTGCAGAGGTTTAAATGGTGTCCACAGCACTCAGCTTTAAAGAAATTTAAAAAGGGGCATCCTCAAAAACAACAAAGCCTTTAAAAAAGTTGCCCTAGGAATGTGGTCTAGGTTATCAGGCTGCAGAATTTGTGACTCCATTTAAACTTTCCAGCACTACACATTTCCTACATTATAATAGTCTCTACTGGCCAACTTGGAGAAGGTACGTAGACGGAGATAGCAGCATATTGCAGACAGAGACAAGAAGTTTTAGAATCTCGAAACTTCCTCTTTCCAGTGATCATAAAGAAGCCTGGGGAACCAGTTATTTCTAAACACACCATACCACAGCTAGTGTACAATATTCAGCTTTGTGTTCCAGGTCCAGAGAAAGAAAACCCAGTTCCTCTGCTATTGGTTTATAGTAACAGAAAAAAAACAGAATAAAGCTGGCGGAACATTCCTCTCTCTGCTTAGCTGAAGACAGAGAGTGTCTTTGGGACCGTGTCAGGTAATGTCTGCACTGGTATTTAACCAGGGAAGGTGATTTGTGGCTTTTGGGGCTCTTTGATGCAGGATTATTGGAATTTTTTGTAAGAGATTGATAGCTGAAGTGCCGATTGTGGCCTCGGTTATGTTAGGCACATATGTCGCTGCATCTCTTGCGGCGGTGAAGTAGTTCTCGGGCCCAATTACATGCTGTAAAGTAGCGGTCCCATGGGAAATGAAAATGATGTGTCGAAGGATGTAGAGGGCTATGGATGATGAACCCAACAATCTCACAATTTGCCTTCTCAGAAGTTAAAAATTTGGGTGTGGGGGCGCTGTCTGGCACTGCTCAAATGCCCCAACCGTGAATGACTGGTATCATGGAACAGCATCAAAAAAACTAAGGTTTCAGGAGGTTCATCAACACAGTGCTTGAGAAGGAAATTTTTTAATGGCACTTTCAGGTGGTGCTAGAAGGCTTGGAGCTGCTGCTCAGATCCATGGGAAAGGAGCCTGACAGGGGAGGGAAGGAGACATAGGTATGACTACTAGTAGTGTAGGCATTGTCAAAAAAGACGGACAAACGACCGGGCCCATAAAAAATTTCCTATAAATGCTGCTGACCACTGCAAAAAGCTCAGGGCTGGGGAGAAGAACAAAAGAGTCAGGGGCCTGGGATTCACGAAAAAAAAGCCTTTCAAGGGAAAAATAGCTTACATAGATTCTCAAGTGTATACACAAATAGTCTAAAGCTCACTGTATATGGTTGTAAATGGTCGGTCAATCCATAAAGAGCCATAACATGCCAATAACACTTTACATTTGAGAACTTTTTAACAAACAAAAACGTTATTTAGACAGTTTCAGAGCAATATGGCAATTATTTTCATAGATGGGGTACATAAGACGTTTTTATGAAGTGAATGACTTGGCACATTGATATGAAATAAAACTAAAAAAAAAAGACTTTTTCCTGCTTATAAACACTGTTATGAAAAGGCATCCTTACCCAAATAACAGCACTTATAAAAGGCAGGGCTGTACACAAAATTCAGTTTTCACAAAAACCATATTCGAATTCTTAATGGCTATTGCAATCAATGATTTAAGGAATTCTATATATTTATCTTACTGCAAACCTTACCTCAAGTTAGTGAAGCCTAAAAAAAATTGCTCTAACTATCTATTTACTATTGAGGGTGATTTCCATCAACATGTTCAAACATTTACATTATGTCTGTTTATGCTTTTGTTGTAATCCAAACGTTGTTTGGAAGCTGGCAGTGTGTGTGTTGAACTGGAAGTTGGAAAAGTAAGTGATTTTGTTATTGCGAAGGCCCCCTAACTGTCTTAATGGGGGCATCCCAATGCCCCAACACTTTAAACCCCACCCTACGAGGCCATGTTAATGTTACACGCTTCCTAAAAACAGGACAGGGTCACACTTTCCCAGGTCTGTCTCATTCTCTATTCATTCATCATAAACTGTAATATTTGTAATGTTGTTTTTTCATCAACATTAAACACAAATTACAAATATTTGAAAAATGTATATTAAGGAAGTAAATACTGGGGAGTATATTTATTTAGTCCCAAGTTAAACGTTGACATTAATTAAAAGAAATGAAATTAACATTATTCCTCAGTGTTATTACTGAAGCTCTTGCTGAAAGTTCTGAGTTAGACTGATAAAATCAGTGTGATGATCAGTTATTAAATCCTCAGTGTTACTGAAGTGCTCTGCTAAAAGTCTGAGTAGACCTGATAAAATCAGTGTGGATGATCAGTTAATTAATCTCAGTGTGTTACTGAAGCTCTGCTAAAGTCTGAGTAGGGACTGATAAAATCAGTGTGATGATCAGTTTTATTATAATCTCATAGTGTTACTGAGGCTCTGCTAAAGTCTGGGAGTAGACTGATAAAATCGGTGTGACTGATCCAGTTATTAAATCACAGTGTTACTGAGCTCTGCTAAAGTCTAAGTAGGGAGCTGATAACATCAATTGTGATGATCAGTTATTAATCTCCAGTGTTATTGAGCTCTACTAAAGTCTGAGTTAGACTGATAAAATCAGTGTGGATGATCAGTTTATTAATTCTCTAGTGTTACTTGAGTCTCTACTAAAGTCTGAGTAGACTGATAAATCAGTGTGATGATCAGATATTAACCTCAGCGTTACTGAGCTCTACTAAAAAGGGTCTGAGTTAGAACTGATAAATCAAGTGTTGATGATCCAGTTTATTTAATATCAGTGTTACTGAGCTCTGCTAAAGTCTGAGTAGACTGATAAATCAGTGTGATGATCAGTTATTAATCTTTTTGCACTAGAAACAAATGTGACATCTGTGCTCTATTTATGCTGCATGTCAGAGTTGCTTACAATTTATAATAGCTTTTTTTAACAGTAAAAAAAAAAGAAGATAGGACAACCGCCAAGTTTCTTATGCAGTTAGGACAAGATCATGAATTAATTCTAAATCAAGTCTTAACTGAAGATTTAATGGCGAATGAACAGATATGATAGGTTTTCAGAGTTGAGATGGTTTCTGTAATATGTTCAGAACACCCTTTATCATTTTATCATTACCATAAGTTTCTGTGCTTCTATAGAAACATATTATACGTCAATGCAACCTTGTAAACATTGGGCCTGTTGTGTACTGTTGCCCATGTAATATTTTACCACTGATACTTTTCAATATATCCACATTTATGTATGAAGCTTTTTACAGCAATACACATTAATGCAGATGGATAAAAAAATTCACCAGTATCTATCGCAGTAGTGATATAGAGTGGCTTCTGGCCTTATACGTTCCATTACTTAGGTGCTTCATAACTGTGTTATAAATGAACTGATGTCTGTCACTAGTTTGTCACTAGCTAAAAAAAACCCTCCTTTCATCAGTACAGTGTCACTTTACAGTACTTCATAGGACATTGTATGTCCTCTTGCACATAAGCTGTTAATAATATTTAGGTATTGCTTAATAAATACCTTATTCTGTGCATTCTATATTCTATTCTATGTGTTATAAAGTACCTTTGCATTGTCACCTTTTAAGGAGTGTGTTACTGACGTGTTTCTTTTTGTAGTTGTTGTTGTTTAGCCATACTTTAATTATCAAAACCCTTCAGAATGACATTGAATTAAACAACACACTCAGATTATGCTCAGATTCGGCCTCCCAGCTGAACAGGCATCTTAATGAATTTCTCATGACGAATGTAACAAAAATGGACTGTCACAAAGTCTAGATTACAAAGCAAAATAATAATTTCTGCTTCATCCAATCAATGAAAAGAACACAAAGCCAATCAGAATGGTTTGAAGATTTTACAATGGTTCTGATAGGAACCGAGAGAACAATGCTACTATAGCCATTTAATTCACTATCCTATACCAGCAGTGAACAGGTCTTCTGCATTTGTATATCTAGTGGTGATGATGGAGAACTTGTTATTGGATACAGTACTGTAATTTGAGGAAAATATCGAATTTGCAATTTTTTACACAACTGCCGTTAGAATTTATATTGCAAATATTTTTAAATTAAGTTCTAGGCTAATGTTGAATTGTTTTCTGGCTTGAGGCTTAATCACAGCCACTTACCGTGTAAGTTAATTATTATGGTTGTATTCATGTACACAGCACATGGACTGTTTCTGGTTAGTCTAACCCATCTACTCGTAGTTCACAAGCTCAGCGTTATTAGCTTGAATTCAGACTAAAGTGTGTTAAAGCAACATAGTTGCATTGCTGCATTGGCTGTTTAAATATTGCACCCCCTTAAATTGCAGTGTCAGTGGTAAAATGATTCATCCTTTAGTCCTAATATCATTTTGGATAAACGCAGGCTATAATTTAAAAAAATGCAACTCTATTGATTTAGAAAAATCTTTAACCTCTCCTGTGCATCTCCAATGAGCTTTTAAAGGCATTAAACAGACATCTATTTCACATCACCACTGTTGTGCACAATACTGATCATTTCGCATCACATCACTCTGAGTGATTTGCATTTTTACCATCATGAAAAAAATTACATTTTTAAACTGGATTTTAACGGAAGACATGTGAGGCTACAGAGGTAGTGACGTGGTAGTGTGTGTTGTGCTGGTGTGAGTGGACACAGCAGTGCTGCGAGAGTTTTTAAACACCTCAGTGTCACTGCTGGACTGAGAACAGTCCACCAACAAAAACTACCCAGCTCACTGCGTCCTGTGACCACTGATGAGGGCTTAGAGGATGACCAACACTGCACTGTGCAGCAACAGATGAGCTCTCATCTTTGGCTTTACATCTACAAGTTGGACCAGCAAGGTAGGTGTGTCTAATAGAGTGGACAGTGAGTGGACACAGTGTTTAAACACTCCAGCAGCACTGCTGTGTCTCATCCACTTGTATGTCAGCGTCACTGTAGTGCTAAGAATGATCTACTACCTTGTGGGGTGGTCCTGTGGGGGTCCCGACCATTGCAGAACAGGGTGAAAGGGGGCTGACAAAGCATGCAGAGAAACTGAAGGGCTACAGTCTGTAATTGTAGAACTAGATAATTCTCCTATATGGTAAGTGGAGCTGATAAAATGGATCATTAGTGTAGAACAAGGAGGTGTGCTAATAAAGCTGCCAGTCAGTTGATATATTTACATATGGTCGCTGTCCAAAGAAAAACAAGTATCTCCAAAATGGCAACTTTACAGGAGAGGCCAAAAACCTCATTCGATTTTAATGTAAGTCAATGGAACCAGACGTCCTTCCGAGCACGTCTGGGCCATTTCAGTTGGTCTGTTCATCATGCAAATCTCACAGTGTGTAAATGGCAGCAGCTGTTTTCAAATGATGCATAAAAGTCAAAATGGACAAAAATGGAGATACATGTTTTTCATTGGACAGCAACGATATGCATTGGATTAGCTGCTTCATAAGCACACAGTAAAGTGTTCTTACCCTTCGGTACCTGTATCCTATTTGCTACAGGCTAAAGGAGGATTCAGAATCTTGCATCTGAAACCACCAAGCCCTTTGCTTGAGCTTGTCCGAGATGCACATAACAGCCTTTGATTATGAAGGAAACTGTTTGTATCAGACTCTTTTCCACCGCTTTGTCTTCAGTATTTGTATTGTTTTATCATATCTCGTGTTATCTACTGCACCTTCATTTTTCAATCCTGATCTTCCATAAAAAGGAATAAATCCATGACCCGGAGTGGCTAAAAGCTTGCTTGGCCATTAAAGAGTAGATTTGGCATAAATTCTGTCAATTTTTTTCCATTTTATCAGGCCTCTCTCTAGTACGCCTCTATGTATCTGGGCAAGACCTGCCCACCCAAGTTGCCTTTGCAAGCTATGACAATCTGGGACTCTTGTCTCTCTAGCATATCTTGAGCGACCTCAAAGTAAATACACTCCCTTTCTGGGGAAGCATGGAAACTTATTATTACTCCAGATGCCTTAACCATTCACTTCTTAAGCCCACAAATTTAGAATCCACATGCACGGCACAACAATGAATTATTGGGCGATTATGAATAAGTAACTCCGCAGTGGAAAAAGGAACCCGTAGCCAACTGATACATCCCCTTCCCCGCAAGAGAGCTTCTCTTTCAAATGCACGTTTCAGAAGGTGAGCCCATGCCTAATGTTTGTCAGGTGTTTGTTGCTGAGCCCTTGATGCCATATCGCTCTGACATTAAGATACATATGACCTCCAAAACAGACCAAAAGCAGATTCTTCTTCATTTCAGAAGGTGTGTTCTTTTCTCTGGTGCGTTTATCAGGCTCAGGTTTTCCTTATCAGAACGGCTAAACAAGAACATCACACACGGCTTGGGCCTCTTCATGTAGCTCTTGTTTTCGTCTGAGATTATCTGTAGAATGCTTTTATGCTTTTATTCACAGAATCCCTTTCGAAATGAAGGGTTCTCCATGCTTTAAAGAAACACATAATGAAAAATCTCTACAACCCTGAATGATAATAATTAGAGCTTCTTAAATGGTTCTTGGCCTGGTTGCATGGTCCTATTGAATATAGAATATCTAAGTGGGATAGAACCTGTGTAAAACTGCTCAAAAACTCTCATTTACAATATTGGTCCTTCAGAACCATCCATTAAAAAAGGTTCCTCAGGGAACCAAATTGGAATGTTTCTCTCGGCCATATTCTTCTTTTTTTGGTGTTGGGGTTTTCCTTGTTTTTCTAAGGTTTGGTCTTGTTTTTTTTTCTTGTGTGGGTTCATTTGCCAAAACACTAAATTTTGACATGGACGTTTTTCAGCTTCCTTAGAATTAAACAGCATGTTTATATTACTGTGCCTTTGAGACTGATATGACTTTAAACCGTGGTCCCACGGTAAAAACAACAAAAAAATGACCATTAAAACAGTGACTAGCGTATTCAGCTATTTACAAGGATTATGTCAAGCTCTATTTAAAACTAAGACATTTATTAGAAATAAGCTATATCTTTAATAATAAATCAATATAACATTTAATATAAAATAAAATATAATATAATAATATAGTGTGTATATATATGTATATACATACAAAATCAGCATTGATAGGGTACTGTTTACTGGGAGGTGTCTGCCCCAAACCCTAACCCTTACATTTACACTTGTTGTTATTTGTGTATATATATATATATATATATATATATATATATATATATACATATGTATAAAGTGAGATAGAAAGATTTATAATTTTTTTTTTTTTTAATCATTTAAAAATGCTGTTACATATTTTCATCTTATTACTGAAACAACAGAGTTTGAATAGAGTTTTAGTCTGTGGGTGGAGCTGTATTTCAGCCACACCCCTACATTTTGGAGAAGGATAAGAATGAGACTACAACCATGACCCTTATGGCCACATACTGAGCAGGTATATCTTATTGTTCTGGGGTAAATTTGTATGTGTGTATGTGTATGATTATGAATTGTCACTGCTGAAACACAGATTTGCGAGTGTTTTAATATAAGAATTTTGTGCCGACCTTTTCAAAGCTGTGTTAGCCAGCAATGAACTGGCTACTGTATTTTTATTGCAGGTTTTTACACTACATAATTATTTATTATTACATTAGTAGTGAAAAAAAAAGAAATGTTTAAACATTTATTTTAATAAAACTAAAGAAAATTAAGTTCCAGCATAATTCAAAGCAAAATTATATTAGTTTGAAGTCAAGTAAAAATTAAGAACATGTTCTCAACACAAGTGAACCAGAGAAATTGTTACATGTAACTAACCGTTGTTTTTCTTGCTCATCTGTTTTTGTTTGTTTGTTTTGATTTTAAAAAGCAGCCCGAATTATTCCCTATGGTATACGTATTGGCTGGATGGAGTACAACTGCTGTAGGTCAAAAAGGTGGATCTATGCGACAATAGAAATAGAAATTCATTCACAGTGAGATGTTTCTGCATCTTAGTTTCCATGTGCCTTATAGACAGTACATTTCACACAATGCTTCTATACACTTAAAGGATAAACATTTCTCTTTTTCACTCATATTCACAGCATATTTCAGTTTATGCCATAAAATTTGGAATCCCATGAGGGCAGTGCTGTTGTTATAAGCAGAGACCAAACAGATATTTACACGTGTCTGATTTTCTTTTTTTTTTTGTAGTTAAATCCATACAGACAGTTGGAAAAGGTTCCCATGACGGAGCCATTCCGGCAGTCTGGGCGTGTCCTGCCAGTTCTTTATTTTAAACTCTAAACTCATGGGAAAGCTATTTCTGGACTTGTTCCTCTGACAGTGAAAACACTGCCAGTTGTTTATTAACAGGTGCAATGGTCACAATGAAGCCAAAATAGTTCATTAAGTAAACACGCCTAAGAATAGATTCCATAGAAAGGGATATTTAAGTTATGGGTTGTTGGGAAAAGGGGACTTTTTAGTTTCACTTTGTGCAGCTCTGCCTGTAACCGAGACTGCCTGTGTTATTCTTACTGCGATTTTCAGCAGATGCAGATGATCTATAGTACGTTACACTCAGAGGTTATAAACGGTCATCGTTTCTCAAGAATCTTTGGTCCGTTGTTGTCAAGTGAGGCGCAGAAGTGGCGGACGCAGCAGCTCAGTGACCCTTGTAGTGCACCAGGGCCTTAGAGGACCGGCCAAGCTCGCTTGTGCTGGAATTGTAAACAGAGAAATACCAGTGTCGTCAGGAGGATGTCTATGTGGTTTCTACCCCACACGTTTAAGAACCCTGCGGAAACCTGCGGGACATAAATCAGCCTGTGTGCCATCGCGCCCTCATTCATTTGCAGCACATTTGCGAGCGCATGCAGAAACACAGTCTGGTCCTCTACAGCAGAGTGCACGTGTAGGTTTTGCATATGTTTGCTGCTGACCAGAGGAATACTTCCATATCTGTGTCCTACATTCCACATGTCTACAGTTAACCTATTCAGCTTTTCCCAGCAAAACATGTTGCAGAACATGCATGACGCTTCTTGACAGACTTAGTGGTGCTACAGAGAGAGAGAGAGAGAGAGAGGGAGAGAGAGAGAGAGAGAGAGAGAGAGAGAAATGGACAGGGCGATTGAACGAGTGGGTAGAGTCTCTGGGAGCTGGCCGACCCATGTGACACTCCCTGCCCCTTTTTGTTTTTCCCACACAAACTGACATGACATGGGCTTAATCTTCAGCTGCAGCACTTTCAAAAGCGAGGGGTTTTGTTTTCAAATTAATACTTGTCTAAGGTTTTGATTTATAGTTCAGGCAAGGGCAGCGTATTTGCTTATAAGGTTACCAGTCGTCCATGGCAATTTTACAAGAGGGAGAAAAGGTTACCTAAACATCACGTTGTACCGCAACAAACGTCCCAGTAAACTTTATAGAGGGCAGCTCTAAATAGCCTGCCAGAGGTGAGAGATGTGGTCTGATATCCATAGTGAGAATTTGAAATTTGAGTGTAATTTGAAGGAAGTATAAGGTTTGCACATGACTCTGAAATAAAAAATATGAAAGTATTCATTTTATTTGACTCAAATATGTACAAATAGGGCTAAAATTGTTATAACACCTGATATCTATGAAATGGCATTTTACAATATTTAAAAAAATCTGTTTTGCTTTGAAGTACCACATATTTAACCCTAACCCTAACCCTAACCCTAGATGCAATTTCTAAGATTTTTTATTTTGAAATAATCTAAACTAAACAAAATTTATCAACAGAATAATTTGTACCTCAAGAGGTGATAGTGAGTCACTGTAGTGTGGAGCTATCAGTCCAACAGAATAAAGAAGTAGCATTGTTGCCTCGACGGTGTATTCTAACCTCTTCTCAAGCATGCTGAAGATCAGTTTGACCATTTAGAAACAGACAGACAATAAAAGGAAGACTAAATGCAAAAGAAACTTGTCAATAACTGTTACCACCTGCCGCCATCAGTGTGATACTGAACTCGCAGCATTTCTTCTAGGCTGAGATGAAGAAGAGTGATAAAGGAGGAGGAGGAGGGACTATGCTTTTCCTTGTTTCTTATGATAGGGCTGGGCACTACAACTTTCTGGGGATGCATTGCCGTCTATTTGTTTAAAGTATGAATTAGACAATTTGCAATATCTTACAGATTGCTTCTTTAAAGAAACCCCAATGTAATTTACAATAGATTAATTGCAAGTCATTTTGAGTTTTGTCTATTTATGATTGAATCTTTACACAAAGTAAAGGCTCTCATTTTCACATTAAACAAGAAAAAAAAGTCATTTAAAAAAATTACAAAGTTAGAGCACAATAATAGCCAATGAAATAAACTGAAAGACAAATTTAAGTTGAGGTCATTCATCACCAGTGCTGCACCGATACCTTGTGTTTCTCCACTTGTGTCATTTTTTGGTAACACTTTATTGTAGGGTATTGTTCACACAGCTACATGACACCTATATAAGCTTATCATGACCACTGACATAACCCTAAATGAATATATATAAAAGTTTATTCCAATAGGCATCATTTCCTATAAGAAAGTTACATTTGCCAGTTTTGATCAAAGTTATCTAAAGTAGCTTTTATGCCTGTTGGGATACGTATTTCTAAACATTTATGTAGTGTTATGTCAGTTGTCACGACAAGCTTATGTAACTGTCTTGTAGACTTAGTAACAGTGCCCTACAGTAAAGTGTTATCTATTATTTTACTCCCTTGTATCATTTGAAGATTCAAGTTACACTTAAATTAAAGTTTCATGATGAATGGACTGACAGAAATGTTCAGATTGGTTGGAAGACCTCGATATATTAACTTCCAATACACGTTAGGAAAGTTTTTACCTGTCCCCTGTGATCTTACCATTAAGCAGAAGGGTTTTATCTGCCAGTGATAATATTTCCTTCGTGCAATCTCCTGAAATAAGTAAATTCACTGTACTGTGTGAAGTATGGATCTCTAGTGAAATTTCAAATCCAAAAACTCCATCCAATTACCCCAAAATGACTGTGGATTTATGCTAAACAGGAAACAGGGTTTGTCATTTCCATGAGAACGTGGATGTGTGAAAGCAGATTTATCTGTCCCTGGAGACTGCAAATATCACTCTAATTCTGGTTCCCTCTTACACTAGCTAGATCTAGTAAACTGATATAGTGGAGGATTTCTGCTGGGCTGTACTGTCTCCTGCAGTCTCTGAGGGTTGGGTCTGATGCACCAGCCCAGCCCTGGCATTCTGGCATGCTTGCACTTTGGCATGGTAGCTCTCTGAAGCGGCCCATCTGGGCCTTAGGCTCCCACAGGAGAACCAGAGAACGCTGGTCCTGCTTGTTTCCCAGCCACCGTCTCACTGACCATCCCTCTGCACTAGTATTGCCCTTTACCGCCCAGTCCCGTGCTCAACCTAAAGGGGTTTCCCCTCTGCTTCCTTCCCCTGAAGACCACTCTGGCCCGGATCCAGGGGCCATTTATTTTTGAGCTTTTTCCCTGCCATCCTTACGTTCACGGCAGCTAAAAATAAGAATCATCACACAGTCTGAAGGATCACAACGAACTGAGCCTATGTGGGGTTGATTTAAATTCGATACTTAAAGCGGTGATTTGTCGCTCCCTTGCCTCCAAGTCCTTGTAGTATTGTCCTCCCTTTGGAGAATAATGATGTGAATTCCCATACTCTCTGAAAAGTCCTCTTGGAGGCTGATAAGACCTTATGGAACTTGCTATATCCCTGAATTCTGTCCACTGTCCCCAAATAATTCTCCGGTGATGAATGCATCTGTGCAAAATACTGAAAAATTATGTTTTCTAAGGACCTTCCATAAAGATTTCACCCCAGATGGCCAATAGTATATGGTCATAAATACAATCCCAGTGGATCCCTCAGCATCCAAAAAGCTGGGAACAGTTAAGAGTAACCCAGAAGCATGTCGTTACTGACGGAGACCGTGACATAAATCTCCAGCAATGGCTCATCAAGTCATAACAATCACTAACTCAGCGACAAGCCAGACTCCCAGAATCTAACCACAAATTCCGCTTGGCCCGGGACGTTCAGTGGTTTCAGTCTGGATGCGGCAGGCGGAGGTATGTGGGTACAGAACGCAGAGTCATTCGTCTCCAAGGCATGTGGAAGCAAGCAGGAGAGAGTGTTCCCACTCTGGATCCAGGCAGGAAGCCTCCCATGCATTTCTTGGCGGTCTGTTGACCCCCATGGTGCAAAGGACACGACTAGGCTCCATCGGTTGGGACAGACCTAGGCAGTGTTTTCACTCCGTATGACTGAAACAGCAATCACCACAGGCCATTTACCAGCCCAAACGGGAAGATGGCCAGCACTCCTCTATCGGAAAGGTCCCTGAGCCCTGATGGTCATGAGGCTGGGATTTCGCACAGTCGCTGGGCTTTAGTCAGAAAGTGGATTAGAGTTCTCCAGATAGGAGAGGACGGAGTGTCCTTTATTATACAAATGAAAAAGTCCCACTTTATTTGGATAGCCCTCAATACCCTTTAGTTTGTAAAAGTTTAGGAACCTTCTGCAACCTCAGGTAGACATGCCTACATCGTTGCTCATCCAGTCTAAAAGAGAATGTCCCAAGAGTGTTCTCCACTTATGTGTATATCAGCTTTAAAGCACATACGAGTTTCAGTGTCTCTTGTCAGCATTAGGCACCAGGACATCCACCTTAAAGTGATGTTCCTCTATAACAGCATTATGCACCTCCATGCCTCTCTGCTGGCTACGGAAATGCATGCAGTCTCCTCGTCCATCCCCTCCAGGGTAAAAACAACTCGCCCATCTATCGCCTGGGGCCTCTGCTTGCAATGGGGGGGTGGGTGGCCGCGGGGTCTGTTGAAAATCCTGGGGGCATGGAGGGGATTAACACGGACAGCTTCCGGCCCTGCCTGCTCAGCGTGTGCTGCATAATTGAATTTCATGCTTGGGCCTCTCTTCTGAAGTCGTGTACCAAAGCGGTCATTTGAAAAGAAAGCTATTAGTCAAAGGCCTCGGCAAAGCTGTAGCTTTTGGTGTAGGAAGTCAGAGATTATGAGGCAGCGGCCATCAGTGAAGTCGTCAAAACACAACAGTCTTGCTCCGTAACGAGGGGGACAACACACAGTACAGAAATAATAAATATGGCCTGCTGCGTGTGCGCCGCCTTTGTTTCACAGCCAGTTTTCCTTCCTGTGGTCTTATCTTTGTGTAAGTGCCGTTTTAATGAATGTTCCAAGACACTCAATACGGATGGAAAGTTTACACTTCTAGTGGCAGTTCAAGCCCGAATGTGGAGCCAAATGAAGGGCCCGAATCAGCCAAAAAATGTTTGGTGGAATGCTTCTGTAGCAGGCCTGAGTTGCAGAAACACATCCATTTATGCAAATAACGGTCGGAACAAAGAGAGTCGAATTGGAAAGAACAGTCTTAAGAGCTTTTAAAGGCATTTCTGGTTGTTTTGCAGCATGGGAATACGCAGTGTGCACTCTTTAGTTGCAGTACAGAAAAGGGTACATTCACTGTCACTAATGCATGATGAGACTATTTTCTTTCCTCCCTTCCATCTTCTTCTCAGGATATTCTCCCTTTGGAGAATAATGATGTGAATTCCCATACACTCACAAAAGTCCTCTTGAAGGCTGATAAGACATTATGGAACTTGCTGCATCCCACAATCTTTTCCATTGCCCCCAAGTAATTCTCTGGTGATGAATGCATCTGTGCAAAACACTGAAAAAATGATGTTTTCTAGGAATTTCTCCCCAGGAATGTACCTTTGGTGTATATAGAGCTTAAGCCTAAATTCTGTCTGTTCTTTAAGCTGGTCTATATTTACATTTACGGCATTTAGCTGACGCTCTTATCCAGAGCGACTTACAAGGTTAATCATATTACAGGTAGGCTAATGTGTTGTTAGGAGTCTTGCCAAAGGACTCTTATTGGTGTAGCTCAGTGTAGTCATCCATACCGGGATTTGAACATGTGGTGGTGACTCCCTGGTGTGTAGTGGTGTTATCCACTGAGCTACACCAACCAACTCTACATGACACAACACAGATTGGTGAAACATAAAATAGCTACATTAGCCTGGTAGCTCCAGTTCAAACTTCATCAAACACGTTATGGTTAATTGACTACATATGAGGAAGTATTGCTTTAACCCTTAAACGTAGGCAAACAATTGTTTAGGTGTCTGGCTCAGGAAATCCCCAGTAAAGCTGTTGTATTTTACACATAATGCCTAAACCTCTAGTTCCTGAGCGTGACAGAACGAAGAGCGTTCACTCGTTTAGTATTTTTACTAGAACACTTAGGAATGAGTAGTAAAGTTTCCACCATGGGCTGGGAGAAACGAGCAGAGCACGCGTCCCCTCTGCCTGCCAATGAGCTGAGCGTACAGCTCACACTCATGTGAAGCCTCTGAGGTCTTCTTTGTTGAGTGGACGCTCTCGAGCTGTCAGAGGAGCCGGGATGAGTCATGTTTTTTTAAAGCACTGACATCACAATCCAGGACCTCGGTGCCTCCGCTCCCTGCACTGAGCTTTCTGCACTTTAGTATAAGAGAGAAAGAGGGAACCCTTTTTATCGAAGCACAGCCGGAACACTGTAGACGCTTTTCCGAGGAGAACATTTGAGGAGATTTCAGTTTTCTGTCTTGTGTCTGTTAAAAAAGGTTTTATTGCACAAGTTATATACTACACAGTCATACTTATGTGACAAAAGCCGAATGAACATCGACTAATCACTGATGAGGTAAAACTTCAAACTTCACAGTTTTGACTTTTCATTATAGTCTAGATCTGTACAGCATGATGTGGCCTTTTCAATAAGCACAGTTCAGGAAGCCAGAGATAAGGAAGCCCATAAGTACTAAGCTCATCACCTGTGAGATGTCCATGTTAGTGACATAAGCACTGACTAGTTGATATCAAGCTTAGAGGGTCATCGCTAAGCAGTAAGGTCAACATGTTGTTTAGTCCATGTGACCCCTTGTACAGAGACTGGTTTGCTCCACAAAAAAGCAAAAACGAAAGACTACAAAGTAGCATGTCTTTATGCAAAATAGTGATCATATAAAATGGTGCAACTGAGCATGTAAATAATCCAAGAAAGAGAAAACCAAGTCCCATTCTTTACTACAGATCTTCCACTGCAAGAACACACTTCAACACTATGAGTCCGTAATAATGTGTAGCAGTCTATAAGCTCTAGCTGAGAAAAGGGAATCGACAACAAAGGAAACTGAGTAATGAAAGAAGAAGCTGCTGGTGCTTTCAGAACAATGGACCTCAGTATCACTGAATGTGTTTTGGATTAACCAGATCATGACATGCAGAGAATGCAACCAACTTCTGAGACAATCGGCAAAGATGCTACAGCTCTTCTTCATCTTCATGCTTCTCTGAGTAATAATGAGAGAAAATGAATGGGTGGTCTCTTTCTAATTACTGTGTTTCCATTTTTAACCCCAAAAACCTGAAATATCAGCATTAACACATCTCAACCGCAGAACTTAACCATGCCTGCAGAGTCTAGCGTTAAGCGTTAACAATGACAGCTAGTTATGCTAAATGTTATTCTATGTTATCCCAAACACTACGATAAATGAGAGGTCCCTGGAGAAGCATGAGGTGCAGCAGTGCCGCAGATTTACATAACAATATACCGCTTTAGAATAATCAGACTCGAAACCATTATCGGTGCTTTATTCGTGAGCAGCAGTTTAAACCACAGGACTGCTATAAATGATTTTTAATGTCTAATAATGCACCTTAATGGTGCAGGTTTCGTGTGCTTGCGTTGTATTCCTAGCAACACTATTTACTAAAGTGGAAAATCATTTCAGTCCAATCCAAACATTTTTCAAAAGTCCAACATGTAATTTTACAGCCCTCGTTATAGAAACCGCTTCACTATAATTGATCTTATCATAATTGCCTTATCAAAGTCGTTTTGAAAAAGCAATGCGCGAATCTGACAGAGGCAAACAGTCGGAGTTATAAGTTGGGTTTAGCAATGATGACGCTGCTGGAAAGCTTCTGGTATATTCCAATACACTGTTGTTAGGAAATGCAGTCGTGCTCCAATATCTTCCCTGCTATGTATGCAGCATTGTGCGTGATCTTTCATTTTGGTCTAGTGACCGAAAATACAGTAATGATGTTAGTTTAGTTCTGCAGAATCGGAAAATATTAATGACTTTCAAATCACACAGGCAAAAAGGCTGTCCTCCATAGTCACTGTCCCATATCCCACAGTTTACAGGCCACCAGTAGAGCACAGCACAAATAATACTGTAATACTGTAATAATAATGTCATAAATGCAGCTATTTCCTCTCAGCTTGAGGGAAAATGGAGCGCTCGCCGTGTAGGAGCTTAGAGAAAAGTGTAGGCTTAAGCTTAAAGGACGCTTTATGGCTCCAGGAAACCAAATAATTCACTTCAACAGATTCAACAGAAAAAAATGAATAAATTCATGTTTAAAATAAAGCTTTCACTCAGAATTTCTCCAGTTATAACCAATATTTTAATGATTAATTCACACGGCCAAACCCAGCTGTTAAAGTCATAACACCGAACGGTGTAGAAAAATGAAACTTTTAATGAAAACAGCCTTTGATAGGGGCTGTCAGGAAGACGTTGTAGGTCAGCTTTCACCTCCTCTGTTTGTTGAATGTGGAATAATGAAATAAATCAGCTTGAGGAGCGGCCTCACGCTGGCCTTTTAGCTAAAGCTAAAGAAACCCCCGTAAAATCCACCACATCTTATTTTACAAGTTCGCCGACTGAAAATAATCATCCTTCTGGGTCTTACGTTTGTTTAAATCATGAGCCCTGTATAAACCTCCGCCTGGCCACACAAAAGCTGTGGGTCTTTTTGTACCCTACTTAAACAGAGTTTGTGGCTTGTTGTATGAGGTGTTGTGTTAATACGGAACTTTGTGTTGACTGGATGGCGTTAATTTGACCTTTCATTCTAAACCACACGGCTCTTTCTCGCCAGATGTGTTTTGTCCATTACAAGGGGAAAAGAGCTTGACTTCATACTATACATGTATATTCAAAGATGTGTCGGCACCTTTTCCCTCAACATTTCGTCTGGAATAAAGAGCATTACTGGAGGTTTGACACCCCCCCCACCCCCCTCCCCCGCCTTGCTGCAGTAACAGCCTCTATTCTTCTGGGAACGCTTTACACTAAGATATTGGAATGTTGCTGTGAGGATTTGGTTGCACTCGGCAGCAATTGCATTAGTGAGGTCAGCTACAGATGCTGGATGACTGGTGACTGATTACAAATTGAGACTGTATTCCTGTACTTCATGGAGACGTGGTTTTGTTTTGAAGTAAATATGTACCGAAGTCTGAACAGAATCTGGAGAAATCAGAGTTTTGACTGCATGTCAAAGATGTGTATGTATCTAACCAGCTAGGACTGACCCATCCTGTCTTGTAATATCACTTTTAGTGAGTCACTGTTGTGTCAAGTCGCTGTTGAAGTCGTAACACTGCCGACATAATTTTCTCAGCATTTCCTTGTTTCTTATGATAGGAGTGGACACCACAGCTTTCAGGTAATATCTTGCCCCCTATATGTTTGAAGTATAACTATGTGATGGCTAATCCTGTACTGACTAGCATTTCAGAGCTCTGCACAAAAAATAAATTCACTTCTGAAACTATTATTAAGGTTTTGGTAATGTCAAGATTGTTCTGGTAGTTCAGTTAAAAGAAATGGGCATTAAATCAAATACAACCATGCAAAATAATTTATTCTGCTCTAAGACTTGTTTCCTGACACACCTGTTTTTAAAATTGGGACATCTCTCAAGTCTGTATTTGAAAAGAGTGGTTATTTGCTACTAGCCTACCTAACTACTGAAACAGTGCTAGTTTTCCAGACCTGATGTTGCCCAGGGGTAGTTAACATGAATAGAAAATAAGATCTTAGCTGACTTTAGTGTTTCTTGCCTAAAGCAATTCAGTACTGATCAGAATCACTGGAGATTTCCATCACAACGTGCCTGTTTTTACCCAAAACCGGTTGTATTCAGTTATGGTATCCAAAGAAACTCCATAGAAACTTGGCCAAACAAACAAATGAACCTGCCCAATCAAATTGTGCCGCTCATTTCAAAAATAACGTTTTACTTCTCCTTGACTTGTGAGGCAATTTGAAATATGGTGGAATAAGTGGGTATGCACACAAGTCATCTCTAGAAGCCAGCATACAGAAACAGCCTGTCGAAAAGGTCAGTATATTGCCTAAGCCTGCATTTAACACGCCACTTCACCACTGGCTTTATACCCCTCTATTCAGCGCTTGGCACTGGGCATGGTCACCTTAGGCTCATGTACGGCTGCTCCAGAGCACTTCATTCTATGGCTAAGTGCTGTGTGTGCTCAGTGGAACACCTGTGTAAACAGTGGGTGCTCCTTAAACTAGCTGAATTCACTAATTAGAAAAGGTGTCTGGATATCTTTGGACATCTTATTTGTTCCTAGTATTTCTGTGGGGACATGACAATGTGATGTACTGTATCCCATCAACTCCTGTCTTTGACATTATACTGTAAACTGTTTTAGAGTTAATATGGAAGGAATAGCCCACTGAGAAGAGGAGCTGGCTGGGTCTCCATTAAGAAGGTCACGTTTTTCTGAAACCATTGCCTGTTTATTTTGTGCCTGAGGACACGGTCAGTGTGCGGGCCTCTCGCTAGTGTCTGTGTGTGTGATGTGGAACAGTGGCTCTGACCTTGCACACACGCAACACATGACACGGGCTCGTATTAGCCGGTGACATCGGCTCAGTTGCACTATCCTCCACAAATCCAGGCTCTGCTGTGGACTCTCCAGCACTGGCAGCCAAATCCTCATGCTTACTGTTATGAAAATGATTAAAGCTAGGTCCGTAAGTACGTGCACGCACTAATAGTCTTACATGAATGTGTTCACTTACAGTGGGGAAAATAAGTATTTAGTCAGTCACCAATTGTGCAAGTTGTCCCACTTAAAAAGATGAGAGAGGCCTGTAATTGACATCATAGGTAGACCTCAACTATGAGAGACAAAATGTGGAAAAAAATTGAGAAAGTCATTTTGTCTGATTTTTAAAGAATTTATTTGCAAATAATGGTGGAAAATAAGTATTTGGTCAATAACAAAAGTTCATCTCAATACTTTGTTGTATAGCCTTTGTTGGCAATGACAGAGGTCAAACGTTTTCTGTAAGTCTTCACAAGGTTGGCACACACTGTTGCTGGTATGTTGGCCCATTCCTCCATGCAGATCTCCTCTAGAGCAGTGATGTTTTGGGGCTGTCGGCGGGCAACACGGACTTTCAACTCCCTCCAAAGGTTTTCGATGTGGTTGAGATCGGGAGACTGGCTAGGCCACTCCAGGACTTTGAAATGTTTCTTACGAAGCCACTCCTTTGTTGCCCTGGCAGTGTGCTTGGGATCATTGTCATGCTGAAAGACCCAGCCACGTTTCATCTTCATTGCCCTTGCTGATGGAAGGAGGTTTGCACCCAAAATCTCACAATACATGGCCCCATTCATTCTTTCATGTACACGGACCAGTTGTCCTGGTCCCTTTGCAGAGAAACAGCCCCAAAGCATGATGTTGCCACCCCCATGCTTCACAGTTGGTATGGTGTTCTTTGGATGCAACTCCGCATTCACTTTCCTCCAAACACGACGAGTTGTGTTTTTACCAAATAGTTCTACTTTGGTTTCATCTGACCATATGACATTCTCCCAATACTCTTCTGGAACATCCAAATGCTCTCTAGCAAACTTCAGACGTGCCTGGATATGGACTGGCTTAAGCAGGGGGACACGTCTGGCACTGCAAGATCTGAGTCCCTGGCGTCGTAGTGTGTTGCTGATGGTAGCCTTTGTAACGTTGGTCCCAGCTTCCTGCAGGTCATTCACTAGATCCCCCTTGTGGTTCTGGGATTTTTCCTTACCGTTCTTGTGATCATTTTGACCCCACGGGCTGAGATCTTGCGTGGAGCCCCAGATCGAGGGAGATTAGTAGTGGTCTTGTAGGTCTTCCATTTTCTGATTATTGCTCCCACAGTAGATTTCTTCACATCAAGCTGCTTGCCTATTGCAGATTCAGTCTTCCCAGCCTGGCGCAGGTCTACAATTCGGTTTCTGGTGTCCTCCGACAGCTCTTTCGTCTTCACCATAGTGGAGTTTGGAGTGTGAGTGTTTGAGGTTGTAGGCAGGTGTCTTTTATACTGTTAACGACTTCAAACAGGTGCCATTAATACAGGTAATGAGTGGGGGAAAGAGGAGCCTCTTAAAAAAGAAGTTACAGGTCTGTGACAGCCAGAAATCTTGCTTGTTTGTTATTGACCAAATACTTATTTTCCACCATTATTTGCAAATAAATTCTTTAAAAATCAGACAAAATCACTTTCTCAATTTTTTTCCACATTTTGTCTCTCATAGTTATGGTCTACCTATGATGTCAATTACAGGCCTCTCTTATCTTTTTAAGTGGGACAACTTGCACAATTGGTGACTGACTAAATACTTATTTTCCCCACTGTATATTAGATTACATGTTTAACCCATATTTCTCAGTATCTGTAAAGAGCAGTTTCCGGCTGTTTTGGAAGTCTTACAGTAACCTTGGCTGAATGTATTATATGGTGTATGATTTATAAAAGAAAGAAAGATTATAGCCTTAGTAAGTAAGCAAGAAAGTCAGTGTCTATATAAAATGTTTTATTGTGTTTAAATGAGCTCAGCAGATGAAGAATTAGTCACCTGTGACTGAAATGTACCTAACATGTAACACCTCCACAAGCTTGTATAACAACTGTGATTTGATTAGGCATGGACTGGACAAGTTTCTGCATGTAGGTGACATCAATGTTCAGATGCTCTTGCAACAAACAACTGCACAGTTGGTCCAGAATTGGTGGATTGCTTTCCTGGCACAATTCTGAGGAGAGTTTCCTGTAGACTGGGATTTTAGCCACTGCTGGTAGACCCGTATAACCGAACACTTCCATACACCTGCAGATTCAGCTACTTCCTTCACACTATGGTCTTTGGCACGCCCAACTGCAATCACTCTGACCCTCCACATACTTGGAGCGAGACGTTCACTGCATTGTACCACCTTCTCAATCTCAATCTATGAATCCCCGCAGATATTTATAGGCCGATCATGCTAATGCAATGCCATCTGCCTGAAGTTACTACCACCTTAAACATGCAAGGTGACCAATTTTCTCTCAGGTGAACGTATATATGTTGAGTATCTGTACTTTAGTTGAAGTACCACTACACTTAAAAGACAGATATTGTACTTTTGACTACATTTCTATGAAGGTTCTTGTTACTCATTATTTTGAACCATAGTTTTAAAGATTTCTTTTCTAAAAAGTAATAAACCATTTTGTGTTCATAACAGGAGAAAAAAGCCTTACAGTTAACTCGTCATACACTGCCCGGCAAGTTTAAGGTGCTGCTGCACATGGTGAATCGTTGAACTTGGTGGTCATAAGGATGGCGGCTATGACAGCAGATACAGATGATAAAGATGAAGGTTCCTCAGAGCCCCTATGGTCATATTTGAAGTCCATGTTTGAAAGTTTTGAAATGAAATACATAAACGTCATCAAACCCTACCAAAAAGGTATATAAAGGTAGAAGTTGTCTGCAGTTGTCTGTGTGGTCTTTGTTTGTCTGTGTAATAGTGATCTGTGGTGATTGCAGTTTTTATGCTGTGGTGGGTCAAATGACATTTTATGAATTTTTAGGACTTTTTTTTGTTAATGTTGGTGTCATATTGGGGCCGATGTTATGTATAAACTGGTTTACATGCTGTGTTCGCCTAACCTGTGATATAGTGCTCACATGTTTTAAGTCTGTTGCTTCAAAGTCCTCAGGTTCTGTACATGCATTGTGTCACCGGTGTTAAAACTCAAGGAAATATTTAACTGGACAACCTTCACTTATATTGGAGTAACATTGGACTCAAATAATGCAGTTGTGTGGTTTGCTCAGTTATCGTAGCCTTGGTCAATAGACCATAATACTAAAGGACATTGTCACCATGGGGACAAAACAAGGAGGCAGGGTGTAAGCGCAACTCTTTAATGAAGATTGAAGTCTTTAAATTGAAACAAAAACCAAAGAAACCAACAAACTCAGAAACGACTGGGAACAGGATTACAAAAACAACAGACATGGAGATAAAGCACCAAGCAAGAACAAAGAACACAACAGGGAGTATAAAACAACAAGGACTAACAAGGAACACCTGGGAAGGGGTGGAGCTACAAACTAGAGACAGGTAAGGGGCCTGACGAGGGGCAGAGACAGGAAGAGCAAAAACCAAAACAAACAGAAGCACATGGAGCAGGGCAACAAAAGGCACATGGGAAATGATATGAGAAAAAGACAGACAACCAGAGAAAGAGAGACAAACTGGGGCAAGAAAGACAGGACGTGACAGACATGTGCCTGGACCACCTGCCATTTTGCACTATAACACAGCTAAAAGCCATTACCAATGTAGGCTGATGCAGGTTGGCTATGTGGGCTCATATAGGCACTAGGTCCAGTCATATTATGTCTGAAACCATCTGGCAGATACGAATGGTGGAATACTACAACTGTTGAAAATGCAGCATCTGATGAAACAAATAAACACAGACAGTAAAATCAGCGCTTGCAAGCCTGATGTAAAAAAGTCATACATGTCAAACTAAAGGCACCTCTCAGTCCTGATGTGCTCAATCCGGCACTACTTACCTAGAGTAGGCCTGTATGTGATGTTAGCGGGATGGAATTCAACGTGTCTGCAAACTTGACATAACATTGCAGGACGTTCTATTAAGCAGTTAAAAGCTTTTTTATCAAGTGCTGGAATGAGCAACAAGATGGTTTATATGACAAGGCCACCAGCTAGACAGGAAGTACCCAAAACATCCCCACCAAAGCCTAATATAAAAGGTCTTATAGCACTTTAGCCTTACCATGCTAAAGCCAGCTAACAGAAGCCTAGCGTCCCAGTCAGCCTGCTGCTACGTTTGCCAGCGAGGTACGTTGGCTCAGCTGAGTTTTCCAGAGCATTTTGTTCTCAGTCCGCACACGGAGGACTCCAATGTCTGAAGGGTGCGAGGGGTTCGAGGGTGCCGAATCCCTGGTGGTTCCAAGCCGGATTGAATTCCACTGGCGAGAGCTTTGCTTGTGTTGGAGGTCGAACACAAATCAAGCGAAAAGAGCAGGACAGATAAGATGGCTCTACACACGTCAGAATGTTCTTTTATTTCCACACAGAGACTGTTAAACATGTGCGACAGCGTGTTTTTTATTGGTCTATGTGGTCTGTGTGTGTGTGTGTGTGTGTGTGTGCGCGTTCACCCACAAAACGCAGTCTGAATTGTGTTTCCGAGGTCACTCTTGGACTCTGTGTTCTTTGTTTGTTTGACTCAGCTGAAGTGATAAGAAGCATACAGCAACAGAAGAATCTATAAGGCCTTATGCTTATAAGGTAGTGCTGTTTCAGAAGTGTTGGTGCAGAACTAGCCTGCTTGCTATCAAACGAGACTGGATCTTAGTCTGAGGCTACTTCAGCGAGAACATTGCAGTGTTCCACAAAATAAGAGTGATGACGGCGACCTCGCTGTTACTTGTTCCTCTCTGGAATGCCACATTTTTTACTGTTTACTAATCACAGCCTTTTGCCAATTAGACAAACAAACTCACCATATTAGTCCTGAGGTATTTAGGCCTCGCTAAATTTACATTTATAAATCTTTTTCTCGTGAAGCCGGGCTGCTCCGTTAGTGCGATACACTTGAAACAACATGCTCAAATGATCATTACGTCACTCGTTCAAAGTTCAGAGAAGCCTATCAGTGCACAATCAAAACATTCCATGAGTAATCAGTGAAAATGGGGAATATGACGAAACAACGTTTAAAAGTTACAGAGACAGAGCAAGAGAGAGAGAAAGAGAGGGATGGAGAAAGAGACAGAGAGAGAGAGATTCCCTTTTAGAGTTGTATAAAATACCCACCAATCTAATAATAAGCCTTGGTATAGGGGAGCCTGGGCTGACTCGAGCGAACGTATTTTCTGTGTGTATCTAATGTAACGTGATGTGAATAATAAGGTTGCAATGGAATTCTAGACTTCTGGAAGACGTCAAGTGTCAAAGCTGGACGTGTGTGTGCGAGCAGGGTATAATGTGGAACCTCCAATTAGGCATGGGTGACATGGCAAAAATCAGTGCTTGAATCGCACTCTGGCTCTTTGCAGGGTGGTCTCTTCGGGACGTTGCTAGATTTTATCTGTTACTTTGCACAACCGTGCAAACTAGTGCAACAAACATCAAATATTTCCATTTTAGAATATATAATTATTAATATTATCTTAGATGATTGAAAATTGCAAGTAAAAAAACATGATTGGATTTATTACTTATGATTACAGTTGAACTGTGAGGAAAGTTGAGGACTACGGGAAATGTGCTGAAGTGTTACTGAATGTGTTTTTCACACCCTGTTGTTTATTGTGGTGCGGACTGAGTGTATTGATGTCATATGAGCTTGTTTCTTTGTACAGCTCGGGTTTGGAGTTAGTGCCATCAAAAAGCTTTATAATATGCCAGTGAAAGGATAATACGTTCTCGATGGGTACACTCTAAGCTGTAGAGGGCGATGTGAAGGTCCAGGAACGTGTGTGATTTGATGGGGGGAAAACAGAAGGCTACGCATCAGTTCTTTGTCAAGAAATAAAGCTTTGCCATCACTCACTTTAATACAATGTAATGGAAAATTATCACTGATATACAATTACAGTCACTGCAGTGTAACAAATCCAAGGTGTCCGGCCCAATCTGGCATTCCTGACCTGTTGTTGTTAGTGTTGTGTAGAGACTATGCTGTAGACTGGGGTTCAATCCCCTACCTGGGCAGGCACCCTACACTATGCCAGTCCTTTGGCAAAACTTCTAACACCACCTTTGCCTACCTGAGTAAGGATTGGTCAAAAGGACTGGTTAAAGTGTACGGAAACAGATGGATGGGTAGATGGATACGGTTTGTAATTGTAGAACGGCAGAGTGCTCCTATATGGCGTATTAAATGGATGATAGATACAAGATGCTTTAATATTGTGACATGTCTGTGAACGTACATATCGTCGGTGTCCAAAGAAAAACAAGTATCCCCAAAAAGGCAACTGTACAGAAGAGGCCAAAAACCTCATTTAACTTTAATGAAGTCAATGGAACCAGACGTCTTTCCAAACAGTTTTGGGCCATTTCTGTTGGTTAGTTCATCATGAGATTCTGACACAGTGTAAATGGCAGCTGCTGTGTTCAAATGATGCATAAAAGTAAAAATGGACGAAAGTGGAGCTACATGTTTTTCATTGGACAGTGACGATATGTTTAATTTGCTACAAGGATTTATTTGCCACATAGACTTTATAGATCAGTGGCTATTTATTGCTACTGTCATTAAAATAATTAATATTAAAAGTTGCTAACATACTGGAGTACTGCTCTCTCGCTCAGGAAATGTATTCAACCAGAAAGGAAGTGTTGGGCTTGTTTGTATAGGGATAGAACACACAGTAAAAACACATGTGGAAAGCTTCAGTTCTAGATGCTGATCTATTGTGCCCCAGGCCTTACCACTCCGGGCACATTTTAATGGGTTGAGAGTCGATGAATACATCACCACTAAGGCATTAAGTTTGATTAGATTTAGCCAGGCCAGTTGTTCTCTCTCCAAACCTCTTCGGTGATTTGTGCAGGTGCTCCCTGCGGTGAAAGTCCACAACGTGCTCAGAATAGCGTATGGTGGCATAAGTTACCGGGACGACAATAACGTTCCATCATATCACCCAGTCCTTAATGCAAAAGCCACTAAATCCTAACCTGAGATAAGCCTGTGCAGGACAAACGCTGAGGCGAATCCCTGAGCCAACAAGGATGACAAATCTGGATGCTCTTCAAAGGTCAGCGGTTCCTTTCTTCTTTTTGTTCATGTTCATTCCCGGCAGTTATTGATATTTATAAGGGAAGGCTGATAGTGAAATTTCACGGAGATTTCCAGTCATGGTCCTCGTCAGAGGCCCGGCTAAAGTCTTCAGAGAGACACTCCTGTATTGTGTCATATAAATGTTTGTCTGTTGGAATGCGCTGCTGTGTATCACCGCATTGCCTGTGCTTTTCCATTTTCTCTGCTTGTAAAAGGTCATCTGAAGCATGCTGTTCCTCACTGTGGGCTGCAGGCTTCATCCTGCTAATTACCCTGCTCATGGAAAGTGTCTGTGTATACAGCTCCATCTTACACACACACACAAACACTCACACACATGCAGACACACACAGTCCAGGCACCTCTCATAGTATAAATGCACACGTGTAATAAAAATAGCATAGATTAATGTTTCAGGCTCGGGGGAAAATGATTGGTATAGAAACTTTACAGTATGTGGAGGGTCTTTGGAAGTATTTAAAGTGCTAGATAACTAGCACATAGAACTACAGTCTCATTTTTTCAGTACTGTGCAAAAGTCAGAGACAACACTTCATTTCATTTATTTCATTTATTTCTAATCAAAACAGACGTTCAAGTGCAAGTTGTTAATTTTACAGCATCAGGAAAAGCAGAAAACCTAGTCAGGGATGCAGAGGTCTGGGCTATGAGACGGTTCATTGTTTTGAGAACACCAACAGCTATTTGCCAATTTTCATCTCCTTTGGCTTGTTTTTTTTCTCAATAAGGGCTGCTTGATATCTACACATCCTTACTGACCCATAGTGTTGAGTTGTCCTCAAGACAACCAGCTAACAGCTACACCTTTGGATGTTCTCAGATCTGAAAGAAAGAATGAAGCTTGATTTTCTCCTCTCTCTCAAAGATGAAAAATTAAATGGAGGTTAATGCTGATTTTGACTGAAAATCAAATAATTGTACCTGGCCATTATTAAACTTCTGGGCTGAACTCCTACTTTAGGGGCCCAATCACAGTCATATATTCTATGTACACGCTGAAGTAAACAAACTTAAATGCCCGACAAGTCCAATCGAACATTTTCAAGTTCATGTTTTATTTGTCATTTCAACTATATACAGTGGTGTACAGTACACAGTGAAACGAAATAACGTTCCTCCAGGAACAAGGTGATACATAGAACAATAGACTACTCAATACAATACAACATAAAGTGCATGTGTGCCAGTGTGCAAGACACTATACTATAACTACACACGACCATTTACAAGACAAACAATAAATACAGGGGAGGGGAAACAGTGCAGTCGGCCCCTAAGTAGTAAGGTGCAGTTGTGCGTATTTGGTGTAAATGTAAACATTAGACACTGTAAACACCGCACAATTTTATCCAGTCCTGTGCTTTTCATATTAGCTGCTAGCTAGTTAGACATTAACTATTTCACTCAAACTACATCCTGCCAAATAGAGCCTGAACAACAAGCCACGAAGAAAGCTTAGGGATCATTCTCCAATTTTTGCTTGGTGTGCAATTTTAATTTCTCCTAGCTATTTGTGATTAGCAGGACCCAACAAGTATAAAAACTAAACGTCGTCTTTGTACAGGAAGTTGTTTTGGCAAAAAACAGTGTCTCATATGAGACCAAAGGGTCAACGTTTTAAAACGTATCATGGTGCAGAGAAGCAGAAATGTAATGTCATCATATGAGGATGCTGGGGTCTCAGGAGGTTAAGCCAAACTACCTTAATAATGTTTTTTTAATTAATTCCAATTATTAAAGGTTTATCAGTGACAGTCAACTGTCAGTGTTTTTATAACGAAGTGAAAGTGATTGGGAACCAATGCAAAGCGTTGAATGGAGTGATGTAAAGCATGCCGCCACTAGACTCTAGAGTTGCCACTGTTCCAACATGCCTGTGCACCAGTACACAAAGCAAGGTCCATAAAGACATGGATGAGCGAGTTTGGTCTGGCCTCCACCTGACCTCCACTGGATAGAAGACCATTGGGATGAATTAGAGCAGAGACTGCGAGCCAGGCCTTCTTGTCCAACATCAGTGTCTGAGCCCACAAATGCACTTCTTGGGATTAAATGCTTTGGGATTTAGCACATCAATAGACGTAGTACTTGGTTGTTTTTATATTATTTGTACCGGGGACTGCAGTTTGACCTATGGTAGAATGGTCCATAGTAAAGACATGAATATGATTAAACAGTGTGTACTCAAGGTCAACCCAGGGATTTGCTTTTGCGTGAATGCTTGGAAAGACTTGTATGGCTAAAATCTACTCAATACACTGAACTGACTTGGAAAGCAAAACGTTCAGCTCTAATGGTTTTTCGAAATGCTGTCTGAATGGCACTTGGCTTTCAGACTGCACTATTTGGAGAGTTAAAAAATCTTTTAATTATTTTAATCATTGTCAAAAACCCAACCTGACATGTATTTCTCCCAAAAGATCTCCAAACTGTTCTTTAATGCACACGTGGCTAGTAAAACACATATAAACCTCCAGATCTCTGTCGACCAGTCTGCGTGATTGACAGCAGGTTTTTTCCTCGTGAAATCTAACCTCATGATTTGTTATGGTCACTTTAGTAGAATGACCACTGCGTAGTAATCTGTTAGGAGCTTAGGTCATGCTAAAAGAGCTTTAGGCAGGTTCATAGAACTGCCAATTCTGTGCAGAATGCGAGTCGTTCGAGACTAGAGCAGGCAGAGAATGTGCTCTGTGCCACTCATCATTACCATCACACTGCTGCTGTTTCCTGGCCCATTCTGCTCTGTTTGCTCAAGTACATTTGAATTGAAAGTGGATTACTTCACCAGTTAAAGATGGAGCCTGAGGGCTTTTGGTGACTCAGACACAGCCATCGTCAATGAGTCAAGGGTTTATAATGCATTACAGTGAAAGGTAGTGAATGTAACATCCCGTTCCTGTCTCTGTCTGTCTTGAGGTAGGGTGGACTCTGTAACCTGGAGACCAGCCAAATGCGATGCTTCCATCTGTGGTAACTGAAACGTCGTTTGTTTTTTTTAAATGAAACTGAATATTATTCCATTTCAGTGTCACTGTAGCAGGATAAAACAGTCCTTCCTGTACATGTACAGGTGCATTCCCTGTTCCTCATTGGTCAGGACCACCACAGGTCACCACAGAACAGGTATAATGTGGGAGGTGGATCATTCTGACATGGTGGTGGCTATTGTGTGTTTTGCTGGTATGTGTAGATCAGACACAGCAGTGCTGCTGGAGCTTCTAAGCACCTTACACCTGGACTCCAATAGTCCACCAACCAAAACTATCCAGCCTACAGTCCTGTGAGCACGGATGAAGGACTTAAGGTTGCCCAACACAGACTGTGCAGCAACAGATGAGCTATTCTCTCTGACTTTAACATCGACAGTGTGGACCAACATGGTATATGTGTCTAAAAGAATGGCCAGTAAGTGGACACAGTGCTTAAACACTCCAGCATCTCTGCAATGTCTCCACTCATAAAGTTATGGCTAAAATATATGGGAATTTGAAGGATTCCTATTCAGAGCGGCTCTGGCTTGGGATATACAGTAACTGTTATCCATTTATCATACATAAAAGAGGATTTTCATTTTTAAAGGTCACCAACCTGTTAGAAAAGCACAGAGCGGCAACCTACCATTTGCTGTGATTTATGTTTGATCCCCAGACTGTGCCATTAGTGGTAGGGGATTCTCTGTATTGAGATTTTGTACACTTCCACTTGGGGCAAATAGCACAAGGGTTTCACCCCATATGGACTGTCCTGACTGAAGTTCTGTGTTACTACAATGTGTGGGGTACTCCAGACCAAGGCTGGGAACCTATGCACAATGCTATCTGTTTCTGTGAAGTACTCAGTCATGAATGAACCCTTGAGAAGAGCATATGTGCTAACTGTTTTCAAACAAGTGCCCAAACAATAGCCAAGTTATTGGTTGTTGTTATCCACTTTGATTCCAATGTCAGAATAATGATAGTTAGAATTTTCCATTAATGCCCATTGATATACAGCACTAGTCTTTGCACAGAAATGCTAACACTCTTAGCATTGTAGGATAAACTTAGCTACATTAGTATTATCAACTTAAGGGAGTAGCAAAGGAAGTCGTTACATAGCCTTGCTCAATGTAAAGATCTACCGGGCACCAGTTTTTCAGTTCAAAAGCAAATACATTTCCTTTGTTTGGATACGGAATCAAGTGGGTTTCAATGGCGCATCTCCTGGTTCATTAAGTAAATGTGTAGGAATGAGATGCTACACATGGTAAAACGTGTTTATACAAACGTATCCCATCACTAAGGCTTGAAGGGCTCTCTGAGTCTAGCCACTTTCGGCTCTGCATTCTTCCGAACAAGGATCATGTAGATGATGTGGATTACATCATCATACACAATTAACCAGACAGAGCAGGAGAAATTCTTTTTTTAAGTACAACCATCAAAATAATCAAATGAAACAATATATTGCTTTTTTTTCAGCTGAACAATTGCTAAACTGTAACCGCTGCAGCTTTTCATGTAGTGCTCAAAGCTCAGATGGCTTAAATGTTTTAAGCAGTTGTTTAGATTCTCCCAAGCCTCTGCAGGTGTGCTGTATCAAATATTGCTCCTACCCAGGCTGACTCTGAGAGGTAGAGGCCGACGCTGTGCTTCCTGTGATAAGAGAAGACACTTAGCAAAGCTGACAGCATTAGCACTGTCCTCTTACAGAGCATGCTCATGTGAAAAACATACCCAGGTTCAACCCTTAACTGTTATTACTAGTAGTAGCAACAGCATGGTGTAATTCCAGATGGAGTATTTCTCACTCGTAGCACTTTACAACAAGCAGAGAAGCTCTAGATGCCATGCTTTTAATATACTTATATTTGTGTTTGTAAGTAATAGAGGGCAATTTAAATGTTAATATAGCTGACTGTGTAATAAATATGTACATAATTACATATGTATAGTATAGCAATATGAAAATAATAACTCTGAACTTCTAAGGTTGAAAGGCACTTAGGTGCTAGAGTTTTTAGAGCTTTAGCTAATATACCACACATGTAATTTGGCCCCAGGGAAGAAACAGAAGACCTAAAAGTTTTGCCTAAAAGTGGAACACACTTCCATCAACAGGAACACAGCCTCTGATAGGCCAACAAGTCAGAAACCCAGCTTTTGATAGGCGGACAGTGTCAACCCAAGTCGTCAGTGGATAGCTAACAGCCATGCTAACAACAGCAATAACTCTTTTCACAGAAATGGACACGCAGAAGACATTCAGTGTTGGATTTACGATCATAGATTTATTTAGCAAAGTCTCCAAACAGACAGGGCAGTTCCAGTCTGGATTACAAAGTAAATGCACTAAAGCCCCCCAATGGGATGGCACAATGCTACCCCTCTGGGAAAAATGAAAGTAAGTCTCAAGCATGCAGCATTGCTGAGATTTATTCTTTTATGTATATACGTTATTCTTTAATGTTGCGTATGACATCGTCAACCTGAGAGGGTTATTGTTGCCAGTTCATTCCACCACAGAAGGTAGTACCCTGAAGCATTATGGGTGGAGCATTTTTTTTCAACACTTTACATTAACCTGAATGTGATCTGCAACTGCAAAAGGCATCTTGTTTGCATAATTGTATTTTGATCATTTTTCTCTATTGAATGAAAATGGAAATCTGTCAGATAGTTTCCTATAGACACTTTAGACACTTATATCTCTTGTATGTTTTTTTTTTTTTTACACCTTTATCATTTAAGCACAGCAGCTTCTCATCGTGTAAAAATTTGATAAGGACTAGCCCAGTAGTAGTCCAAAAAATGAAATAAAATTTCATTACATTTAGTGTCTTTAAAATTAATGACTGTTTTTGTCCTTTTCCAAAAAGTTCCTGTTTTGAGGACACCTGTAGCAACAGCAACAATATGCTAAAATAGAAAACTCAGTAACTCAATGCGAATACGAAACATTTTATGCTGGATTGTGACAGAAATAGCAGCTCTAGTGGAACGCTTCACAGCCAATCAGATTGTGCCATCAAAACGATGTGTTATTATAATGGTTCTGCGGATTCGGGCTGAAATCAAGCACAATAGGCTCTTCACTATACCGAGCGACAAAAGGAAGCTTGGAAATATGTGGAAACGCATGAATGGAAATTCATGCAGAAGATTCCAGGGAGGTCCCCTGTGTTTTGCTTGTGACGGGTATGGTGCGTTAAAGGTTGTCACACAAACCTGAGGAGAAGTACACCCACTATAAACTTTCCGGGAGCTTTTTAAACACTGCCTGTGCCAGCCCAGAGAGCCAGAGCCGAACCAGGGAGCTTCAGCAAGAATGTCACACATACACACACGCGTGCACGTACACACGCACGCACACACGCCACTCGCCAGCCTCACGGGAGATTATATGGTTTCTTTGTATTTATATTACCTTATGTATTTAGATTACATGGCTTCTCTCTATTTCGCAAGTTAAACACACACAGCATTATTCATGGTGTTGGAGGGGGACCTGTAGTGTACCAGGATGATTGGTGGGCACTCAGAGCCAGCCTGTGATGAAGACTGTGCCACTGGAGGTTAATACAGGACAAAAGCACTATCAGCGCGCCGGAGTGTGACCGCTACAGTCCTTATGGGAAAAATCAAAACACATCATTACTTACAGCGGGCCGCTCAAGACAAGCCATACTGATATTATGCAGTACATCATTAAAAGTAAGCACTGCCAATGCCAGTGTTTGAACTATGTCCACCAGAAGGTCTTTCTTTTTCTTTACATTCGGTTACAAAATGAGGTATTTAGCAGTTTTCACGTCGATTATTATACTTCAGGTGCCAGGAGGCCTTCGGCTAAGCCCAGAAAGCAGCCTACATGAAAGGGAAGCCAAAAAAAGCGAATCTTTTTATGAAGGTTCTGAGTGTTCTTGGTAGTTCTGGTCCACTGCAGGAGGTCACATCGGGTTTACGTCAGGTTCTGAAACAGATTCGTAAAAGCCTGGAATATGTACTGAATGTTAACAGCATTTCTGAAATGTTATTGTTCTCATAAAGTCTGGAACCTACACATAGAGAACTGATTTAACTGGATCGATACCCTGCCCAGCACCCTTAAAATAAGGAAACGGGAACACCGCTCTTTCTCTGTTAGCCGTTGCTGAATTTCAGGACTAAATGGTAAACAGAGTCATTTAGATGGTTTAATGTGAGACACTCCATTCTAGACTCTAGTGGTGCTAATAGGAACCAGACATCTGATGCTGCTAAAAGTTTTACAGGGCATTACTACATGTAATGGGGAAGAATATGCCGCCTGATGCCGGGGACATAGTGTATAGATCATTCTGTGGCCTATAAACCTTCTTCTAATACTTTCATGGCAGAAAGGTTCTGAAGACAGGTTCTTCACAAACCTCACTTACGAAAATGCTGGTCTAGAGAACCTTCTACTAAAATGTTCTTCAGGGAACCAAACATGGTTCTTCTATGGTCGTGCAAATAGAATCTCATTTGCCACCTTAAGTCAAGCTTCTTTTAAATAGTTCTTGAAGGAATGTTACGTTCCAGAAACCTACATTAAAATGTTCTTTAGGGAACCTTCTATTAAAATGTTTTTAGAGAACCTTCTATTAAAATGTTCTTTAGAGAACCTTCTATTAAAATGTTTTTAGATAACCTTCTATTAAAATGTTTTCAGAGAACCTTCTATTAAAATGTTCTTTAGGGAACCTTCTATTAAAATGTTTTTAGAGAACCTTCTATTAAAATGTTTTTAGAGAACCTTCTATTAAAATGTTCTTTAGAGAACCTTCTATTAAAATGTTCTTTAGAGAACCTTCTATTAAAATGTTCTTTAGAGAACCTTCTATTAAAATGTTCATTAGAGAACCTTCTATTAAAATGTTCTTTAGGGAACCTTCTATTAAAATGTTTTTAGAGAACCTTCTATTAAAATGTTCTTTAGAGAACCTTCTATTAAAATGTTCTTTAGGGAACCAAACATGGTTCTGCAATGACAGTACAACAGAAACCCTCATTTGCCAACTTAAGTCGAGTTTCTTTTAAAAGGTTCATGAAAGAATGTTACCTTCCAGAACTCTCCATTTAAAAATGATTCCTCAGGGAACCAAATTGGTTCTTCTATGGAATTACTAATGAATGCTTTTTGGCACCTTTATTTTTAAAGAGTTTATGTGGAGGTTCTTTAATGTTTTAATAGTTCTCCACACTCCTCACTCACCCTGATTCCTCACAGAACTCTCCTTCCAAGGTTTCTTTAAGGAACCAAATGCGGTTCTTCTCTGGCATTGCTCAAAGAACTCTCTTTGGCATCTTTATTTGCTAGAGTGCATGTAAAGGTTCTTTAAAGGTTCCTCAAACTCCCATATCTTATTTATAAAAATGCTTGCATACAGATCTCCCCATTGAATGGTTCTTTAGGGAACCAATTAAATGTTCTTCTATGGCATTGCTCTAAGAACCTTCTTTAGCATCTTTATTTTTAAAAGTGTATATGGAGATTTTTGGAGAAGGCTCTTTACCCATCTCATTAATAAGAATGCTTATTTAGAGAACCTTCTGTCAAAAGGTTCTTTAGAGTAACAAACATGGTTCTTCTATAAGAGTTCCCAAAGAATCTTATTGGTCATCTCTATTTTTAAAATCGAGCTTCTTTTAAAAGGTTCTTCGACCTCACACATCTCCTTTTACAAATATGCTGCTTTGCAGATCTTCCATTAAAAGGTTCTTTAGGGAACCCAAAGTGCTTATTCTATGGCATCGCCCTCAAACGCCCTTGGAAGCCTGTTTTTAGGAGCGAAGCTGAGGGACCGGCTCAATGTAAACCTAGACAACAACACACCTCTCTGTGTTATTCAGAGCAGAAGAAAGTGAATGGACACCATTTCAATGAGGACAAACATACCAGGCTTGATGTGCTTGCTGGCATGGCCTCTAGAACCTCGCTGAGGAGCGTCCTCAGGCTAACCGTGAGCGTTACACACACTTCAGCGCGTGCATTATCCCCGCTTACTTATGAGGAGAGCTGGAACGGATTTGCCCCGTATTGAAATGCAAACTGCGAGTGTTAAAGAACAAATTTGTAGCTACGTGTCAGTTAGAGCCACGCATTTCAGTCCAGCCTGATCGACTGCACTGTTAAAGTGCGCAAAACTGCTTCACAAACCCAAACCTTCGCAGCAACAAGCGGAAAAGTATTACGTGCCGTGGAAGTACAGTGCTGCAAGACGTGCCTGCGGGAACATTAACCTCATGTGCTTCATTGCTTACTTGAGTTATGAAGTAACACATAGCTGTTGGAACACAAATTGTGAAAAGTGAGATTTTTTAATGCCAGCGTACAGCAGAACAATTCCATTCAGTAGATGTTGAGGTTTTATTCAGCTCTTAGAGCCAGAATGTGATGTAGTCCTGCTGCTATGCTTCTCTTCAGGCTATATACATCATCTTATAGAAGTAATCTAAAGCAGGACTTCTCAACATGTGGGCTGCGAACCACCAGTGGGCCATGAACCACCCTCTAGTGGTCCATGGACCTGTAGTCAGGAGGCAGTAGTTTGCAGTGACCTGGTAACATCATTAAGTACATAATATCAATATATATATGTATTAATGTACACATATACAGATAAAAGCATAGCATTAGCAACAGGCTAATTAAACATCTTCAGTTTGAGATAGACTAGCCACTGGTGGAGAGGGTCCTTGGAGGGTTTCACAGCCTCCTTATTTGATTTTGTACATAGACTTTTACTTGAGCCAGATTTCTTGGAGAAACTGTATTCATAAAGGTTGATTTGAGTTTTCTGGTGGGCCGCTATGCTTTGCAGTTTTTATAAGATAGGCTTTAGGTAAGAAAAGATTGAGAACCTATGATCTAAAGTATAACTTTTTTTTTTCTGTTGTTTTACAAAAAAGATCCCAGCCACTGTCCTTTATATTTAGTCAGAATTTGATAGTGAATGGACAGAAATGGCCCTAAATGGCATTATAATAGTAATGAAGCTTTTATTAACTGTGTTTACATTAAAAGGAAAGAACATGCAACACCAGCATGCTACAGAATAATTCCATTCAGTAAATGTTAAAGTCCTATTCCTTACTGAAAAGTCTAGAGTTACTATTTCCATTATAGGAAGTATGTTACTACACACTTCTATAACCTAGCAATAGCCCAACCAGTTTGCATCATAGTCCTTGTAGTTAGTGAATAATAAGAAATGCATTCAACTATGGTTAATAACATTAAAATAATAATAATAATAATAATAATAATAATAATAATAATAATAATAATAATAATAATAATAATAATAAACCCAATCTGAAACCTTGACCTTCTTTCCAAACAAACCTTTCATCTTCTTTCTTTCAGCCTCTAATATATATATCATCTTATGATATTATAGACAGACAGATAATATATATATAATATAGACAGACAGACAGACAGATAGATAGATCGATAGATAGATAGATAGATAGATAGATAGATAGATAGATAGATAGATAGATAGATAGATAGATAGATAGATAGATAGATATAGGCAATAATAACCAGTTGCTATTTCCAGCATCTTATTTGACAACATTATTGTCAGGGGCCCTTGGTGGCCATGGGCTCTAAGCAGCCGTTTATGTAGCTCGATAGAACCGACTCTGAATAAGAGCCTCAGCTAAACACCTAGATGGAATGTTTACAGTCTGAGTTGTCATATTTAGTCCACAGTCAATTCCTGTGCTCTGTGAAAACCTGAATATTCCTCTGTTGCCACTGAATGAAGAAGTTGGATCTCTCTCATCACCACGACAATAGAAACAACACACCCAAACACTTCGACATAAAATACAAATACAATAGTGTCTGAAAAATCTAAAATTAAAATCGTATAGGAATGGGGATGCCTAAGGGGCATGCCTTTGTCTATGGCCCAGAAAGGAGCATGGGAATCCTTGGGGGAGGGAGTGGGGTTTTTGGTTACAGCAAAACAAGTGAAGCATCATTAAATCCTACTTTATGAATTTTTGAATGTGCTTAATGATCTAAAAGGATATTCAAGCATTTTGTAAATATGCTACTTCACTAAAGTAGTTTGACCCAGACGCTAAGTTAGACAGAGGGTCCCTGTCTATATGGCTGGGTTCAGTTGTGTGTTGGATTTCATTTAGCTTTGCCTAAACGCTACAGTGTGTGATTTCCTTTGCACCCAATAAACACATGTACCAAAGCTAGGGGGCTATTCTTCATCAGTGACTGCATCTGGGACTAATGGAGTCACGGTAAAACTGTTACCGTATATATTTTCCCGGGGCTGTAAATAGTGTTTGTTTGTTGGGATGTGGGTCACATTAAGAAAGCACGGAAGCTTCCCCAGAAGCTCTCTATCTATAGCGAACCCACTCTCTGACCACACTCGGCATCATACTAACAATGCTTCTTCAGGGCTGGATGGATGGGATTGGCTTGCTGAACTAAAATCTCGACATGGTTACTTTATTCATTTAGCATGTTGTAGCCAGATGGTTATGTACCGCACTTTGTGAAGATCAGTTTGATGAGTTATCATGGCTTTTGCAAAGTAAGCATTACTGCTAATGCTTTCACTGCTTAGCGCTAAAGTAATACGACAAAAATAGTTACAATAGTAGTTACTCATTCTGTAATGACAGGTCTCAGTTCAAAACAGGAGACAATATCTCCTGGTCTACATAAACAAAAGGAGTATACCCCCATGTTTAGAACTGGTAGGACTTCTCTGTGTGTTACATTGAGCTGCTACTATGAAATTACAGCATGGGTTTAACATTACAATTTAAAATACAGAGCTTTGCAAAAATCCAGTACCCTTCATTCATTATTCCCAATCAAGTTGGCCATAAATATGTTTTAATGTTTGGGCTTCATAAGATATATATTTAACCTAGAATTACACAGAAGCCTTAACAACTAAATCTTTTTTTGGCGTTTAGTTTGTCCACTGTTTTATATGTTTATTATAGCTTTCAGTCTTGCTTTCAGTTTTCCCAAGATACCCACCGGAATTTTTCTTCCAACTTTAGTCTTAAAAGTCGCCACATATTCTTTATTTTTACTATTGATGAAATATTTATCACCTTAAATAGGAAGTACGTTACTACACACATCTATAACCTAGCAATAGCCAACCAGTTTGCATCGTAGTCCTTGTAGTTATAAATGAATAATAAGAAATGCATTAAACTATGGTAAAACAAAAGAAAAGAAACAACATTAACATCTGAAAATGAGACCTGAACAAACCTTTACCTTCTTTCAGCCTTCTCTCCCAAGATTTCCCAAGATATCCAGCGGAATTTTTCTTCCAACTTTAGTCTTAAAAGTCATCACATATTCTTTATTTTTTACTATTGAAAATCTCAAACACAATCAGTGATGTTGAGGTCTGGACTCTGGGGTGGTCAGTCCATTTTTCTGAGAACGCCAGCATCTTCTTGTTTTGATTTGCAATTTATTTGTTGTTGCAGAGTGCATACTGTTGCATAGTGTTGAGTTGGAAGGATGGATAATACACCGGTAGATGTTTTCAGATCTGAAGGAAGAGTGGAGCTTGACGTTCTCCCTGATGGATCTTTTTTGTGGTCTACCACACCTTCCACAGTTGTTAGGATTTCCACTGGTCTCTGACTTTTGTATTACCCTGTACAAACTACAGCATGAGCACGCTATTGCTGCAATGTACATATTTTCTCAGTTTAGTTGCTGAAATTTGAAATCCCCAAATGGTAGGTTGTAATGCTGACCACTACAATAGATATGTAGGGTTTGTTTTATTTGTATGTGGCTGTAATAAGGCCTTGTTTATGCTTTGTCAGACTCTTAGTGAACCAGAAACTTTGCAGGTGGGATTAGAAGAAAGGCTTTAATGCAAGACTTATCTTAATGCGTATCATTTTGAAGTTATTCCGTGCTTTTTATGTGAGTTCTGAGAGTTAGGCTCACGTAGAAGTCATGACCTTTGTTTTGTTTTAGTTTTCGTATACGGAAACTCCAATAAACTGCAGGTCAAGAGGAAACTAAGAGTGAGGCGCTGATCGAGGTCAAGCTTCTTTCTTATTCCACGTATGTGTCCGTCACCGACACAGCGGGGTGATCTCTTTTTAATGAATTTTGGGTTATAACTGATACTAGTCCTTGGCCTCAGCGTTGGGATGCATCTGGTGAGCTGTGAGAAATTCGCTGATCCTCCTTTTGGGTAATATCTTAATCTGTCTTGGCATCTGTGGTCAGACAAGTGTCATGTTTTTACTTTGGGGAATTCGAGTTATTTTTCTCTTGAACTTCAGCATGAAGAGCATTGGGAGTTTCTTTCTTTCGCTCCGCACAAGTGTTGATTAAGTGCCCGAGTGCAATGACTCACTTTAAAGGATGGTGGTTACGATTATTAAATAGTGTTAAATATTTTCAACAACCACAAGTGGCTCAGCTGTGTTATTTAAACGTGTATTTGCTTAAGAATACTCTAATGTCCGTGTGACGTCAATCACTGAGTAAAACTGAACTACTTGTAAATTTATGACACTGTCCTTTGGTTAACTTCACTTGAATGCTGTGCTGAGATCTAGAGACAGGCAGTACTAACATATTAGTACATCCTCATATAAAAATACTGATACCAGGTGTTTTTCGACTCCCTCCTCAGTTGAACTGCGCAGATATTTTTTGTGATAAGAAAAAACTGAATGGAAATGTCCATGCTTTTTAAAACCAGAAGTCTTACCACGTGGTTTATTGTGTGTATGTGCTGTTATATTTGTGTTGCTCATGATATTTGATATCAAGGAAGGTTTTGTCTCACCGTAGCCATCTTTCGGAAAGCCATCTTTCAACTTCATTTCTCACTAGCAGCTCAAGAAAGAGTGACAGTGTCTTTCCACATTTCCACTATATTGGAAATGTCACGTAGGGTTTGTTTTATTTTGATCGTGGCTTAGGGTGTGATGTAATAAGGCCTTGTTTAGTGAACCAGAAACTTTGTAAGTGGAATTAGAAAGAAAGGCTTTAATGCAAGGCTTGTTTTAATGTGTATCATTTTAAAGTTCCTCTAGGTGTTTTATGAGTTCTGAGAGTTAGGCTCTGGGAATAAGAGTTTTCATATAAATAAATTCCAGTAAAATTCCAGGGGTCCTCCCATTTTCAACTTCATTGCTCACTAGCAGCTCAACAATGAGCCACAACAGTTTTCACGCATAGAAAAAAGAACTAAATGGATTCTGATAAAAAAAAAGGCAATTTCCAAACTGCTGTCAGAATGGCCACCTTGAAAGGCCATGGAAAGGCTACTTTTCTTTATTGTCAATTTATTTTAGTTTTCTTTTCTCACTGCTCAATATCCATTATAACATTTGTACACATGTAACATTTGGTAACATTTGTAGATTTGCTGCAAATTAAAATTAAAACTTAGAATTAAACTTAGACCTGCGCAGTTAGCCCATTCGTGCAGTGAAACACCTTCATACATACACACTAGTGAACACACGTATTAGGCGGCAGTGAGCACACTTGGCCGGAGCAGTGGGAAGCCCTATCCATGGGACCCAGGGAACAGCTGGGAGTTAGGTACAGTGTATATCAATACTAGCAGATTTTTCTTCCAGGTAAGTTTAGGCCTTTTCATTTGCTTTATTCTTAATGAAATTTACAGACAATGTAAAGTGTAACAGGTACTTTCAAATTTAGTCATAAACCAAAAAATGACAAAATCACAAACATGTCAATCAAAAGGATTTTGACTTTTACATCCACAAACTTTTAAGTATCAGTATAGTGGCTTTTGTATTGCAGTGCTGTTGTATAAGATCAATGGTACAGCCCATCCCTATACAGAACTGTGAGTGCTCTAACAGGGCAGTTATTGAGCAGGCTAGGGTCGCTTGTGCTTGCTTAAGCTAAGTTGGTAAATGCGACAACGTTCTCAGTGAACCTTCCCCAGTTAAATAACGCTTCCAGCCTAAAGTATTTGTTAAAGAAATAGGAAAGACATTTTAAAGCAAAGTCTACATTCTAAAGCCTAGTAATGTAAACGCTTTGGTCGTTACAGTTGCTTAAATTTATACTTGGTTTAGGCAAATAGTAGCTTGTAATGTTGACCAATTCATTTGAAATGTCATGTAGGGTTTGGTTCGGTTTGGTTGTGGCTTAGGATGTGATGTAAGGGGGCCTTGCTTCGGCAGCACACGAAGCATAAACTCTGAAAGCAGGATTAAACAAAGGCCGTAAAGCAGGACTTCATCTGACCGTAGATCATCCCGATGTTTAAAACATATTCCTGGAACAGTTTAATTGGGTTAACGAGTTTCTTCTAGGCTAGTTAGTATTTGTGTCACTGTTTTCAGTCTCCAATGAATACGCTATTAAACACAACCTTTCCTTTATTTACTCTGATGTTTAACCTCCCGACTTTGCCCATCAGTTTACATAGCTAATCTCGCATAAGTCACAGAATTGGTCTGTATGCATCACTTGTCATGCGTAGCTTTTAGGAGCTTTCTAGACTAAACCACATTGGTCATAAAAAGGTAACTGCCACAAAAAGCACCCTGTGATGTTCAGCACATTCTATAATCAATCACCCTAATAATTACATTTGAACATTTTCAAGCTAATTTTAGGGCTGGAAAGGTTGGTATTTGTTGGCTCTTTGGTAGATTTTATGTTAACTGACATGGGCAAGTGAGGTTGACTTTGGACAGCGGGGATAAATACATGGCATTTTGGCCAAGGCAGTTTATAATAGCAGTGTTATTACTAGTGCTGGCTAAATCTTTCAGAAAATAACAAGTTGATCAATGTAGCCCATACGCAGGTAGGGTTGATTCATAATGAAATGTTTTGAGGACGTTAAGTAGGGACAACTTTACTCGTGGACAGTACACGGGTCATATATTTTTGGAATGCAGTGGAATGGAAAAGGAAGAGTAAAGGAATGCTGCAGGTCCCTATTTTTTTCCCCCCAGGTTGTTCTTCAGATCTTAACATTCTATTTACTAGGCATGAAAAAAAGGCTCCTGACCTTTGAATCTGGAGCCTGCAGTCTTTTACAACATTGTCTTGTCTGTCACTTGACAGTTGACTGCTGTAGTTCTCTCAGCTTAGCCCCAGCTTAGCAAACACTTGTGTTATATTTTCCATTAGAAAAACCTGGGGTCACCGGTATGTCTGCCTGTGCTAGCCAAAACCAGATGGGGTTTTCCTATAAACAAGTGTACAGAGAATATTTATACAGTCTATGGCACCTGACGCCATAACACTCATGACATTCTGTTTAGTAGCCAATGTTGCCATAAGTCACTTTAGAGAATTAAGTAAATATTTTCAATATAGCCATGCTATTGTTTATTATAGAATGGCAAAAGCTGTAAATCTTGCCAAATCCTCGGGTTAAAAAAAATGTCATTTAATAACAGCTTGTCCCGTGATGTGCGCTGTTTTTTGTGCCGGCACCTTTTTGTTATTGGTGGGTCTGTTTACTGCAAGGTAGATGCTAAAACACCATTGCTTCTAGCGCAAGGCGTTTGGAACACATCGCATGAGCCGTTACAGCCGTGCTTGCTTTCAAAATTCACCTCTGCTGCTCATAAAACCTCTGATTAGTGCATTTACACCTCGTTTGTTAAAAACGTCACCCCGAAAAATGTCAGGTTTACATTCCGTTTGATTATTACTCCTCGTCCAGCTTGGCCCCACGTGCTCCTTTGTTTTTCGCGAGGCGCTTGTTGTCTGGATACGTTAATAGCCTGTTCTGCTATTACTACATAGGATTAAGTATCTTTTATGTTTAGATGTCAACCATAGGCTGTTAGAAGCACTGTAAAGCAATCCTCACATCTTAGTGCCGGCCTGAACGGCCGTGTGGGATCCTTATATACAAAAAAAATGGGGAGAAAGTATCCAAGTGTTAATTCCTTCTCAGGCTCATCCTGGAAGTCCTGGAATAACCCCAACATAAATAAGGAAAGCAATGAAAACCTCCCATAAATTTGGCCCAGGCTCAACTCAACTGGTGGTCAGCAAGGAGGAGGGGAAGAAAAGTAAAAAGTGAGAGAAACGGAAGACGATTAAAAATGACAAAAGGAAAGAAAACACGCAGCCCAAAGCTGCCTTGAAATTAATTTATCAATGAAAGCCGCCTCCTGCTGATGATGGCAGTTTGGGGTAGCTTTGATGTAAACCTAACGGGCTTTTTACAATTCCATCCTGGAGGAGACCACCCTGGAAAGTGCAGGTCCGATTAAATCAGCTGCCCTTTATAATGCTGACTCCGAGAACACAAATGAACCAAACCCACTGGTCCAACCGGCCATTAAACAGCAGACTCACCCTGCCCGGCAGCGTGCAGAATTTACAACGATGACATTACGGATACCGTAATGAGCATAACAGATAGTAACAAATTCCATTGCACATCTTAACTCGCACGCAGGTAGATCAAATTCTGAACATGAGGACATATCACATGGTGATAGATGCTATCGCTGCCTTTGAAGCTGCCTCTCTTGCTGTTTTACTGCAGTGCTCTGGGTGGCATTGTCGCGGTTCTATGACATGGCACACATCTGGCACGCTTATCCGACAGCACTGTGCTCCTAACTGTCACTAGCATATAAATTGCCAGGATTCCATCTGAGAAAGGGTTTTTAAGTCTTGCCCATCAGTTAAGAGCTCATTAAAAGCCTTCTTCTGGAACAGAAGGAGGAGGTACGTCATCCTCTTGAACCTTTTTTTTTTTGTTTCATTGGAATTCTCTCTTATCTAGGTGTTTCTGGGTTAGTATGCTACGTTTTCTCTTTATTCCTCTTTCGTGATCTGCAGGTACAGCTTAAATGAGGTGAACAGTTGACGCTGCAGTGCCTCAGCTGGATTTCAACTCAATAAACCCCCACATTATTCACTGTGAACCAATGTGACAAGAACTGGCTTTGATAAACCCCGAGCCTGAAAGGTGAAACAAATCTAATTAGTGCTTGTAAAACATTAGCGCTCTTCTCATTGCGTGATTTTATATGAAACGCACAACCCTAAATTACATTATGGCAGCATTCAGAAGACTCCAGTACATTAGCAAGGCTTTTTGGCCTCCCAGATGTGCGAGAAATTGGCAGCAGGGCTTTGATAACACAAGTATTTTCACAAGGCACGACATTTCACGGGAATTGATGTCCTTCGAGCCATCTAAGTGGCTTTCAAAACACAGCTTATTAAAGAAAACAGAGATGTGTGTTTGTAGTGCCCTATGCGGTTTGTTGCTGCAGATGACGAACTATACATACAGAGGCCTTGGCCTGTGGAAGGGCCAGAGAAGGCCTCGTTTTTCACCGGGACACGTTGAGGGGGCTCTCAAAGCTACTGAATTGCAGGCTTGTGTGCGTAGCGCTTTCCCGAGAAAATGAGAGACCCTGCGCTCTGTAGATTCTGTAAGTTAATAAGACGGCTGGCACGCAGGCTGGGAGATACATTTGTGGACTTTAAGTGAGCTTACACTTTGTAAATAAACAGACTGACTCTGGTTGCTGCTGAATGTCTTCCGGCTTAAATGGGTTTTAAGCAGAATCAACCCAGAGCTCCCACATGTACTCCAATATGGTGCAAAATCAAGGCTGCTATAAGGCAGCGATAAAGACGCGGAGAAAGCTTAGCTGCCAAATGTCGCAGCAAACGCCGAATGTCTGCTCAGTCAAAGCGCATTATTATTCGGAGTTGTCACCAAGCAAATGTAAAATGACGCACTGCTGCCGTTGTGCCGCGTTGAATGTCTGCCGTGTCTTGACGAGTGTGTTTTGGCAGGGGGACAGACTGTGGGTGATCTGAAAGGGAAGGGGAGCAAGGCCAGGGCGATGAACGCAGTGAAGAGCGCTGAGCACAGGTCTGAGCACAGCCGTGGCTGCAGAAACATGGGGAACCCCAACGGCCAAGCCAGCAAGACAACACCGCACACACACAGCAAGAATGGTGAGTAGAGATGATAGTAGCACTAAACACTTAAGTTTTACTGAAGTCAAACATGAGAAAAGTTGGACACACTGAGACCATTGAGAATAATATGTCTTTTGTTAATGAGCCCTAACAGAGGACAACACACAACAACCAAGAAGATGATCAATACAAAAAAAAAATGGTTATAGCAAAATTAGTCCGGGACATTATATGCTTCAGTTATCATTGTTTCTTCAGGTATTTTTCAGGTTGATAAAGTGCCATAACTAAAAGCCACGTAGACATGCAATATTTGAATGGCCATGTTTATCACGTTCTGTCTTTCACTGTAAGAGAGAACAGTAGAAGAGATATGCATTACTATGACTGAAACTGTCATGTAACCATTAGGAACTGTTGAAAAGGTCAAGTCTGATCTATTCTCTTTTCAGTAATTATGTTAGCTGAGTAATTGTGATAGTCCTGAAATGATTAGGCACTGGTGATACACTTTGACAGTGGTCTGCTGTCACCTAACACACTATTTCTTTAATGCAAAAGGAACAAAACACAAAACTTCACTGCAGAGTTGCATTCACTTATTACACTGTTCTGCAGACGTAAAAATGACTACAGAAAGCATCTCAAAGCATGTATGAAAAAATGGAATTCTGCCAGTACAATGCAAAATGCAATAACCCACATGTTTGAAATCATTGCACTGACATACCTGATGTTTTCTGTGCACTGGGTTTTCCCACACTTTTTTCAGTAATACCTTTTACTCATTTACCATTTACAAATTTCCACCAAAACACCTCACTTAAATACTACCTGTACAGTACAGATACTCCTCACATAAACCTGTTACTCATATACTACTCATATACTCAGATACTCCTCACATAAACCTGTTACTCATATACTACTCATATTCTCATCTACTCCTCACATAAACCTGTTACTCATATACTACTCATATACTCAGATACTCCTCACATAAACCTGTTACTCATGTACTACTCATATTCTCATCTACTCCTCACATAAACCTGTTACTCATATACTACTCATATACTCAGATACTCCTCACATAAACCTGTTACTCATATACTACTCATATTCTCAGATACTCTCCACATAAACCTGTTACTCATATACTACTCATATTCTCATCTACTCCTCACATAAACCTGTTACTCATATACTACTCATATTCTCATCTACTCCTCACATAAACCTGTTACTCATATACTACTCATATACTCAGATACTCCTCACATAAACCTGTTACTCATGTACTACTCATATACTCATCTACTCCTCACATAAACCTGTTACTCATACACTGCTCATATACTCAGATACTCCTCACATAAACCTGTTACTCATATACTACTCATATTCTCATCTACTCCTCACATAAACCTGTTACTCATATACTACTCATATACTCAGATACTCCTCACATAAACCTGTTACTCATATACTACTCATATTCTCAGATACTCCCCACATAAACCTGTTACTCATATACTACTCATATTCTCATCTACTCCTCACATAAACCTGTTACTCATATATTACTCATATACTCAGATACTCCTCACATAAACCTGTTACTCATATACTACTCATATTCTCAGATACTCCCCACATAAACCTGTTACTCATATACTACTCATATTCTCATCTACTCCTCACATAAACCTGTTACTCATATACTACTCATATACTCAGATACTCCTCACATAAACCTGTTACTCATATACTACTCATATTCTCATCTACTCCTCACATAAACCTGTTACTCATATACTACTCATATACTCAGATACTCCTCACATAAACCTGTTACTCATGTACTACTCATATTCTCATCTACTCCTCACATAAACCTGTTACTCATATACTACTCATATACTCAGATACTCCTCACATAAACCTGTTACTCATGTACTACTCATATTCTCAGATACTCTCCACATAAACCTGTTACTCATATACTACTCATATTCTCATCTACTCCTCACATAAACCTGTTACTCATATACTACTCATATACTCAGATACTCCTCACATAAACCTGTTACTCATGTACTACTCATATACTCATCTACTCCTCACATAAACCTGTTACTCATACACTGCTCATATACTCAGATACTCCTCACATAAACCTGTTACTCATATACTACTCATATTCTCATCTACTCCTCACATAAACCTGTTACTCATATACTACTCATATACTCAGATACTCCTCACATAAACCTGTTACTCATATACTACTCATATTCTCAGATACTCCCCACATAAACCTGTTACTCATATACTACTCATATTCTCATCTACTCCTCACATAAACCTGTTACTCATATATTACTCATATACTCAGATACTCCTCACATAAACCTGTTACTCATATACTACTCATATTCTCAGATACTCCCCACATAAACCTGTTACTCATATACTACTCATATTCTCATCTACTCCTCACATAAACCTGTTACTCATATACTACTCATATACTCAGATACTCCTCACATAAACCTGTTACTCATATACTTCTCATATTCTCATCTACTCCTCACATAAACCTGTTATTCATATACTTCTCATATTCTCATCTACTCCTCACATAAACCTGTTACTCATATTCTCATCTACTCCTTACATAAACCATCTTATACTACTTATTATACTTAGATACTCTGTAACTAAATGTGTTACTCATATTGTTGCTGTCCAAAGAAAACATGTTTCTCCATTTTGGTTGATTTTTATTTTTCTGCATCATTTGAACACAGCAGCTGCTGTTTATTCTGTATAATCTCATGAATGGATCAACGGAAATGGCCCAAAATTACATGGAAAAAAGTCAGGTTGCGTTGACTTACATTACAATTTAACTGGGTTTTTGCCCTCACCTGTAATGACGCCATTTCTGATACTTGTTTTACTGTGGACAGTGAGAATATGCTACTTATATCAGGCACTTCTTAAATAACCCTACACATACTTATATACTCCTTACCTAAACCAGTTACTCATATAAAATGTATATACTCTAATAAACCTTCCATAAACATGTTACTCATATATTATTTATATATTCAGATACTCCTTACATAAACCCGGTACTCATATACTAGTCATATACTCAGGCATTCTGTATGTAAACCTGTTACTCATTTAATAATCATATACTTATGTGCTCTCTACTTTACTCTACTCTTCTACCATTATTCACATACTACTCTTATACTCAGGTACTCCCTACCTAAACCCATTACTCACATACTACTCTTATACTCAGGTGCTCTCTACCTAAACCCATTACTCACATACTACTCTTATACTCAGGTGCTCTCTACCTAAACCCATTACTCACATACTACTCTTATACTCAGGTGCTCTCTACCTAAACCCATTACTCACATACTACTCTTTTACTCAGGTACTCCCTACCTAAACCCATTACTCACATACTACTCTTATACTCAGGTACTCTCTACCTAAACCCATTACTCACATACTACTCTTATACTCAGGTACTCTCTACCTAAACCCATTATTCACATACTACTCTTATACTCAGGTGCTCTCTACCTAAACCCATTACTCACATACTACTCTTATACTCAGCTGCTCTCTACCTAAACCCATTACTCACATACTACTCTTTTACTCAGGTACACCCTACCTAAACCCATTACTTACATAATACTCTTATACTCAGGTACTCTCTACCTAAACCCATTACTCACATACTACTCTTATACTTAGGTACTCCCTACCTAAACCCATTACTCACATACTACTCTTATACTCAGGTGCTCTCTACCTAAACCCATTACTCACATACTACTCTTATACTCAGGTGCTCTCTACCTAAACCCATTACTCACATACTACTCTTATACTCAGCTGCTCTCTACCTAAACCCATTACTCACATACTACTCTTATACTCAGGTACTCTCTACCTAAACCCATTATTCACATACTACTCTTATACTCAGGTGCTCTCTACCTAAACCCATTACTCACATACTACTCTTATACCCAGGTACTCTCTACCTAAACCCATTACTCACATACTACTCTTATACTCAGGTACTCCCTACCTAAACCCATTACTCACATACTACTCTTATACTCAGGTACTCCCTACCTAAACCCATTACTCACATACTACTCTTATACTCAGGTGCTCTCTACCTAAACCCATTATTCACATACTACTCTTATACTCAGGTGCTCTCTACCTAAACCCATTACTCACATACTACTCTTATACCCAGGTACACCCTACCTAAACCCATTACTTACATACTACTCTTATACTCAGGTACTCCTAACCTAAACCCATTACTCACATACTACTCTTATACTCAGGTACTCTCTACCTAAACCCATTACTCACATACTACTCTTATACTCAGGTACTCCCTACCTAAACCCATTACTCACATACTACTCTTATACTCCGGTACTCCCTACCTAAACCCATTACTCACATACTACTCTTATACTCAGGTACTCCCTACCTAAACCCATTACTCACATACTACTCTTATACTCAGGTACTCCCTACCTAAACCCATTACTCACATACTACTCTTATGCTCAGGTACTCTCTACCTAAACCCATTACTCACATACTACTCTTATACTCAGGTACTCCCTACCTAAACCCATTACTCACATACTACTCTTATACTTTGGTACTCCCTACCTAAACCCATTACTCACATACTACTCTTATACTCAGGTACTCTTTACCTAAACCCATTCCTCACATACTACTCTTATACTCAGGTACTCTTTACCTAAACCCATTACTCACATACTACTCTTATACTCAGGTACTCTCTACCTAAACCCATTACTCACATACTACTCTTATACTCAGGTACTCTCTACCTAAACCCATTACTCACATACTACTCTTATACTCAGGTACTCCCTACCTAAACCCATTACTCACATACTACTCTTATACTCAGGTGCTCTCTACCTAAACCCATTACTCACATACTACTCTTATACTCAGGTGCTCTCTACCTAAACCCATTACTCACATACTACTCTTATACTCAGGTGCTCTCTACCTAAACCCATTACTCACATACTACTCTTTTACTCAGGTACTCCCTACCTAAACCCATTACTCACATACTACTCTTATACTCAGGTACTCTCTACCTAAACCCATTACTCACATACTACTCTTATACTCAGGTACTCTCTACCTAAACCCATTATTCACATACTACTCTTATACTCAGGTGCTCTCTACCTAAACCCATTACTCACATACTACTCTTATACTCAGCTGCTCTCTACCTAAACCCATTACTCACATACTACTCTTTTACTCAGGTACACCCTACCTAAACCCATTACTTACATACTACTCTTATACTCAGGTACTCTCTAGCTAAACCCATTACTCACATACTACTCTTATACTTAGGTACTCCCTACCTAAACCCATTACTCACATACTACTCTTATACTCAGGTGCTCTCTACCTAAACCCATTACTCACATACTACTCTTATACTCAGGTGCTCTCTACCTAAACCCATTACTCACATACTACTCTTATACTCAGCTGCTCTCTACCTAAACCCATTACTCACATACTACTCTTATACTCAGGTACTCTCTACCTAAACCCATTATTCACATACTACTCTTATACTCAGGTGCTCTATACCTAAACCCATTACTCACATACTACTCTTATACCCAGGTACTCTCTACCTAAACCCATTACTCACATACTACTCTTATACTCAGGTACTCCCTACCTAAACCCATTACTCACATACTACTCTTATACTCAGGTACTCCCTACCTAAACCCATTACTCACATACTACTCTTATACTCAGGTGCTCTCTACCTAAACCCATTATTCACATACTACTCTTATACTCAGGTGCTCTCTACCTAAACCCATTACTCACATACTACTCTTATACCCAGGTACACCCTACCTAAACCCATTACTTACATACTACTCTTATACTCAGGTACTCCTATCCTAAACCCATTACTCACATACTACTCTTATACTCAGGTACTCTCTACCTAAACCCATTACTCACATACTACTCTTATACTCAGGTACTCCCTACCTAAACCCATTACTCACATACTACTCTTATACTCCGGTACTCCCTACCTAAACCCATTACTCACATACTACTCTTATACTCAGGTACTCCCTACCTAAACCCATTACTCACATACTACTCTTATACTCAGGTACTCCCTACCTAAACCCATTACTCACATACTACTCTTATACTCAGGTACTCTCTACCTAAACCCATTACTCACATACTACTCTTATACTCAGGTACTCCCTACCTAAACCCATTACTCACATACTACTCTTATACTTTGGTACTCCCTACCTAAACCCATTACTCACATACTACTCTTATACTCAGGTACTCTTTACCTAAACCCATTACTCACATACTACTCTTATACTCAGGTACTCTTTACCTAAACCCATTACTCACATACTACTCTTATACTCAGGTACTCTCTACCTAAACCCATTACTCACATACTACTCTTATACTCAGGTACTCTCTACCTACTCATATACAACTTACCTACATTTCTCACTAATTATATATGTGTATGACAGTCTGTTCTTAGTCTGCTGTAAACTAAATGAAAATGATGTTGTTAATCATCATTTCTAGTAGGCATATGCATAAAATCCTTTGACAATGTTGAACAAGTAGAACAACAAAAAAAGTTTTAAATTGTAATCAGTCCGTGACCACTGATTATATCATTTTCTGTACCATTTGGAATCATGAATATTCCTCTTTAAAAAGAGCATTTATTTTTGCCAACATACATACCAGGTAAATAGGTAAGTATGCAAGGCGCTGTTTTGCCAAGTAACTCCCCAGGCCAGATAAAACAAGATTGTTTGAACATTTTATTAGAAGCAGCTGATGACTAATCCATGCTGAAATATCAGTCCACTCCGCTTTTCCACTTCATAGTCTAATCAAACCGGCTCAAATGCCACTTGAATCACAAGGTTTTTCAGGATGAAAGTATTTGTGGAATCCTGCGATAGAAACTGTATTTTTAGCATGATGGATCCCTGGACTCCCAGCCTGAACGGTGAGAGAAATACAGCGTTTCCCACTTCACTCTAAGAGCCGCCTTAGTTTTCCATGATGTCATGTGTGGTGCTTGGGTGAAAGGAACCAAGGAGACGAATGAGCACGAGCTTCAGTATCCTTTAGCCATTCAGTTTTTTTTTCTCTCATTATTATTTTTTTTCCTCTTCAAATGAGCCTAATGCCTTAAGAACTTGACCGTGTAGTCCTGCACTGCTGCCAAACCCTTAAAGCCCCAATCTAAATTGAAGATAAGGACCATGTAGTCACAGTCTCCCTGCTTATTTACGTAAAGCGTCTGGTAATTGAAGGAGCTCCTTTTTGTCTCTTTGTATTGTGGAGTGAAGTGGTCCTTTCTCGCTTGCCTTAACAACACAGGTTGAGTTTGGAGTGGTGTCACGCAGCGGCAAAGAATAACAGTATGTAACTGTAATGACATTAGAGCTGAGCACTCTGAAGACAGCAGTTTGTTGTTGGTTGGGTGAGTTATTCCATGAGAAGCATCTTCCTTACCAACTGTCCATAAACATGGTATTTAGACTTAAGATTACATTAGCTTTCAAGAAGCTTTTAATGGAATGGCATCAGACGAAGAACCATCCATGGTAAGGTTTTCTAGGGAACCAAAAAGAACCAAAAGTGGGAGCTTCTTCAATGGCAATGCTCCAAAGAGCCCTTTAAGGCACCTTTATGTTTAATAATCTGACCACATTGCTGGTTGAATATAGGGAGCCTAGAACTGCAAAACCCAACTGATGGATCGCAAACCTTGCTTTACTTACTTAGAGATTACTTTTTAATCTCATGCAGCTCTATTACTTTGGCTTGCTACAACAGAGCCATGCATTAACGTGAATGTATCAGCCGTCCGCTCCTGGCCTTGGGCCAGAGACCTCTGAACGTCCTTACAGGCCTGTCATGCGAACTAATCTTTTTGAGCTGGAGAGAGTGCCTCTTGTGTGATTTTAACAGATCGAGCCTGTGGGGTTATCCACAACGCTCTATAACCATCAGGCCTGTAGGACCTCACAGCTGATGAACACTGCAGCAGAGAATTTAAGGGACTACAAGGAAGCATTTCTCAACCTAATCTGCTGCACCGGTATCAACAGACAATAATTTAGCTGCCTTTCGATGAGACGAGTGAAGAAAACCTGTTGACTGAACTCTCAAAACATTTTTCAGTTTATGACTATGTAATGCAAAACAGCATTACACTCAATAGATTCAATACGGCTTGGGATATGACGGACATGATGGAACATTTCACCAAAGCTGTTCTTATGAGTTTTTGCTCCAGCTTTAAAACTTTGAAACACAACAATCACAAAAACGAGAGGTTCAGGAAACTTTCTGGTACCCAGCGATCATGTGGAGCCCATGGAAACTCCACCCATATCATTGCAACTTGGTAGCAAACTACAAAGAACAAATCTCTGAAAGAATAAGCTGTGGTAGATTCACAGCTTAATGGGCTGAACTGATTGTTCAAGTTGTCTGCATAAAGTAGTAAGTAAGTAGCTAAGATGTAAAGTCGTTCAAACAGGTTTGCTGTGAAATGCCTCCATCAAAGCTGGCAGTGCTGGTGATAGGAACCAGACATTTGAACTCTAGTTACATGAAATGGTTATGAGTGTATCGCCTGGTGGACATACTCTTTTAACACCAAAGAAGTTGAAAGAGTAATTTGCAAGACGACACAACACGTCAAATTCATACTTCAAACAACAGAGGGCAACCTATCACCAGAATATACCCAGTCCCTCCTCCCCCTTCGGTTCTTACCAGTCTAAAAGTAAATGTGGTGAGTTTACCATCAAACTTCATCTCCTTACTCTCCAAGAGCATCTCTAGTGGTGGACTGCAGCATTAACGTTACGTTTTGTTCCTATTTATATGTTTGCTACCAAACATGCATTCTTACTGATGTCCAGGAGCTCTTCGTGAATCTTTGTGTTTACTCTTCCTTTGATTGGCTACATGTCCGTAAAAGATCTAACTGAAAGCCAGACCTGTAAAATAATCGATAAGAGGTTATAATACACTGTCAGAGCAGCAGCGTTACTTCTGCATACTTTCGCGTTGGACAGATTTAACTCAACACTACAGTGAGCTATCATCTTCTTTCCAGGTAAAAAGAGGTTTCATTAGACTGGATGGGCAGGGCTAGCTGCTTAGCATGCTAACTTTAATAGGTATCTCTGCAACATTAACATATTTTATATCTTCATTTTATGTTGATAATTTAGTTCATTTTGGGAAAACAAATCTTTCATACCTCCCCTTTTAAGCATTGCGTTGTGCTGAACTTTGAAAAATCAGTTTACTTCCACTTTTGTTTCTGAAAATTTTGAATTCATAAATTTTGTGCTAATTGGTCGAGTTCAGTTGTGTCAAAAACTGTTTAATGGTCCGTAAACGATTGTCTGAAAACAATTGTCTGTGATAACTGGCTGTATGATACAGGTGTGACAGATAGAGATAAGGCTATATAACACTGAAGTACACCTTTAAACAGAGGAACATTATTTCTTGTTGTGACCATTTTACCCGGTTTTGCATATGACACGTGCATGGCATAAGACAGCATAAGTATAATACATGTAGGGTTTTCCGTTCCAGTGGGAAGTGAAAAAAGCAGCACACTGAAGGTGGTCTGAAATGTGTTGGTGGCCTGATGTGTCAAAAGAGTCCACATGATGGCATCGTTCACACGAAAGCAGGCTCGGATGCCTTCACTCGTGCTTGTGTTTACATGACAGTTGTCATACTGTGCAGGAACAGCCTTCGCTCGCTACAATGCAGGCACCTAGTGTTGACTGACTGGTACATTTCAGCCTGACTTTATACTTGTGTCTCCAATGTATATGTGAGGAAGCCCTCCCTCTGCATTGAGTTGTGTTTATGCAGTGCTCTGAACATGTGTTTCAGATCAGGACGAAGTGCCCCGTCTTCAGATGTGCTACTGTTTACCAAACAGGATTTTTGTCCAACAGAACTTTTTTTTGTTAGCCCCGTTGTCAGTGAGATAATATGTTGTCAAGAGACTGTAAACCAAACTAGCAGAAGACTGTTAGGAATGTTGGCTTCTTGAGACAATTTAACGGCATCCTTCTCCCTCTGTCCATCTTCCGAGGCACAAGGTGAGTGACTCCATTATCAGAATAGAATAACGTGGCTCTGGACTTCCGATAAGAGCAGCAAGCATTGTGGTGTTTGTCGATTCAGTTTAGTTGCATTCACTTGGTTTATTCTGGAAAATACACCTAAGGTGAGGGTAAACCTCAAACATCAACAGGAGAGCCCACCCTCCTCTGGGCTGCAACAGATATGATTAAACTGTAGCTATAATACCAGTAGAATAAGATTACAAGTAAGATTAAACACAGGTACACAAATGCAACAGCCAACTGAGTTCTTAGTCAGATGTACTGGGCCAGGTTGTATTAAAACTCGCTGGTGTATAATCCTGTTTACATGCAAATCCTAAACTGTTGTTTGCTTTCATGTTTGCTTCTAGTGCAAAGTCTTTGACTATGGTGAGGTTATTGTAATTTATAAGACTGCTGCATCACATCCACCATGAGGGTTCTGGTTGTTTTATGGCATTGCTCCAAAGAACCTCTGTTGGTGCTTTTATTTTTAAGAATGGATGATGTGAAATGCCCTGCTGTGTGAGTCATACTAATCTTTGTGTGGTATTTGATTTGTTATTTAAATAATCTGCGTCAGGACCACCTTTTAATTATGCAAAGCTGCAAAGTTAAAAAACCTTGATATATGTATATATATATATATACATATCAAGGTTTTATATAACTTTAGCTTTGCGTAAGGTGGTATATAATAAAAATCGCTGTCCAAAAAAAAACAGGTATCTCCAAAATCGCAACTTTACAGGAGAGGCCAAAAACTTCATTTAATTTCAATAGAAGTCAATGGAACCAGACGTTTTTCCAAAAAGCTTTGGGCCATTCCTGTTGGTCCATTTGTCATGAAATTACCACATATTGTAAACAGCAGCTCATGTGACCAAATGAGACATTAAAGTTAAAATCACCAAAAATGGAAATACATGTTTTTCTTTGGACAGCGACGACATATATTTATATATACTTATATATATATATATATATATATATATACGTAATATATATATATATATATATATATATATATATATATATATATATTTATATATACTTATATATATATATAAGTTAAATATCAACACTGTTACACTGTTATTTCTTCACATCCTGTTAATAATTTTAGTTCATTGTGCAAATGTTTTAAACATCTTCCAAATCTTGACACATGTAAAGTGGATATCAAAAAGCAGAGAAAAACTTACCGCATCATGTCTCAGAGAGAAGAGCTCTGCTGTATTACCAATATGATTATGGATGCTGAATTTGATAGAAGCGGTAAAAGCAAGCGAGACTCTTGAAGCATACCAACATGTCAAAAAGGGAAAAAAAGAAAAAGCAAAAAAATGATTTGAGAATGAATTCTTAGGAACATACAATCAATAGCTCTGGCCCAGCATCAAAGCTCCTGATTGTTTAGCTGCTTTAGTAATTGTAATGAGGGAGCTTCCACACAACAGCGAAGCCTTTACCTTTTTTCCTTTGTTTCATAGCCATCTCATGCGAACCAAAATGTCACCCGATCCTATCTTGAAAGTGAAATGAGGGGAGGAAGGAGGCTCTGACAAAACAATGTTTGGCTCCTATGTTCAGACCAACACCTGCCTTCAAAAAAAGGCCTTTATTGTTGCAGTCTGGGGAAGGCAGAACGGTGCGCGGGGATTCTTTCATGTGAATTCCATGCCGGGTTTGTGGCGACTAAGGGTGAGAGATTACACCCATCTGTTTGAAATTGTCCAGCGAGGCAGGCGAAAAAGGATCACTTGATCTCCTGGGTTATGAAAACTCCAAACTACATGAAGACACTGACTGTAGGGACTGTGACAGAGGGGGGAAAAAGTCATTAGCGTCAGTTTGGTTGCGATGCCGAGAGGGCGAAGCGTTTTTCTGTTTGTGTTACAGCCAGCCAGTGACATTGTTTAATCGCAGGTGAAAACCCCGGTACGGCTCTTTTGATCTGCTTTGCAATAACATTCACAAATGTTTGGAGCTGATACCTGATATCCAGCCGAACACGCGCACTGAATCCGTCTTCTTGTCCAACGCTGCTTTGTTTACTCCGCAAGCTCTCACATCATTTATCAGCTAAGAAAACAGCAAAAAAAAAAAAGAGAGATGAAGTTAACAATACTGTGCCAAAGCACGCCGCCGATACGATCAGCTCAAAATAAAAACAAAATCCCGGGTCCAGTGTTTTCTCATTAAGGAACAGGTGGAATGTGCAGGGATGTATTAGGCCTGCTGTTGTTCCACGGCTCCAGTTCATCCATGAAATTACTCACATGTACATCCATCACTTGATTCCAGCTTTGAAGGGAGCTGGTAATGAGGATTAGTTGACGGATAATGCGTTTCTGGCCATCGGCGCCTGGCTCTCATGTCCGTAAACATAAATAGGTATTTATGGCCCAGAAGATTGAGGAACGAAAGGAGATGAAGAGGAAAAAAGTAAACGTTGAATCTTAAAAGCAGGTGAAAAATGTTTGAAGGCCCGCGTTTCTGGTGCCTCCCGGGAACTCTGTAATTGGTTTCACGTTGAGTCGTATTATAGTAAAACATTACTGAAAGCTATACCCGGTCTGGAGCTCAGAAGCATAAATAAGGCATCATTACTTTTGGTTGCAACAGTGTTTTGCACATATGGCATGCGTTCACTTGACTGGACATTGATAGTTGATTTGGTTGTAAGCTTCGAAAAATCCGTTCCCACAGCCAAGAGTTGCTCACCTACCTGGAATGTACAGTTGAAATTGGTTTGCAGCTAATAGAAATAAAGGGCATTGCTGGTACATTATAAAGTCATGGCAGCTCCATGCAATACTTTTCTGCTCGCTCATGAGTTAATTCATTTTATGCTTGAAATTGGGTTTAAGCCGATGACATCATACTGCTGAAAGCTCCTTTGGTGCTGGTGTATTAAAACAAATGGGTTTATTATTGGCTCGTCTCACAGACTGAAACCGTTGAAAAGGTGTGCTTACAATAAGTTTTTGAAACAGCTGAGCATCCTGGTAAATCCTTAACATGTAATGAATGCGCACAGATATGTGTGTATTCAGCTTTTTACTATCTATGTTGGGTATTTCCATCCACTTGTGGGAGACAATAGCACATGCTGCTGTGATAATCTGATAATCTGTCTGTATGCTTGTCCATGCACCTGTCCCGTGAGGGTGACTGGCCATTTCCCCAACCATTGTTGTACCAAGTTCAGGATGCGGACTCCACTCAGCTTGAATGGCACAGACTACTGACTTATAGAGTCAAACAGACAGACAGACAGACAGACAGACAGACAGACCGTGGCAAAATCTCTGTTTTAGCTTATTCTGAAGAAATGCTTGTACTGTGCTACTTTGCTAAATCTGACATGACTCAGAGATCTTACCTAGCAAAGTTTACTATCTGAGCAGACCCCAGTGAAGTGTGCAGTATCCAAACAAACGCTGAAACAGTTCATAAACAATGTACTGTACAGCTACATTTGTCATTCATAAAGGTACATACAATGTAAATGTCCCATCAAACAATGGATCTAAGATCTAATTGCGTACCATGTTTTTTTCCCACACAGATATGTATTTTTCTCAGACAGTACCACAGTACATCTTGTTAGTGTAAAAAATACAGAGTTTGTAGACTGAATACGACTTAACAAATGTGCCTGCTATGGAATATGATACACATATGTTCCCTAACTGAAGGTACTGAGATGTACTCTTGGTAGTCCCACCCTAGCGACAGGAGAGGTACCACCCCAGTGACAAGTGAGTACCCATTTTCCTGAGAGTGTGGGTTTATGGAGACACGTTTTTACAGCCCTTTTTCTACTAAACGTAAATAAAAGCAGAATGCAATGATGTGAAAATCACTCAAACCCTGAATTTAATTGGAAACAGTGCAAGCAAAACATGTCAAATGTTGAAACTGGGAATTGCTTTGTTTTCTGAGAGATATATGTTCATTTGGAATTTGTTAGCAGCAATATGGTTAAAATCAGGTTGGGACAGGTTCATGTTTACCACTACATTCATCTCCTCCTCTTTTAACAGCACTCTGTAAGCATTCGGGAACTGAGGAGATGATTGCTGTAGTTTTGGAAGTGAAATGTTTTCTCTTCTAGTTTGGTGCAGCTGATCAACAGTTCAGAGTCTCCTTTGTTGTGTTTATTGTTTCATGGTCTGCCAAATGTGTTCCATGAATGACAGATCTGGACTGTAGGCAGGCCAGTGCTGCCTGAGGCCCAGAGATCATGCCCATCCAGAACTGTTTTTGGGCCTTGTCTCTTGCATATGCATACAGAGTCTTCTCTGGAGATTAGCAGATGCAGATTTACATAGTGCTCTGCTGAATGCATCATAGCTAGGATAAACATGTTAGAGTCCAAACCACCCTTCAGCTTAAACCCTAATAGAAGAAAATCCATAGATGATACATAGAAAGAAAATATCATGGAGTTAAACACAACAGTAACGCGATACAATAAGTACTTCAGTGATCAGTGCTTACATAAGTGCTTCATAAAGAGCATGGGCCTTCAGTTTCGGTTTGTAGACTGTGAGAGAGTCTGCTGTTTGGATGGCCAGTGGAAGTTTGAGTGCCAGGACAGCCCAGAGTCTTGATACTTGTCTTGCATGCATCTATAAGAATGGTGGGTCAAGCTGAGCTGTGGTAAAAGCTCATAGAGCTCGAGGAACAGATTGACTCTTGATCCTTGTCATCATGCAGGGAGGGGTTGGTCCATTTCTGGCTTTGTAGGCATCAGAGTTTTAAATTTGATGCCTGTGGCTAGAGCAAGCCAGCAAAGGAAATGCAGCGGTAGAAATGTTCCACAATTGGCATTTGGAGTCATTTGGAGTGACATATTGTCACTGTCCAAGAAAAATGAGCATTTTTAAAAGAAATTAAAGAAACTGTGGGGCATCTCTATTGATCTAATCATCATGGTTTTTAAAACAATGTACAGGACAGCTGCTGAGCTCAAAGTATGTAGAAAACTAAAGACCACCAAAGAATGGAGACACCTTTCCTTGTTTGTTTGTTTGGGTAGTGATATGCAGAGTAGCTGAACCGAACAATACTTGTGAAGACTTGCCACAACATGGCACACAGAAACAGCAATTTGTGGCTATTTCAAATGTCAATCATATAGTCCATGTCTGTAGAAGTTAGCGGTTCTCCATTCACATTTCTGGCATTTAGCAGACGCTCTTCTCCAGAGTGACTTACAACCATGCTTAGTGTTCTCCATGTTAACTGGCATGTTTAGTCTGGTTTGAGTGTGCACGTAACCCAAACCCAACCCTAATATAAGAAAGAATACAAAAAGTGCTAATGCAGTTTCCCACTTTTTAAAAAGCATTTCACCAACAGTGTCAAAATGTACTGTTTTCCATCATTCAGTGGACATGTAGTCCCCAGACAGTGCTAATTACACACACTATACACACACAGAGACACACACACACACACACACACACACGCGCGCACACACACACACACACACACACACACACACACACACATATGTGTTCCAATTCATTCAACACTTTTTGGAGCAGCCCAAAGCTTACTCAGAGATACTTCTCCTGAACTATCTCCTTAATACTGTGACTCCAACCATCTGAGGAACAATATTTACTTTATATCGACCAAATCCACCCCAAACTGTAACGTCATCTATTAATTCATTCATCACTCGCGACGCTGGACGATAAGGAATGTTGGCTATAAAACATTGCCCCAGTGGAACCGGAAAAGATGAGGTCATAACACCCAGAGGTCTATTTATAACCGTTTAACGGGTGCATATTAAACAAAGCGTTCAAGAAAGTCAATTAAGAAACCGCTCGGCCACGGTGACCCGAAAACAACCCACAAGGTTATTCTAAAACAAAGAGCCGTGGTTTTAGAAGGCCCAGGCTGCTCGGGGATGCATGTGGTCAGGGAGTAAAGGACTTAAAACCGTGGATTTCAGGGCGGCAAAGATTAATGAACAGTTTCTTTTTCCAGGTGTTGTATTGTGGATACAAGAGATTTAGGTTGTGAATTTTACCAAGGAAGAAATCCTTTCCTTGGAAATGAAAACAGTAACACAAAATACTGGCCTGATCCAGCTCAGCTGAGAAATGAAGAAGCCACTGTGCATTCCGACTTCAAAAAGTGATTCTTAACAGTATTTCCAACTTTTGTATTTGCCTCATAGGCATTGACTTTGGCTTTTAACAGATAAACTGAAAATATGCCCATTCAGGGGTCCTAAGCAATCATACGTTTTTAGTGTTGACCACCATTTACTGTTAGCTACCGAAATCTTAATGTTGCCTTCTGCGCTAAATGGGAACCTGAATCTTTTTGAGCCTTTTTTATTTACATCTATATCCTTAAAACTGGAGGTTCTTTAAGGGTTCCTAAGGCAAGGCAGTGGTTATAGATTAACAATGATGTCTCGAAGAACCACCTTGTTTGGGTAAATGGTTCTTCTCCATTGGAAAACCTGTTGTATAAAGCTCTTCAAAGAAAACATGATAGTTCTATATGTCATCTATGTAGAATTGTTGTTCTGAATAGTGTATTCCTGTTTCTTGGAGCGATGAAGGCCCCACTGTGTGTTCCATGCTGTGCAGTCCAAAGTACCCATGTAAAGGTTTGGGAAAGAACCCTTAAATGAGTCCAGAACCTTTACATTATACAAACCTCTGACAAGCTCATCGTACTCTCAAATCTCTTCTCTCAAACCTGCTTTTTTTAGGGAACCAAACATTGTTTCTCACTGGCACCAGTCAAGGATCCCTTTGTAGCACCTTTTTTTCCTGAGTGCATACCAATTCCAGGTCTATATGGCCAAGAACCATTTAAGAAATGTTTCAGAAATAGGAGCCCCTCAGACCGCTTGGCCGTGCAGCAGGGAAAAGGGCGGCATTTCTGGTGAAATCCCCGGCTTTCTGATCCCGACCTCCTCCAACCTTTTGCATGTTCTGAAGAACAAAACAAAATAAGAATTAATTTGAAGTTGTTCTCACCAGCGACCCAGGTATGTATCTTTCCACGGCAGAGGTAAGTTAGAACCATATGTTAATTTTCATAGAAAAGCACCTGGCTATGATTAGAGGCATGCTGTTGATGATAGGAATGTACTGAACACAGGCAGCTAGGAAAACATAGTCATTTAAAGAAGGCAAAAAGCACAATAATGCGAAACAGGTCCACATCAACCCGCAGGCCTGATAGTACCGCAACACTTAAAGAGTTTATTACACAGCATCGTAATTCATCTTGCTGCCAGCTCTCACGGTCTCAAACACAATAGGGGACTTTATTATTCAATAAAAGAACAATATAATCCATTTTACAGTTTCCTCTCCAGTGAGTGAGCATACGTTGTCTTCCTCTTATCTGCGGCGGCTCTTCTTCGTTGGTGATGCCTGGCTTAATTAAGCCCAGTAGTAAGTGCCAGAGAGGGCTTTTTTCCCTCAGAGTTAAAATGCCTAGATTTATTGAGAGAATAATTTGGTAATGCTTCATTTGAAGACCTCTCTCACACAAGCTCTGAAAGCCTATCATAAGCACTTCACAACACCCCCGATAAACAGCATACTTAAGTCAGCGGCCATAAATACCCACAGCGTGTAATGCATGTGGTATGTCATGACACAGTTTGGATTGGCCAATGGATCGGCATTTCTAGTGAACCTGTTGGGTGATGTAAGTATTTACCAATGCTTATAATGTGCATGCGAAGGTAATGTGTGTCTTATCAAAGTTAGGATGGAGTTCACAGGGAAGGGAATGTCATTTCAGAATGTTCATTTGAACTTTTTTCAGGTTTTCTGTTTTGAAGACAAGTGTAGCATATGGTTCTGCGTTCCTGACATGATCTGTAGCTCATAGCCCTCAGCTACCGAAAATTCTAAAAGTTCTTGAATTTTACGCACCTGCTCAATCTTTATTATTCAAAAATGTCAGCAGTTTTGGTCTAATTACATATTTTATATCAAAATATGGCATTTTCTGCTCATTTTTCTAGTCCATAATTTCTCTTTATTTATAAATAAATAAAAACAGGTTGGAGGCACGTTGGAACTACACTCAGCAGAACACTAGATATCCACGGCCAGGGCTGGTGGCTAGTGCTATAGGAAATGTTTAAACACGGTTTTACTCAGAAAACCAATAAAACTCGTCATATGAACATGGTTTCCAAAATTTTGCATATACACCCATCAAAAATAGAATTAAATCCACTACTCACCATACAGGAGCTCCACGAGTACAGACTGTAGCCCATCTGATTCTCTGCATGCTCTTATACCCTGCTATCTAATAGTCAGGACCCCCACAGGACCCCCACAGAGCAGCTAATATATGGACGCTGGATCATTCTCAGTACTGCAGTGACACTGACGTAGTGGTGGTGTGTTAGTGTGTGTGTTGTGCTGGTGTGGATCAAGGGCTCAGACACAGCAGTCCTGCTGGAGTGTTTAAACACTGTGTCCACTCGCTGTCCACTCTATCGAACACTCCGACCTTGCTGCTCCACGTTGTAGGTGTAAAGTCAGAGATGATAGCTCATCTGCTGCTGCAGAGTTTGTGTTGATCATCCATCCCATCGTTATTATCAGGTATATTTCTGAAGATTCTACTCATAGTGATATAGGAGTACACATGCACTAGCTGATTCAGTGGAATGAAAATTAATAGAGGGTTTGATATGTACCAACATTAAGTATTTCGATGAATGAATGACTGGAAGAGATTTTAAAGCCACACTGTTTCATAAAGCATATTCAGTAATAATAACAGACCACAACAGAACCTATTCATCACTAAGGTACCTCTAAACAGAAAGTAATTCCATCATTACTTGCCATGACCGATTGCAGTTTTGCCTTTATGCAAAATAATGCATAGAGTACATTGTGCTACACCTGTTGCCCACTGTATTTACGTGATTTAAGTGATACTTGAATTTACAATCGTAATAGTCATCCACAGGAAAGCATCCACATAACGCATTTCTTATGGTCATAATCACATGCCTGCTTTTCAGAGGAAACCAATCAGCTGGTCAGATGTGATATGTGTAGTAGTATGTAGCTAATATGCTCTAAATAAACAAAGCTGAATTTCAACACATTTGTCTTATTAGAATCTTCAGACATAGACTGATCGTGCTGATTAGCTGTCCGAAGCAGCAGGACAACAAAATTGGCTGTAGATGTGTAAACTTGTGGATCTCTTCTAATTTCTTGCACAGAAATCCAATACATTCCCAAAACACAGTAAGAAGGTACTAATCCAATTTGATTGTCTATGTGAGGTAGAATTAATATATGCTGTAAAAGTTACTTACAATGCTTACTCTGTACCAACAATCAGCGTAAATAAATGAATATAACTGCTTTACATCAAGTTAAGATCTTATTTATAGGTTATTAAATAAAATAAGTTAAAATTAAACCAGAGGAAAAGCAATTACACCAACAAGTTTACTTCTACACAACACCACACACACAAACATGAGTACTGATCAAGTGTTAATCATATCCCACTATCTATGCACTACATGTTGGTTTCCTGAGATAGTATAATTTCAAGCTTCCATTTTAGCTATGTTGACCATCCCAAAATGGCAGCACATGTTGACATGGCTGCTTGAACCCAACATGCCATGTATGTATATCTATGGCCTGAGATATGGCCATATTGCTTGAAAGTCACTCTCTCAGTTCTTTTTGTTCCCCTTGACCAAAGAACAGCAACCCTCTGATCATCACCCGCTATCACCGTACCAACATTTACACAGCTGCATGTGCCAGTGGGTCCAATACTGTTGTTGTTTTGTAGCATTTTTAATTTAAAGCCAACATGTAAACACATTATTGTCCTGCTTGACTGAGAATGTAGATTCTGGGAGTTTAGGTGAGGTGTGCTAGTTCCTACCTAGCTAGTAATAAAGTTCAACACTATAACCAAAATCAGACCAAAGCCTTTCACCAGTACTATAAGGTAGAACATAATTAGCCCATTGTGGTATATGATAAAGCTGAGAACCTGAATGCATGGTCAGCAATTGTGTTTAAAAAGTATTTTTTTTTGTTTTCCTCTGTCTGGTTGAAGGTTGTTACAACATAGTAGGCTCATGGGTAACTGTCAGCCTCACTATAGCAAAGTCTCTACCCACACTAATCAATCCTAACAGGTAGCCCATTTCTGGAGGTCCTGGAGATCTACCTCCCAGGAGAGTTCAGTTCCAACACACCTGATTTTAATATTCAGATGACCCTAAATGGCCTTCAGGAACAGGTGTGTTAGATTAGATTTGGAACTAAACTCTTTAGGGTAATAGATCCAGGACCAGGATCTGTACCCCTGGCCCACACCTTCAAAGGTTCTCCAAATATCCAGTCTAGACACCAGTTGGGTGTGTCCTGTCAAAAAGCAGTCTCTGTCAACTCGGAGCATGGAATCATTAGATGCGCAGGCTGCTGTGTATCTTGTGCTAGATGTGGTAGTCATTAAACTCTAATTCAGGGAATCAATCAAACGCTGCCTTAAATTACCTTTGAAAGCTGTCCATCCCAAAGGCCAAGTAAAACACTGGAGATGGGGTCATATTTTTAAAGGTTTCTGCTGACATACCAGCAGCTCTGGGAATCAGTTAAAATCTAAACAACTAAAGAAAGGCTTTCAAATTGATTTTTCACAAAAGCCAGAACCTTGGTGAGTCTGTTCAGGAGTGTGTGTAGCCCGTTTCATGTGTCTTCAAAGCTTATCTATTGCTTGGTACAGTCAACTGAAAAGACAAAAGGTACAGACCATTGATTTGGTCTGCGATCTTAGTCAGTGAGTGTAATTTGTGGAAATTGCTTTGCCAAGAGACTTCAGTACCTTAGCGGCAGGTGTGCCGCAGTAATGTTTTCATTACACTGTAATTCATAGTCTCCTGGCTGCCTGATTAAAACAAGAGGCTCCCAACTAGAGCTGGTCTGCCAAATGTATCTCTTTCCAGCATTCCACTCAGGATGCCCTGAAGGTGATCTGTACTCTTCTGCGGACGTCACAAAATGAATGATTGCACGCTAATTCTTGAGCCAAGCTTGTTGTAGTGGTCACCAACTATAAGCTAGTCTAGTCAGATTTTTTTTTCTGCTTTTCTCCATTGCCCAAGACCTATCATCCTGATACCAATGCCAAGATTACATTTGAGGCTGAGCATTTGGATTTGTAAGTGTGTACAACAACATGATATGCTTTTTCCTTTTGCTAGATTGAAGTTATGCTTAAACGTACTCAGTTTAAAATAAGACTTCTTGACACTAACAACTGATTTTGATCATATAATGCATGTTGGCTCTAATTAAATTCTTCCAGCCAATCTGAGAATGATCTTTTTCTGGACTGTCCAACAGCCATGTTCTCATTAGTCTAACGAACTGAACTTTAAGAAGAAAAAAAGTCTGGTATACCAGGCTGTTGCCTTGTATAGCAAATGTTTTGTTGTCTGAAAAGACGTAAAAGGAAATTAGCTAATTTTAGCTTCAAACATGTCAATATTAAATCTAATTATTAACAGAATGTGAAGAAATTAACATTTTGACATTATAATCCCTTACTGATCTCACAGTGGGGAAATTTACAAGTCTCCGCACTTAACCCATCCATTAAGTGAAACACCCACACTCACTAGTGAACACACACACTAGAGGGCAGTAAGCACACTTACCCGGAGCGGTTGGCATCCCTATCCACGGCGCCCAGGGAGCAGTTGGGGGTTAGGTGCCTTGCTCAAGGGCACCTCAGTCTTAACTTTTAGTTAAGGGAATCGAACCGGCAACCCTTCGGTCACAATGCCGATTCCCTAACCTCCAGCCCAGGACTGCCCTATAGGGTTAAATAACAGGTGTGTACTGGCCACACAGATGGGGCGAAACAGATGCCCTTCTCTGTGTTTGCTGATTGGCTGAAGGAGCAGCACAATGCCCACATTGTCCTGGTCCATGCTTAAGTTAGCATGCTAACCAGCTAGTCCCAGCTCATCCATCTTGTAATACCACTCTAAAGAGACCCAAGAGTTGACAGTAAAGTCACTCAAACACAATAAAACATGTCATTTCACATGAGATTCTCAAACTTTTGCATGTAGCTGTAAGTAAAGACAAATTCTGTTCCACCATTCCAGCCAAATTGTGACACTTCTGAAGGCCTAGGACATAGAAAAAACTGTCCCCTGTAAACGTTCAATCTTTACCTCGCTTGCCACAGTACTGGAACATAAAAAAATTGGAATCATTTGAAAGCAATATAAAAGAGCAGAATTCACACAGTCTTAATCAATCCCACGATTCTGATTCAGGTCTGGACAAAATAAGCTCACCAGACAAGAAGTGAGTCACCCGTGACTGAAACATACCTAAACACATGTAATACATCCGAAAGCACAAATAACAACTGTGATTTGGATAGGCAAGGACTGGACAAGTTTCTGGATGTAGGCCACATCAATGTTCAGCCACTCTTCCATCAAAAAATCGTGCAGTTGGGCCAAATTCACAGATGACTTCCCTGGCACAATCCTGAGGAGAGTTTCCTGTAGACTGGGATTTTAACCACTGCTGGTAGACCCGTATGACAGACGCTTCCATACACCTGCAGATTCAGCTACTTCCTTCACACTAAGGTTTTTAGCACGCCCGAATGCAGTCCCTCCTTTTAGCCAATCATTAACATCTGCTTTGGAGCCAGAACGAGACATTCACTGCACTGTAGCACCTCTTCTCAATCTATGGATCCCATCACTCGCACCCCGCAGGTATTTATACCCCATCTTTCTGCAGAACCGGAAGTTAGTTCCACCTTAAAGGTTACTAGTGAGCTTATTATTAATAGCGATATGTGAAGATGATCTGGAGCTAATCAGTTAAATGTATAACATGATGCCTCTATGATATTTAAAATAGATGACAACATCAAACAAAAGAACATTTAATAGAGTATTTTATTATTAAAACATTTAATATTTTATTTCCAGTGTACTTTCTTTTTCTTTCCTTTTTTTGGCAAAACAGAACATCCAGAGAGCCTCTGTATTGACTACCTTCCACCTCTATTTACATAAAATTGTTCTGTACTGCCTCCAAATTAGGCGCAAAGAGTACTTGCTAGCAGTAAATTGCGAGTGAGGAGTGTCGGTGCAGCATCATGTCTCAGCCTTCCAAAAACAAAAAGAAGGAAAATAAAGACATGAGAGAGAAAAGAAAGAGCAGCAGTATGACACCCTGTTCCTTACAACATAGGCTGTTTTTGCTCCTGTAAGATTAGTTACACAGAAAATCCTCAGTGTTTACATTGACAATAACTATGATTAATTATTAATACTGCTGAGCCCTATATCAGCACTACTGTCTCTTCACAAGATCACAGGCCGCCTTTATCCAAAGGAGTTTGTTTCACCTACTGAAATCCTGAAGACTGTGGCTTAGATGTATGCTAAGATTTGAGTTTCTTTAACCATGAAGCTAAATGGCAAGTAGACCAGGGTCATGTTGTTTCCACGATGAATAGAAAAATCAATCAAACCATATGACGACAAATACATGCTGAACTACAAAGCATACTGAGTTTGATTCACTTTTGGGATCATTTAAAAAGGCCTGGGTTCATTTGACGTGTTCACACATGCACAGGAAACCACTGGTGGTCTGAATAAGTTTACATCTTATCTACTGAATAAGTTATGCAGAAATTTTGCAACATCAAAGGAATATTGCAAGACAGAAACTGCTTTACAACATTCCTTTTATGTTGCCAAATTTCTTTAAATTCCATTAAGTGTAGCATAGCATAGCTTAACGGTCAAGGAGCTTGCCTTGCTATTGGTCGTAGCTCGTATCAACGATAGCCCTATCATAACTAGCAATGCTGGGTGATGAAAAGCTATAGAATAGAGTAGAATAGAATAGAATAGAATAGAATTTTTTTATTGTCATTATACTTGCATACAACGAAATTAAGTCTGAAAGTGTCTAAGATTAAAAATAAAATTCAGTAATATACAATATAGAATATAAGATATTTACATATGGACAATATGATTTTTATTATTAAGAGAGATTTTTATTATTATTAGCTAATATTTAACAACGTCTAAGAATGCTAGTAAAACTCGAGCAATCCAAATGTGACTAGTTATAGGCTTTTCAGGAAAATATAATTGAATAATAAAAATCTCTCTAGGTGCCAAAAGAGGACAAAGCTGAGACTGCACCTAGTGTAGAAAACATAGCGTGTACAATGATGGTACAGTCTATTTTTCCCATTCCAACTCCCAACACATTAAAGCTACATAACCCAGAATCCTGCAGTCTAGCTTACCTGGTGTATGTGAGCCAGGAGCTAAAATTGAGCAGAGATCTTTTTTTGCTGATGGGCCACAAGGACCTCATTAAAACCCACTGCTCTGTGATCCAGCGCTGAAGCCTCTGATCTCTTCAGGCTGTCTCTCGAGCCTTGCACATCCAAAAGTGACACCTCTGGTCAGTGTAATCCAGTCTATCACTCCAGCACCAGCAGTGAGTCAGCGCTCAACTGGTTTAGAGAGTCAGCCTGACCTCCACTGGCAGGTCAGACTGAATCCAGAGATAGACCACTCCACTACAGTATGTCCCTCCAGTCATCACCAACAGCTAAGAACATCTACTTTGGGTCTCCGCTGTTGTGTTGGTCAGACAGGATCATCTTAAAAGCGTCTGCTCTTCTCAACATATTTCTCTCCTCTCCATGTAAACTGGACAGACTCATTCCTGGGTAATGCTTGCATAAGCAATCCTCTAACCAATCACGAGGTTGACGTCTTTTGACGTCCCTACCCACACAATACAGTTTCAGAGTGAGCTTATGGAGCTACAGTTAACCAGCATAACCATGACCTAGCAAGATAGACCACCTAACTGACAGCAGTTCATTTGTTTATATATATGACCATGTTTGTTCATCCACCCATCAGCTTGTGCGGGAATTTTATTCATCCAGTTACCCTCACATAAAAGCTGGATAATGATTTTAGTTCTGTATGAGTGATGGGGCACCCTAGGAATGTAAGACAGAGAGCTGTCAATCAAGCTGCTCATTAGCCACACCCTCACAGTTCTCCGATAGGTCCGATCAGCAATATTAAAGTTTTATCATTTTTCTGCCTTAATGTATTTTTTTATTCAAACTTTGCTGGATGTTTAACACTCGAGTGTGGTATCATATAAACACCATAATAATATTCAATGAACTTAACATGTAGTGAAATCTAGATTTCTGTCAGTGCATGCTCCTGTGTAAAGCGGTTTCAAGCAGCTTGAAAGCCTTTTTCATCCCCACGTTCACTGACATGAGTTAACCATAAAATATATTTCCTATTTAAGATGCACTGTCAGCAACCTGTTTAGAGTTGTCGGAATCATTCATATTGCATTTTAATCCAAAATCATTTTACATGGCTGTGAAAATAAGTGTAATAATGACTTGCATATCAATAATATCTGTTTCAGTTAGATTTCATTAAAAAGTAAAACAAGCAAATATAATTTAAACAATAGGTGAAAAACATAGGAATAGAAAAGGGGTTATTTCTTTTTACTTATTAGAGTTTCTTGGACTCTTTATATTTATTTATGTTTTAGGAAATTTTGAATATTCAAAATAATACTTCATAGAAAATACAAAAATAAAAATATTCCACAGTTGCAAACATAATATAACCTAAAAATATTAAAATTAAGACTTAGCATTACTAGTAAAAAATTAAAGGGGCTAAAAGAGTTAAACAGCGTATGTGGGATGTGTCCAGGACCATTCATGTTCACTGTTATGGGACCACATTTTCTCATAGGTGCTAAAAATCAAACATTTGCCTCAAAGTGTTTATTCAGGTTTCGGTCGGAAAAGAAAGCACGCTTGTCCAGATTGAATCACCAATCGCTGCAGGAATACTGCAAACGTAATGTGGCGGATCAGCTCCGCAGAGTGACGACGGCATGGTCCCACACTGACATGCTGTCAACTTACTCAACATCCCATGCTGCGTGGATAACATGTGTATGTTTAGACTGAACACGGGCTGGCAGAGCCTGCCATTTTCTGATAAATACTTGGAATACTTTTTAATTGTTTTCCTCTGCGAGGTCAAGTGGGATCACATCCTTCAGATAAATTCCAATTACACAGGGAGGAACCTGATAAGATGCAACATACCCGATCTATCTCCTTCAAGCAAAACTGGGGAGCATTATGACATGTGGGCTAATGGGAACTGGCCTACACCAACAAAAACACGGACTTGGTCTTTCCTAGTCCAGAGGAAAAATGTGCTCCTTGACAGCACGTTTCAGCCAGGCAGTTTGAAAGTGTTTGGTTCGGTTCGAGACACGTCAAGGCAAATATTTGCGCAAATCGAGAACTATCCCATTTGATGCATTGGTAGCATAGCGAGGGTATGGGGGTGGGCTCCCCCCACTTTCTCTGCCTGGAGAGAGAGGTGGCAAGTGACTGACAGTTCTGTAAGGCTTCTCAGACAAAAGGCCAAAGGTGAAATGAGTAGTTCCAAGTTGACACAGCTGCCCATCCTTCAACCGGAGAACAGTGGGCTGTATGTCAAAAGACTGTAGGATCGTAATCTAGTCTAAGGAACTGCTCCTACTGTTCTGCCTCCCAGGGAACTTTACAAAAGGTTATCTGTGCATGAGGAGCAGTTTGGCCAAATTCCACACGGGGAAGGATGAGACGGTAAAGCTCTTCCAAGTTCCATGTTTGTATTATCTAAGACATCTAGCGTAGAAAGGGCAGTACTGAAGAGACTTCCACCATTTTTAGGCTCCAGATCACACATACCACTTCTCTATATCACTGGGAAAACAATAAAGGGTTACTGGAAGTAGTAATGTTTGTGTATGTTTGTGAAAATCCTAAAATATTACTGCCAATTGCATATTGTTGTCACTGGGAAAAAACACGTATGACCTAGAACTTTCTAATGCTATTTGAAATGCCCTTTTCACACTGAGTGTGTTCATATGCACTTAAAGACACAGTCATAATCTGATTTCTGCAGGTTTCCGATTATTCAAATGAGATTCAGATAACTTTGATTTCTTAGGTCAGAGAAGTCCAATTAAGAAATCAGATAAAGAGAGCTGAATTTTAGCTCAGTAATCTGATTTCTCAGCGGATACGTCCCCTTACTTTATTTCAGATTTCTCAGCCTGCACATATGCGAAAACAGACCACGATACCAGAAATTAGCCTGCAGTATTTAACACAGCAACAACCATTAAAATGTTTAAACACTAGCCCTAATTCTGTCTTCTACTTCTTGGATATGAAGGTCAGCTTCAGTGTGGGATTTCATTGGGTTAATGTTAGGCCATCCAATATGGCTGTGTAAAACATGACAACATATGAGAATACCTCTACCTTAACATCTCCCAGTCAAACATACTATCTAATTACCAGCCAAGACAGTGCCAGTGAAGATTCTGGTGTGGTTGTCCAGCCGTGTGCTAACAGCTAGCAGCTAACTTGAGTCAGTATTGCATGATCATTTCCTGAAAGGGTTACATTTGCTAATTGTGATCAACGTGTATCATCGAATCAAAACATCAAACACGTGACGTCTACTGGAATAGGCATCACTGATCATTTATGTAGAGTTATGTCAGTTGACATGTCAAGCTTGTCTACAGACCATGTAGCCTTTATAAGCAGTAACCTACTAAAGTGTTCTCATGTGATCATTAGCCCAGGCACTATGTTGCTTGGTTCAGAATGCCCGAGCTGCTAAAGAGCTATTGGAAAGTCATTGTTTTGTCAATTTATGGCCAGCAGTTTCCCGTGCCTGAATGATACTGCTACCTAGCAATGTTGCATCTACCAGTTCTGTGAAGTCCTCAATTTGAGCATGTCAAGAAATGTGAGGTAGGAGCTCCAGAGTCTCTCTGAAAGTAGCCTAACGGCCCGGTTTAAGTCAGGAGCACATATTTTAATCAATGTTTTGGAAAATGATCTTATTCATGTCCCTTGCCACTATAACAGCCCTTGCAGCCCTTCATTAAAGTTCAGAATGTTCTCCTTTACAGTATTATCATTTCTGAGATTTTGTTCCGAACGTGATGATATAGTGAGGAGGAGTGTCCTGCAGCCATTTACACAATGTCTGTATCATACTAGGAACTGTAAAGACCCAGGTAGCATATTTGTGAGCAGAATACAACCAAACATGTAAGTGTTGCTTCCCTGTTCAATGTCTCCTTGACATTTTCACAATATATGAACTTCCATGTCTCGCATAGGCTGCTGGGATATGATGTCATAAGACCTTCTTCAATGGGCGGGTGAAGTGCATCACTTGGGGCTCACGAGACTAAAATGACAAGGACTTATACGCGAAACACACGCCTCAACATATACAGTAGTCCTTAGACTAAACACTGATGAGTGTTGCGTGTAGTTCACAGACATTTGATCAAAACATACACAAACATTTCTTTCCATACATAAATCAAACGTGGAAAACAGATCCTGGTTCACCTGACAGAAACCAATCAATTCTGCTCCTCCAGACTGAGGAAAAAAGCTCATGCTAGTCCTTCAAATGTTATTTCTGATGCTTGCTCTCGATACAGACTTCTTTTATCTACGGATTAGTCATGGCCTCATATTAGGCGAAATTGAGTCCAGCAGAAGTTATTGAATTTTAGATGTGCTGAGGTTTTAAGAATACCATAGAAAGCCCATCCTAAGTTCAGCTAATAACAGGGAGTTAGCTTAAAGCTGAGGTGATGCTGAGGCTCCGCATGCCCTTGTGCTGTAATCATTTATGTATATTTCTCTTTCCTCGCCGTGGCCACAATCCAGCTTTTCCAGACGAAAGCGGAGGCAAAGTCGATTGCCGAAAGCCAAACAACCGCAATGGCGCGCAAAACAATAGCTTTGCTCCTGGCCTAGCACAATCCTGATTCAATATGGACGGCTGAACCTCTGCTCTTGCGTTCTTGTTGTGTTTTGGATTCCAGGCCCCATCGCCTCCTGCCAGCTCAAAGGAAATCTCACTTCTTCACACCAAAATAAAACGTTCCCCTCCATCTTTTGGAAGGCTTTGGGCCAGAGGCCTCCTCTTGTCACTTTTGATTTGGACTTTGCCTCTTCCGTAGCACCGTCTAATGAAAGCCCAGTGTGGGTTTAGCCCAACTCCTCCTGTGGCCCTGATAGCCCTTGTTTCTCCCTATTTCCCTCTCTCAAATCCAAGCTCTTCAAAGAAGAAGGAGGGGGAAAATCCCAATGCGTGTGAAAGAACGAGCTTCTCTGATAGCATTTGATTCGGGCTGATAAAACCAATGGCTCACTTGCAGCCTCGCCTGGATACTCTATTCTACTAACATACCTTTGTGGGAAATGTTAAAAACGGAACCCAGCGAGCCTTAACCAAACCACATGAATGGTAAAGGCTCTCAAGACTTTTTGAAAAATCGTAACCTAAAGAATGTCAAGGGTCTAAACAAAAGTCTCGAAAAAGGGGGGAAATGGTTTCTTGCACACCAGAAAGTGGACAAATCTCCTGATCTCTTGGCTTTTTCTCAGGAGACAGATTCTCGTGGTGCTCCATTTGGGACTGTTTACCTGTGTCTGTGGTCATCTCTTGAAGCCAGAGGCAAGAGCGACAGTAAGCAGAGGACAGTCATTAAAGCAGTGTTGTAACTGAGACCAATGGGCTTCAAACAGATAAGACCCAGCTGTTGCTGCTGCTCCAGGCTTCCAGTGTGCTCATAGTCAGTGCTGCAGCCAAAAAATGCCATCACTTGCCTTCACTACACTGTCTCTAACTCATCTCCTCTGTCTCCTTCAATCGATCTCTCACTCCTGTTAAACCTCCAAGGGCCCCCAAGACAAATAACACCTCTACTCTGTTTTGTAGAAGTATTTCACACTTACTAAAACAGGTGGAAAGTTCTGTTGAAAGTATGGATTAGAAACTTTCAATCAATTTTACATGTGTGCTTATAATCAGGGCTACGTGGCTTTTCCAGATCTCCAGTATGCCAATATATTGTTATTGTTATCATCATTATTTTGGTCTCTGTTGCAAATTTATGGCATTAACAATGTGAGTGACTTATACTCACGCTATATTTAAAAATGCAGAAATGTTATTAAGCATACCTGGCTATGCTAAATAGCTAGTTGCCTTTTACATTCAGTGTAGTACTTCTTTTATTTCTTATCATTTAAATAGCCGACTTAGTTGAATATTGTTGCTGTCCAAAGAAAAACAAATGGCTACTTTACAGGAGAACTTTACTTTTTTAGCAAAAGCCTAATTTAACTTTAAGTCAGTGGAACCAGATTTTTTTTCCAAACAATTTCAGCCATTTCTGTGCCTCATTTATCGTTAAATTGTCACACAGTGTAAAAAATGAAAAATGATCAAATGATGCATAAAAGTCAGAATAAGAAAAAATGGAGATGCATGTTTTTTTTTGGACAGCACCGCTAGTACTGTTATAGTGTTAGATACACATAATTAACATTGTGACTTTGGCTTATAAAAAGTTTTGGAATATTACGATGGAATATATATATATATTTATTGTCTTCCACTTGTAAATAAGGATACACCAGTCCTAAATCTTATAATCATAGACATTGTAAAGGAGAAGGAGACAGCTCACTGGTTAAAAGCTCATAACACAATATGGTGTCTTTCTATGGGCAATAGTGTAATGAACGAATGGGCCCCACAATACCATGCAACAAAACATGATGTAATGAACTCGTTTACTCACTATTATGTTCAAACAGGTTGATGCTCTATATATATGTTGGAACATACGAATATGTCTTATGTATTTGTTTAGTTTGTACACTGAGCACATCTGGTCATTAACAAGGCTACTAAAAATCCTTCCAAAAAATTAGACCTCAGACATTTTTGAACTGGAACAAAGTACATATAGGAAAGCTCTATAACTCTGCAGGCATCTTGGGGAGACCTGTTCATATGCATATTATGCATATTAGGGATGTTTAGCAATCCATCAAACAATGTATTGATTTGTTGATCATTTAGCGAACTGTCTAGTGTCACAGATGTGGTGCATTGAAATGAATGTTAGATGCCACTGGCTGGAGGGGCTTTGAGAGCATCAACCTGTTTGAACATAATAGTGAGTAAACGAGTTCATTACATCATGTTTTGTTGCATGGTATGGTGGGGCCCATTCGTTCATTACACTATTGCCCATAGAAAGACAGCATATTGTGTTATGAGCTTTTAACCAGTAAACGGCCTCCATTTCCTTTATAATGTCTATGATTATAAGATTTAGGACTGGTGTATCCCTATTTACAAGTGGAAGAGAATCAATTTCAAGATGTTTCAAACCTCATCACAAGATATTGTTGTCCATACAGTTTTGCCAATAGTTTTTGCCAATATCTTTAAACAAGAGCAAAAAGAATAAAATAACTTAGAGCTGTTGTGTCAGAAATAAAATCAAAATGTAATTCATCATTAATCGTTTTATCATATGAATATGTAATTACATTGCTATATATCTATAATAGTTATGTAATTACACATGACTTAACAATACCATGAACCCAGAGTCTAGAGTATAGTATAGAACCCAGTAAGGTATAGAGGCCTGGGGTTAACACTCTAAAATGACAGCATCTGTTTGGAACCTTTAAGGGTCAGTTCTCTCTTTTCCACTGCTGTCGTTCTTAAGGACTTTTTACTCTTACTCCTGCATTCTCTCTCTCTGTCTATCTTTCCCCCTCTCGCGCTCCCTATCCGCAGCCCCACTGGCTCCACTCTGGACCCCGACAGGCTGCAGCTCCTCCCCTGGCCGTCTGTGAGCGAGACCCTGTCTGTCTGATGTGTTCTGAGATACAGCCAAGAGCATGACGAGCTCCACTCCTCCACTATTTTTTTTTTTCTACACCATCAGGCTGTCCAAAACACTTGTGACAAAGAACGTTCCCTTGTCACTCCTGTATTTGAAAGTGGACCATAAAAATAAAACAAAAATAAAACCGTTTCTCCTTATACCAGCTAACGCCGCTGATCACAGACGCCCGACAATATAAAACAGGTGGGAGTCTGTTCATAGTAACTTTATGGAACAATGAGCATGTGCTGATACGTGACCGGCCCTCCACCCAGCCGTCTGCAGACAATAGAAAAATAGCAGCTGATATGTATAGATCCGTTGGGTGACATGTCTGTCAGCATTCACAGTACACAGACCTTTTTTTAACCTATCCACGCACCGAAACAAGGCCTGAGACAGGAACTCCATATCACTCCTGCTCAGCTTTGGAAGCGTCTTGTCTAATAAAGCTTTAAAGTCTACCGCAGATGAAAAAAAACAAAAGCAACAGATTTATAGATTCATTCAAGTTCAAAAGTGTTTTCATTGGAAACTGTTGAAATGATATTTTTGATTTCTGAACACAGTGGATTATACACAGACCACAATATCGGTTATACTACAATTTCAAGTGCGAACGTTAACAGTCCTCTTAAAGTGAAAGTTTTAATAAAATCTCCTTTCGCCGTGCCAATAAACACATCTTGAAAGATGGTAACACAGCTGATTAATTTAGCATGGTGTTTAACAGTGGATCCGAAGAGACGCGTTCCCCAAACTCCAGAGGCTGTAAAGTTATGTTAGAACCCTACCATAACACTGAAGATGAATTCTGCGCTATAGAACACGTGTGTGTCTAGCTGTCTCGATACTATATGACTGTATATGCTCGTTTATCATAAACCCAGAGGCGTGATTCATGTCTGGAGGCGTCCCGCTATTCTTCAGAGTCTGCTCAGATGAAACATGTCTCCTCCAGAGACGCAGGGTCCAATTAAAGGGAGGGATTAGGACGGGACTCAGTGACCCTCTGAGGAATTTTTGCAAAGATGCTCTGTGTTCGCTTGTCAGACTCGGCCGCTGCAACAACCTCTCTTTAAGCACTTTCACCTGCTAATTAAGCCTTCCAAGCTCCAGTCAAGGGGAACTGTGTGCGGCCAGGCGCTCTTTTCCCCCGAAAAATGGCCTGCTCGCAACTCAAGATGTCCTAATGTAAATATTTGACTGAACTTGTATATTGGACCGTGGACTGCTACGCGTGGCGAAGGGAGTGGACAGATTGTTTGGTGCCATTAGCGAGTTTAAGCCCTCGGATTCATTTAAAATCCGCCTAAAGTGCTTTAAAACGGCAGGCCAAGTGACAACCCGGCCTCTGAATAGACAAGCGGAGAGTGGTGGGGGTGCCACGGGAGAGCAGAGAGGGTCCGGGAATGGTCACACCTTTGTTGGCGATTCCCAAATATTGTACCTTTGTCTATTTTGCCCTGTGTCTCAATATGTGTACTAGATTTTTACACTACATACTTCATGTACTTCACCAACCACTGACTGATGTTTCGTAGGCCAGTATTGCCTTATATCAAAGGGCTGCTGGAAGCATAGCATTCAGAAGACTGATAGGGTATTCCCGGTTCCCAGTCACCAGCCATGAGACTCACCACATAGTTGAATTGCGAGGATATAGCACCAGAGGTGGTGACTAAAACAACTCATAAAACCCAACCCACCACTCAAGATCCATCCCCATAGTTGAGCCTCGTCTAACTGAAATGGATCTTGAAGAGGGTTGGAGGAAATAAGCTCAGAAGATGAAAAATGAGTCACCTGTGACTAAAGGTATCTAATGGAGCGTAATGCCTCCACAAGCACAAATAACAGCTGTGATTCAATTTGAGATGAACTGGACAAGTTTCTGGATGTAGGCAACATCAGTGTTGAGCCACACTTACATCAAAGAATTGTACAGTTGGACGAGATGTGGTGGCTGCCTTCCCCGGCACAATTCTGAGCAGAATTCCCTGTAGACTGTGATTTGTGCTACTGCCGGTAGACCCATATGACCATACGCTTCCATACACCTGCAGATTCGGCTACTTCCTTCACACTATGGTCTTTGACATGCCCAAATGTGGTCACTCCTTTTAGCCAATCATTAACATCTGCTTTAAGACCCATTTACCACATACTGAACGAGACATACACTGCACTGTACCACCTCTTCTCAATCTATGGATCCCGTCATGAAGTTACAACCACCATAAACATGAAGGGTGAGTCTTTTCTTGTAAAGTCAACTAGGAGAGCACTTGTACAGGCTGAGGGCAAAGCGGGTCTGTTTAATTCATACCTGTTCTACAGTATTTGGCAACCAGTTCTCTAGCACACAATCCAGGATCAACAACACTGCGTCACATTTCTGCACTAAATCTGATAAGCACACAATGATTTGAAAGACACCGTGTTGTTGTTCTCTCTGACAACACCTGCATCTGGTCATCAGGTAATTGGGTTTGATACTGTTCGTATGATTCGGCTCCAGTGCCTGCTACTTTACTCTCTTTGTAAAAACAAAAAGCTACATTTTAAAAAGTCCAAACTTCTCAGTCTGAACATCTTGTTAAACTCGACCTCCCTCTCCCCTACCAAAACCAGCTTGTCACAGTCTGTCACCATGAGCACTTGTGTGTGTCTCAGAGGAAGCACATGTCATATCCTTCCCAAAATCTATAAATCGCAAGGGCAAGGATATTTCAGTGGGATTGGGAGAAAAAACGATTTGGGCATACTCACTCACATAATGACACTGTTAGCCTACAGCATGCTAGTAAGGAATTTAACGTAGCCAGTGGATCTGTGTTTATTCAGGTAGTTTACATCAGCCAACACAGTAAGAAAAGCCCCTGTCTCTTTAACAACAATCTATCATTTATTAATTAATTCATTCATCCATTCATTCATTCATTGATTTCAAAACTGCTTATTCTTCTGGGTCTCAGGCTGGGTGCTGGACTCAGTCCCAGCACTTAATGGGGTGGAAGGCAGGAAACATCCTGAATAGGCTACCAGTCCACAACTTATTTAACTAGCTAATGAATGACTTGAGGATGTTGATGAAGCTGTCAGTACATTACTTAAAGAATTGTCCTCCATGGATAGTTCAGCTTCATGACTGACTTCAGTTGCTACAAGCAACTTAGCTTTCAGGCACCGATATATTTAATGGGAATTGGTACTCAGTGGTATTGACATGGTTCTTTAAGTACTCTTAAAAGCACAGGGTTAGGTACTCAACCCTGGTATTCAATGAGCCTTTCCTGGAGTGAACAGGGAAACCACTAAAGCATGGAGGACCGGGGTACTTCAGGAACATGGCTTAGAATACCATTGTCTGTATGCACACTGAGCTGAGGTTAGCGGCTACATCCTCAGCTGTACCTGTTATTGGGGTAGTCTATAACTGGTAACTGAAGGGGTACTCTGTAACTGATCAGAAAAGGGCCAAGCACCATCAGTGAACATGCTTTCTTGTGTCACTTCCTGTGAGTGCATGTCATGTTCCACTCCACACAGATAGAAAAGGGCTGTGTGAATAGCAGCAGCATGGGGCGATTTTTTTATGTCATCACTCCATCCTTGCTTATTCCAGAGAATTTCGTCATGGGCTGCGTTTCTCTCTTACTCAACAATTGGAGGTGTTGTTGTGTATAATAGGCTTGTTTGGAGTAAACAGGCAGGCCCACGGGGATGCTTGGAGTGGTGCTATGACCGCAAGGCTGCAGTCTTGCGGCAGGAGTCAAGGCTAAACCCACATCCCTCCCCACCAACACACTCCTGACAATTGTTGTGATGGACTGTGGGAGCTGGAGGAAAGGCTGTCATTTCTGAGTGGAGATTCCTGCTCTTAAGATAAGACAGAGCACCCGCCCACTTATTAGCGACATGACACTGCAGGTTACATTTTCCTGTGTCCTGCTGATGCCTGGAGGAACATATGTGAAACTAAGTATGAGAAATAGCTACACTTGAACTGAAGATTTATCTAGCTCAGGAGGATGGCATGCGGCTCACACCAACCAGCAAGCATTAGGACCAGATGTGGATTTTAGGAGGCTGAATTTGTTCCATGGTGTCCGTCGGGGGAAACAGAGAGTCTTAATTCTCGGGTTTGACTCTTGCGCCCCGTTGCTGATCCCTCGTGTGTGTTTGTGGATGTGTGTGTGTGGTGAGCAGTGGGCTCGCGTGCAGGCGGACAGCAGGGGCAGCCCCTCTCCCATGCTGAGGGAAAGTTCACTAGTGAGCTGGAGGGAGGGCTCATCGCCGGCTCCTCCACTTTAAGTCCCACCCCGCAGCTCAGCCCTATCAGTTTCTCTCTCATGGAGTGGAGCCCCCACTGCTACATGGGACCAAAGCTTCTCTCAGGAGTCGAGCAAGGAGGTTTGACGTTCCCCGGTCCCAGGGAGACCCATCTTGCTCCCAGCATTTAGATGCACGAGGGGATAAGCTCGCCACCACTTTGCGGTCACTCTCTTGGGCCAACACTGTCCATGACATTCCCGCTGCCAGGCTGGACAGAAACGAGTGGACTTTGAAAGTGACCACTCTGTTAATGCGCTGACACTGGAACCTTAACCCTAGACCAGAATGACTCTGCTGGGCTCCGAACACTCTGTACTGATTCGCAGCAAGTTTAGATCAGGTAAGCGGCTTGAGAAACCTATCCTAACTTTTGCCGGTCGTTAAAATGCAGTGTTCTGGTATGTATACATAGATTGGCGTTTTTTAATTTCTATATATATGCCAGTCTTTTAGGGTATTAAAAGTTAAAGGATAAGGAACTAGAAAGGACAAAGAAAACTCTGCTTGGTCTGTGAAGCTCTGTGAAGTTAGGCTGGGTTTTATTGACTGAGTACATGCTGTTTGTGGAATTGCTCTCATCTGTTGTAAGCCGTGAGCACTTGGCACCTGTTCTCCTTTGTGTACATGGCTGCTTAGTCAAGCGTCTGCTGCTAATAGCCTGAGCTGATTCGAGACAGAGGTCAGAGGTTATCGGACGACAAAAGGCAGCAGTTCTGTGTGACCTTACCAGTCTCAAGGGGCAGGAGCTATCTGAAGTCCTTCGTTTCCCCATACAGACTGCCTTATCTTCTGTCCTGCTCTCTGTTCTCACTCGGGCTCCTCATCCTTCCCTTTTCCTCTCTCTAACTGTGAAGACTGTCTTCTGTTCTGGTACAGATATACATATGCAGTCCTTCTTCAGATAAACAGGGAAGCGCTGTACGGGTATTAAGGCATCGTGAACAATACTGCCACCTCTCTGAAATAGGAGGTACTACCAGAGGCAGAGATGCCTGCCCCATGAGAAAAATGAAAGCATCAGCGGGCGACCTTTTCGTTTCACGAAGACAAACTGTTGACAGTTCACAAATGAGCTTAATGTGCCTTAAAAGTGGAGGAACGAACGATTCCGGTCTGCTTTCAAAGAATTTATTTGCTTTTACAGCCATAGACTTTTGGGTTCCTTTTTTTTTCCTCCCCTTGTTTTCTTGGTAGACTAATCGCTTACCAGAAATTACAGGCAAAATTGAGCTTTTCCCTCCTGTTGTTTAGAGGAGCAGTGCAAGGGGAAATGACCTCTGGACCCAGAGGAAGGGAAGATGTAACGCCTCTGGTCCACAGAGTGGTAGAGTCAGGAGTGCTTAAAAGGCTGCTTGTTTTGACCAGCACACATTAGCCCGCTAATACTCCACAGATGTGGGACTGTTTACACATAGATGTACACATTTTGCTTCTCTATGGCCGCTGGCTGAAGCTATTTGCCCGCGTATGTGTGCACACGCGATAGAGCGAGGCAGATAAGGATCTGCCAGCGTGTCCCTGGTGAACGTATTTGACTCATTGAGGAACTTCATTAGGGGCTGCAGGGATGGGTGGCACTCGCCCACTACTGCGCACAAATTACATAACTGTGCTGCCGTGCTACCAAGCATGTATACGTTTAAAGGTGTGTGCTGTATGTTTGATGGGTCATGTGGTTGAAGCCATGTCGTGTCTGCAGTCACAGGCCTATGTTTTAAAGGGGGCAATTACAGATGTGGTTTCCATTGGTTCCTGGGTTCTGTCTCATAATAATATAGGCCCTTAAAAATAAAGGTGCCACAAGTTTCTCTTTGGATGCCATAGAGGAAGCACTTTCCCTGAAGAACCTTTCAATGGATGGACCTTTAAAGAGGCATTGGTTAGGGTTCCACACCATCATGATTAGAACCATACATTCAAGTCAAGAACCATGTGGTATGTAACCTTTCACTTTTTAATGCCTCTACATGTAGTTTGGAGTTTGATCGTTCTCCTAAATAGTGCTTTACTAAGACAGTAGTTAGATTTATATTATGACTTCCTCTTTGAAAGTACCTCAGTGGCCATGGGATTTGGTAGCCAACTGATCAATTGGGCCAAAGCTTCCCAAGTTCTTGTGAACCCCTAGCCAGTCCACATTCTGGTTCATTTCCAGGGTCAAGAGGAGCCGGGCCAGGTAATCAAGGGCTGATTACTTGGATCAGGTGTATCAGGAGCTGGAACCCTACAAAAGTTGTGTACCGGTTAGCTGTCACCAAGGACTGAACCGCAGATCTCTGTTTTCGACAGTTTTTGCTCACTGTGTGTTCGCCTGGGGAGGGGGGCTAGTCTCAAATTACTGACAACTTAATAAGACGGTGAGCCCTCTGGTGGGTCTGGGCGAGTTTATTCTGTCCTACCTCCATGATCCTTTCCCCCAACTGGCAACAGAACCTTGAATGATGAAGACCACATGAATAAACATGGCTGCCAAAATGACACAAGCTACTGCATTACATTATGTTATATAATGGATAGCTTACGTTCTAAACTCGGATTAGCGTTGTAGCATATGAATTCTGTCCTAATGTCTCCTGTTATTAAAAATCATTGTCTGCTCATATAATAGCCCTCAGCCTTTAGGTTGGTCCGCAATTGTAGCCCACGATTAAGCCACAATAGGTTCTTTGAGTGATGCCATAGAGGAGTCGCTGTTGGCTCCCTAAAGAACCATGTTTGAAAAACAGATCTGTGAGTGTAGAGAACCTTTAAAGGTTTAATGTATAGGTTCTATTATCAAGTGTACATAACTCTTTCCAGCTCACATCTTTCACTTGCGAAAATGGTTCTCTAGGGAACCGTCTACTCAAAGGTGTTTTGGGGAAACCAAAGGTGGCTCGTCTAGGGCACTGCATACTGTTAGCAGCTGTTGCCATTAATGAATGTATTATTGAACATAGTTGTATTTTATTGTACGTCATGAATCAGAAAGGCGATATAATCACTTCAGCACATGACGTATTATATGCAGTGTTTCATTATTACATTATATAATATGCAGTGGTATATAATATAATATCTCTCTGGTAAGAGAATTAAATCATTATATGCAGTATCCCCTCTTGGGTTCTATCAAAACAGGCATGGTCTCTCAATAACAGTGAAGAGAGTGGACACCGGCCACACGAGAATTCAGAAATGACCCTCATTAGACGCAAAGCTAAACAGCTGCATCTGCCGGCAGTCAATTTTGCAGTTGCTGGTGTCGTGAACTGTACATTCTGGCCGGGATGAATCACTTACTACAGAAGCAGACCTTTCATATGGACATGAATATCACCAAGCCAGCTGCATCATGTCAGCTGATTACAACCTTATTGCTATTCGCTTAACAAAACAGGATTGCGCTTCAAAGTCTGGAGTCGTTTGTTTGTTCCTGTGCATGTGTGCTCTGATAAAAGACCACAATGTTCCGGTGCTGGAAAAATGAATTTCATGTTCGTGTACAACATGTAAAGGATTATTCAAAGTAGCATAGCCTTGGAGGGTCCAGGGAAGGACTGAATGCAGAACTTCCCTCAGTCAGGCCATCGGGGTAGGTGTTTTTGCAGGTATATGCCACAAAGACAACTGGTGCTGCTATTTTAGGCCATTAAGTCAGCTCATCTGGTTCTAATTGCTGGAAGAGTTACCTGATCCAGAGTGTCTGCGAAGCTGTGATCGTTCTTATTGAGGGCAATTATTGAGGGCAATCATGGGGTTTGGCATTCTTTGTCGCCCCCCCACAGGCATGGGTAAATAGGGGTGATGCTGCCAGGAGGCCAGCTCAGATCCACGCTTAAAGCGTTTTTCCACGTTCAGTTTTTATTATTTCACCTGTTGCCGGACTTGGAATATGCCGCTGCTTTGTGTGTGCCTCTTAAAAGGAGAAGTGTTTGGGGGCGGGGGGCTAAAACCTGATCGATTAGAACGTGTTTGTAGTGTAGCTGCTTGACCGTGATTGGTTTAGATCGAACGAATTTGGTTTCTTCTTTTCTTTAGCCATCTAAAATAAGCTCACAAACTGTCCGAAACCACTTCCAGGTACATGCCACGATGGGTTGTGACATATGCCAGGGCTGTTTGTGTGAGAGTGTATCTCACCAGGTGCCAAAAGCGGACTGTGCTGCCCACCTATTTACCCATTAAAAGTCCACACCTCCATGCTTGGCACCGGGCACTCGGGTTCAGGTTGCTTGCCCAAAGTGTTTTCTGAAGAGAAGCAGATGTGCTGCATGAAGACCGCCTTTGTGTATCAGAACAGTGGGTACAGACACCTTTCACTGCTTGCATGTCCTCTGCAGTTAGCAAGCAGTTGGAAAGTGCAGGACTGGTTCGCATGTATAAATTGTCCAGAGCAAGGTGGTGTTCAGGCTGCGGTTTGTTAAACTTGATGTTCAGAGTATGCTGTGTTTAGAAATATGATTTTTAAAATGCAAATTAATGCAATTGACGGACCGGCCAGTAAAAATGAGAAAACGAATTAAGTGAACACAAAAGAAAAGATCATCAATTAACATTTTCAATCTGGCTTATAGGCCATTTTCACACTTGTCCCAACAACCATTCTGGACTAGTTTTGGGGATGGGCTCAGTATTGTAGGTTTGCTTTCACAGAAAGGATCCCATCCCCATTTATCCATTGCAGAATTCTGGATTCGGAAAGCGTCAGGCAGTAGCTTCATCCATTTGCTGCTTTAAATTATTTTCCTTGACTACACCGGCTGGCTGAGTGCTTTCGTCCTTTTCCCAACATCACAAAACTTGAAAAGAGAAGTAATTCTACTGGTCGAAACATCACATTATGTAAATTGTAAATCATGTAATGTAAATTAACACATTAAAAAAAAGCCAATCACGCAACCGCACATAGGTTGGTGGGAGCCTATAGCCTTCACACATGCAACAGACCACACCAGAGATTGCTGGAAGCTAGCCATGGCAAGCTGACCATCGTTTTCAGGAGGATCTGAGATCGGTTTCTTAAACCAATTTCAGGCTAGAACTGCTTTCGCACTTTACCAACTGTATCAAACTTAAAGAGCACGTAGTCCTGGGTCCCGAATAAAGCACTGATGAAAACTACAGCTGAACACAGACAACACAACAAAGACAAACAGCTTCAGCTTCTTCTTTTCTCTAGCCGTCTAAAGTAAGCTCCCAAATTGTCCGAAACCACTTCCAGGTACGTGCCACGATGGGTTGTGACACGTGCCAGGGCTGTTAGTGTGTGCAACCCACCAGGTGCCAAAAAAGAGCTATGCTGTCTGCCTATTTACCCACTAACAGTCCACACCTCCCTGCTTGACACCAGGCACTCAGGTTCAGGTTGCTTGCCCGGCGTGTAAACGACAAAATTAAAGGAAAAAAAGAAAGTCAGTAAACGTGTTTTTCTTAACACCCCTAATAAGTACAGTCTACAGTAATATACTACCCAACAAATAACCTCCCATTTATTTGGAATGAAGTGAACGGTGCTTCAGGCACACAGTGTGCTGATCACTGGACATCATTCTACTCTGATGAGAGACACGCCACCCAAAACAAAGAAAGCAACAGGCCCGCAAATATTTCTTAAAACAGGATGTAGGTCTATGATAAACACAGCTCCTGGCTTTTAAACAAATCTCCCTGCAGTGTGTGGTCTTCGTGGGCGTGGGGGGTAGTGGTGGGGGGGGTCATAAAGGCAAGAGTCGGTCAGTTAGTCGGCACTGGTCTGTGATTGTGTTCTTGGTGTGGAAGACAGGGAAGACGCTCTGCTATCTCTGATAGGGGGAATGATGTGTTCCATAGTTAGACACAGATTTACGGTTATTCATTAGTTTCATTTATGATTGGTCAACATCTCTCTCTCTCTCTCTCTGTCTCTCCCTTTCTTTTTCCTTCACTTTTCTTCATCCTCTCACAGTCTTGCAGTTGAGGCTCCAGCAGAGGAGGACACGAGAGCAGTTAGCAGACCAGGGCATCATGCCTCGTGAGTAACATCTCTTTGTCTTCAGCATTGCTACACCCTCAGCACTCCACTGACTGCCACTTCACTGATGTGTCACTACTGGAGAACTGAAAAAAAAATCTGAGCCTGCAGTCACCCCACTATAAAGCAGAGTTAGGAGACTGCATAGACCAGCTGACTAACTGACTGATTGACTAATATATCCACTAATATATCCTTTTATTTATTTTTTTATATCCATATGCAACTCCCCTGTGACTCCAATCATATAATTCTGAACGTTGGAATTAAAATCGTGGTACATTTAGTACACTTTATCAGGGCAAAAAGTAAATATCTTATTTGAAACGTGATACAACAAAATATAACAATGAATGGTGTCAAAGTTAATGAGCTAATTACATATTAACACAATATAGTCTGACCCTTTAAACAATCTATCAATCTATCAATCTGACCAAAGCTGAGCTGTTTGCGGGCTGTTTCTGTTGTGCTCATATACAGTTTTCAAAGGCTTTTTCCATTGGTGGTTCTCCTGATAGAAGTTATATGAAGTTACTGTTATTTCCAGCAAATGTACACAAAGACCATATAATCATTTACAAGCAAAACACATCACTATGCTGGCGGAGAACACCTTCAGCAGACTACACTGTGCTTGTGGAAGACCAATGGAAAATCAACAACCCTTAAACTAACAAAAGCAACAGTGAAGTGATAGCCAGGTGTGAAATACAGGTGGGTCCTCTTGGACACTTGAATGTCGCAAAATCTAAATTCTCGGGTTGTTCCTGAAACTTGGTCCTTCATAGTCTGACATCTGTAACTATGCCTGGGACACTTTACAATATGACATAACACATTTGTAAATCTGAAAGCTTACTCAATTCACCAAGATACTGGTGGGGGGAAAAACAAAACTAAGGAGATCAGAAAATGTTGGGACAATATGGAAAATGCAAAAACGTACTTTTACATGTATTTCATTACAGTCGTTAGATATTATATATCTGTTGTCTGGTCAATTTTATTTAATTCGTTTGATTTGTTAGTACACATTCATTATACATCCAAGCTGGGACGGTAAAGCATTTCCCAAGACGTTTTCACAATAAGGATACCAAGTGACTGAATGTTTTAGGTGTTACCCTCTTCTTCTACAGCCATGCCATTGTAATGTGTGCATCTTGTGGTTTTAAAAAATGTATGTCATCTCTGAAAAAGATGGCTGCTTGAAGGCTGCACATGTTGCTCTAAGATCTCAATGTGCTTTTCTGCATTAATGCTGAAGCACAGAAGTGTACATGACCGTTACCAAGGGCCTGACACCTTGTGTCATTTTTGGCCTCTGCTGATGGTCCTTTTTGTCTTTGGTCCAAAGCACACAGCATCCATACTGCCGAAAAAAGATCCGGGTTACTGACTCATCCATAGTACATATTTCCACTGAGTGTTTGTCCATCTAACTGTGATTTAAAGGATCAAAATAAACCGATACAGTAATTAATTGTGATTAAACACAATTAACTACACAAAAAGGCACACTTGGGGGCCCCCTGGGGCCTCTGGGGCCCTAAGTTACTTCTTATTCTGTTTATAACTAGAAATGGTTCTAGTTGTCACTATGGGCAGATATGTCCTATGTTTAATAATGAAGAATGATGCAGTAGCTAGCATGCAGCCGGAGAACCCAGAAAGCGTTTTCTCTCCTAAACACGAAGACTAGCGAAGAGATAAAACCAGTTCCACTGCAAGCTGAGTATGAATACGCTCATAAAAATAGAGGTTTCTTAATAGTTCCTGGCCTGGAGATACGATTCTTGGGAATAAGCCTATTATTAGGTGATGAGCCATTACATTATATGGAGGTTCTTAAACTTCGAGTTTTTCCAAGCTCCAAATCAGACTCAGAGTAGACGTCAGTGTCATTCCTTCTCGCCACAGACATGTGATGAGTAAGGGCTGAAATGTGGTTTGTCCAGAACTCGGTGACACATTTAACACAGAACAGCAGCGGACAACAGTGTAAACAGACGATAAATACAACAAATACTGATGATAAACTACACAAACACTATACAATGCACTAAAGGACTGTGAGCACAGGACATTACAGACTAAACAGTGAACAATAGGTTGGGCAGAAGATAAAATGACTCTCAACAGGGGTGGTGGTTGGGGGCGGGTGGTGTCATCCACAGGCACCAGTGATTATTTGTATACTGCTGTATCACTCCTTCGGATCTTGTCGGAACATAAACGTGGCTCTCTAAAATGCTAGTTTTACAGACGAAGGGGAAAAGCTGCTTTCGTTAACTCTATATGTAACAAGAGTTTACTCATGGTTGATTCGGGTCATTTCTATGAATTCCTTGTAAGATTTTGAGATTTATAAGCAAATAAAAAGAAAACCTTTTTTTCCTGATATTGGCAATATGCATATGAATTATCATTTGCGATATAAAGAGCCATCTATTAGAGTGTACTCTAAAACACATGGAAATATTTTCAATTAGCATATTCTGAATTATACATCCTAGATATATGTAATTATACTTCTTATATACACTGTATTATACTTTTAAATACTTATATATACTCTTCGTTTTATTCTCTGCTGTATATGTATATATATATATATATATATATATATATATATATATATATATATATATATTTTTTTTTTTTATTGGTTTAATTTGCATTGTTAATTCATTACCCACAAGTTGACTAGTAAAAATTATTAGTGGTGCAGTCACTAGTGTAAGTTGATCCACTCTGCGGAGCTTTAAATCAGTCTCCTCCATGCGTGTTTCATGGTGCTGTCAGACAGGCAGCGTCAGACAGCACACAGGCTGACCTCAGTGGAATGCTCTTGTACTGAAGAGGTGCTCTGGGTCACGGGCGAGCCAACTGCATCATGCTTCAGCACTAGCACACGGTTTAAAAGACTGTAATCATTTGATTATTTGATTATTTGCCTCCGGTTTGCCAGCTACCTGAGCCTCTTAACAATCAGCAGGCCTGCTGACATTCATATTGCCTCTATTATATTGCAATCTGAGATATTTGGTCTGTTTGGTCTATTTCTACACCATTTAAAAACACCAGCTGTTGTTTATGTTATGTAAATATGTCATGACAAATAGACCAATAGACATGATCCAAATTCAAATGGCATTATACTAATATGCATTAAAGTTCACCTGAATCTGAGGTTTCCGTGAACAAGGTTCAATTTTGTGCCTCTAGGCCAAAATATACATGTACAAATTATAAGTCTTTGGACAACCTTCAGAAAGTCTAATAATATGCCAATATATTTCACCATATTTGTCTCCCCACCATGTAAACTGGGTGGTTCGAATTTTGGATAATGCTTCCATCAGCATTTCTTAACCAATCACAAGGCTGGAATCTCTTGCCCCTCCCACACAAAAATAGTTTCAGAGTTTGAGGTACTTACTGAGCTAAAGCTAACAACCATAACCAAAAGCTAGCAAGCTAGAGCACCTCTCTGTAGCTGCCTGTCCCTCGTTTATTTATCTATCTATACACAAATATTGTTCAGTTGTTCGCCAGTCTGTCCATCTATCTCTTTACACAATTCATTCATCTGTCTGTCTGGACATCTGTTTATCTAGTCCTTCGTGTGTTGATCTGTCCATTTGTTTGTTTGTGTACCAGTCTGTCTGAATGCCTGTTCGCTCATGTCTTTTTAAATTCTAGTCAGTGTATATATATATATATTCCATATAACAGCTGAATAATTATTTTAGCTCTGTATGAGTTGGGGAGCATACTAGAAGTGTTGGACAGAGAGCTGTCAGTTCAGTCAAACAACCTCCTCATCAGCCATGCCCACACGATTCTCTTTCATTCAAGAGAATAACAGCTGTGATTCCATTCGCCATGGCAACATAAATGTTCTGTCACTCTTGCATCAAGGAGTTGTACAGTTGAGCCAGATTTGGTGGATTTTAGCCACTGCTGGTAGACCTGTATGATTGTACGCCTTTATACACCTGCAGATTCACCGACTTCATTCACGTTATGGTCTTTGGCACATACAAAACGCAATCTCTCCTTTTAGCCAATCATTAACATTAACCATTAACATTGAGACCCATTTTCCACACATCGAATAAGAATTACACTGCACTGTACCACCCCTTCTCAATCTATGAAACCTGTCACACACTCCACAGGTACATACAGCCTGATCAACCTTGTACACCACCATTTGCAAGAGCCTGAAGTTACTACCACCTTAAACATGCAAGATGGCGTTTTTTGCCCGGTGAGCTTATTAACTAAGCACATGAAGTAATTAACGTAAATTCAGCCCATGCCAAATTGATGACCCATATGCTGAAACATAGCCCCTTACTAAGAAGTGTATTATTGAATGTTATTATTATTATTATTATTAGCTGCTGGTGACCATAAGGACAGTGTTTTTTCAAAGTGTCCTGTCTTCCATTCAGGTCTTCAGGCTTCACTGCCTCCAGCAGAAAAGCAGCAGTGGTAAGATAACTAGTGTGAACGCAGAAAGAGAAGCCAGAGGTCTGCCCAGCCATCAATCTCTGGGAGTCTGCCAAAGATAAAGGGCCCCAAAACATGATTGGCCAGTCTGCAGCCCTTTAAAAAGAATTTTCAATGGCTGTTTATCTATTGATTACAGACAAGAGGTGGGCAGAGCCAGATACAGAGACCTGGTAGTTAGGAAATGGCTGTCATTTAACAGGTACACGGCCAAAAATGACATCCTGGCAAGTGAAGCCTTGTTTAGAACAGGCAGTATATCTAATAGCTCTCAGTGGGACTGCTGAAAGAAGATTGGTAGACTCATTCCTCACAAAGAAAGCGATGTTCTCGAAGCAAACGGATTCTGTCACGTAATTTAGCTTACCTCAAGCCTTATTTGTGATGTCAAGTCATCAGCCAGTTACCATAAGAATTTACTCTATAAAATAAAATAAAATAAAATAGACAAAAACAAATACATAAACACAATTACTTGATTAGAAAAATTACAATAAGCTTATATTGAGTATTAGTACATATTGCTGCTGTCAGAATCTGTTTTTTTTTTCAGTTTTTGATGTTATTCGAATGTGCCTGTTGTTCACACTGTGTATAACTTGCATGACCACTGGACCAAGAAGTGGTTTAAAAGGACTTGCAAGAAAGTCTGGTTACATTGACTTACACTGAGAGTGAAACATGTTTTCCCTTGTCCTGTAAAGTTAGAGTTTGTTCTGACAGCAGTAACGTGTCGGCTAATTTCAAGGTGCTTGTTAACTGTCAGAAGAGCCTTTTATCCTAACCCATGTGCTTCACAGACTGGGGCCACCGGACAGTGGTCAGTAGTGCAAAGTGGTTAACTTCATTAGAGACAGATGTATAATAGAAGCAACCGTTCCAATCTCCACATCTGGCCGAGGAGCATCTGTGACGTCTTCCCCAGGACAGGACCTCGTTAAAACTTACAGTTTCGGTGCTTTAGTTTCTTCTGTCCTCGTGTTTGTTTTATTTGTGTAGGGCTCCATCTGAACGCAGTACCGATCCAAGTTCCATTGCAGTCTAGCCTCTCTCCGTCAAAGTGCACCTTGTCTTTCGCAGGGCTGTGCGAGGCGGAGAATTACGCAATCTGCTACATTCTTTTATAGACGGAATATTTCAGTCTTTCTTCTGTTGTCTGGGAGGAGGATGGCCAGCGTGTATGCCCTGTGTATACATTTCCTCAGAAACATCTGGTGTTTATTAGACACTTGAAAGCAGCAGGCAGGCCTCTCAGGGCTCTTTGGCGTGTGGCCGGGGAGGAGCTAGCAGCATGGACACTAGCGCACGTCTGGCCTCGCTCATGGAGCGTTATTTCACTCCATCTTCACTAACCGGCCAGGAACTGTGCACAGTCTTTTACGACTGACGGATGCTGTCCTACGTCCCACTGGACGTAGCACTTAATTGCTCTTAATTGCGGCTCGGCATTGCATGGAGAAAACACAGGCTGTGCAAAACATCTGATACAGTTCATCATGTCCTCGTACTCAAGAGTTATTGGCAGCTGGATTTGACCAATAACATCTTGTTTTGTGCGTCTGACACGCAATAAATACTTTCAGATGCTTCAATCTTTCAGACAAACGTACAACAAAGTGAAATGATGAGCCACTCCACACCAGAGCATGCTTGTGTGCAACTGCTGTACCATTGAAATGTCAGGATTATGATCTGTTGGCACATATTTCATTTCATTTATGTATTCAGTTTTATGCTTAACTAAACATTTACTCTCTAAGTTCCGTGGAGGTTATCAAAATGCATCCAAAACATATAAACACTTTAAACAATATAAATTGAACCTCCCTGTTGATTGTCAAACAGCCACTGAGGATTAGTTAGGTATTTCTGAGCGTCGGCTTTTTGAGTATATAGCACGTCTACACCTGCTTCTTACAGGTTCCGTTTTTTTTTTCTAGAGACTGCAGTTAAGTTTTCTTTTTGAATCTGTAGGGATGGCTTTCCACACCTCTGTTCAGTCTTAGACGTTTGGTTGCATCTTTTGCTTCTCATAATCCCCAAGCAATCTCTAACACGTTTGGTGGTGTTGAGGTCTGGACACTGGGTAGCTTCTCTGATTGATGTGGCCATTTCCTTTTCTCAGTGAGCAGCTTTCTAAAGCTACACGTCCTTTCACACTCAGGGTGTTGTGTGCTCTTCACAGTAGAAAGAGATAGACAGAAATAGCTGTACTTTTTTTTTAGCTTGGAGAAAAGAAAGAGTGGAGCTTGATTTTTCCTCTCACTCAAAGACACAAGTATTGATGCAGATGGTTTTGGTGGGTCTACTTAGCATAGTTATTGTCTCTGCTGACTTTCACCCATCATGTATAAGTGCATTAACTGATTATCTAAAACAAGTAATAATTTATAATATATTAAAATAAGTTCTCAAAATAATCTACATTCCTTTTTGCACACCAAGCGAGTGAGTTACCATTTGCTGAATTAAAGGGTTTCTTCAAGGCTACCCCCAAGCTAAAGGAGGCAAGTGGTCTGGATGTCGTCTCAGGTCAAGGCGTAGAAGAAATCTAACATGTTGTAATCTAATCAGCATCATTAGTGCTACTTAATCAGGTAAAGGTCCCGGAATAGGTTTGAACACTTTCACTGCATGACAGTTATCAGCCCAGGTGCTGAAGAGAACGTCCATTAGGCACCATGGGTGGGAAACAACATGCGGGAAACACACTTGGACTTTCACACATACCGTCGCTGTTCAAAGAAAAACAGGGGTCTCCAAAATGGTAACTTTACAGGAGAGGGCAAAAACCTCATTTAATATTAATGTAAGTCTATGGAACCAGACTTCTCTCCTAGTGATTTCGGACCATTTCTGTTGGTCCATTCATCATGAACTACTCACACCGAGTAAACAGCAGCTGCCGTGTTCAAATGATGCATAAAAGTAAAACTCCACAAAAATAGACATACATGTCTTTCGACTAGGAGCTGATTCTGCTGTAAATGTCAGAAGACATATAAGACTTGTACATTCGTCCGAGGCTTTCAAAAATACAAATGACTGCAATAGTAGCAATAAACATCATTTAAGATTTACGTCTTTAAACAAAAGCTGCATAATGCAAAACCTGAATTTCAGCCTTCTTTACACAAACATACCATCAAGACTGGCGATTGATTTCAGCTGGTAAATGTTAGGCATTGTTTTTTGGTAAGACCTCAGCCCAAATATGTGACCAATGCTGTGCAGCTCCTGCGCTCACTGTAGCAATCAAGCTAACTATTCAATCAGGCTCTGATTCAGCGCAGTGCAGTCCAACTCCAGGAAAGGCCGCGAGGGCCAGCGCAGGTGCTGCCAAAGATTATTTATGTAGGATTTATTGACAATGAGCTCGCAGACAGCCTTGCTGATAGGAATGCATCCCATTTATTTCGCTCCTTTTCGTTTATTTTTCCAGCCCTGAAGAGTCCGGCTGCATTCCACGAGCAGAGGAAAAGTCTCGAACGCTCCAAGGTCAGAGTCATGTGCGACGTTATCTTTCTGAAGCTGGCAATAGCAAACATGGGTGTGTGGCACGTGCCGTGTTTGCCCATGAGGAACTGAGAGGTGGACGCAACTGGACCTCATTCACCAACATCTTATGTGTGTTCTTGAGAACGGTTCTAAGGAAAGGTCTCTGCCAGATTCGGGACGTGTTCTTGAATGGCAGAACTGTTCACACCTTTGTGAATAGTTGGTGTATGAAGCCCATTGTGTGGAGAGTAAATGTGGATCATCGACTAATAACCAGTAACAATGTGGATTATAACTGATGCCTAAAATGTGATTTAGAACAAATTTCAAGCTTTATTTTGCTTGAAATTGTGTAATTACACATGTAATTACATAGTAATACATGTAATTAGCACTGCATTTATATTGAGCTTTAATGTGTGCTTTAATGTTTGGTCAAGAAATCGTATGGATGTTCTGTATGCATATAATAATTTAAACCATATCAGAAAATCTATAACTCACAACCACAAGTGATATCAAACAATATGCCATAGTCATCATCAGTAGAAACCATGCCTTACAAGTTTACCACTGATTCTGTACCAGCCTATGACCCGGCTATGCTCTTTTGCTATGCTAAGCATTTGATACCAACTAACTCATTGTTATTTTGCAGACTGGAGATTATCTAAAGCATAAAATCAGAAGCAGACCAGAGAAGGCAGAGCTGGTCAACATGCGTATTCTACAAGGTATGAAATTCAATGCTTAAGGAACATCAGTAAAGGTCCCCAAATGCACCCAGACAGCACTTCATACGAATGACTTCATAGTTTCTCTGTGCGGTCTGCCACGGTGTCTTATCATCCCGCTCTGCGGATCTATAGTAAATCTCAGACACATCAGAGGCGAAGGTTCCCTGGCCGCCAAACGTGTAGCTGCCGTAAAGAAAACAAACTGCATGTTGTTTTTGGCAGCAGCCGGTACAGCAAGGCAGTTTACACAAAGCGCATTTTGACACTTCAGTGCAGGCTCTGCATGATCCGCCTTGAGCGATGAGCGCTTTGGGCGTGTCCCGATCTTGGACGCTCACACAATAACTGTTTACTCTAGGCATGACTCAGTTGCTGCATCATGCATGCGTGCAAATGGAAGGCCGCGACGCTGGATTAATGTTGCTTATTATCACTGTGTTTACTGTGCAGACTCGGCCAGCGACGGCTCCGCTCAAGACCCGCAGACCAAACTGAAGCGTGCCAGGCTCGCTGATGACCTTAACGAAAAGATTGCTCTAAGACCAGGGCCTCTGGAACTGGTTGAGAAGAACATCATTCCTGTTGATTCCACTGTTAAGGAGGCGGCTCTGAAAGGTACCAGTAAAGCACTTAAAGTGATTCTCAACAACAGTTTAGTGGATATTACTCACAATCAGAGCTTATCAGAGACAGTCGGGTGAAAAAAACAACAAAAAACGAATTCACACAATTTTCCCTTTACCTCAGATGTAACTGTTCAGCCAAGACATGTTTGTTGTCCCGAGTTTCTTAGTAAGAACAAAGACATACGGGATTCAAACAAGCTGTTATCTATAAATGGACAAAAATGTCAAGCTACAAACAGATCCGTTTGATTCTACTTAATTCCAAGTTTGAATCAGTAGCAAAGATTCCATTAGATGTTAGCTACATGAGCTTTGGACATCCAGTGCCAAACCGAAGCAGCAAGCTTGGGACACCGAACATCTTGGCTGCGTTTGGAGTAAGTGAAAACGTGTGCAAATCTGATTTCAAGCTATGACTTCAAAACTAATAAACTCATTTTCATCAAACCACAAGGTAAACGCGGGGGGAAATACTTTCAGGGCCCCAAAGACGACTCCAAACTAGCAGCACTCCTAAGCTAGCGATGTTTAGCAAGATTCCTGACAATTCTCCCAACGCTTGCCTCAACAAACACGGATTGATTTAAGAGGCCCTTGCTCGCGGGCATTAACTCGCAATTCGTTTACTATGTCATGTAACCGCACTGCGTTGTCCCTTTAGATCACCACTACAGCCAATGTGTTTGGACTTGCTGGAAAGTAAACACTCTGTTTTCCCCTAGAGTTGTCTGTAAATGCATTGCATAAGCTGACCATAAGGCCGAGGACATCAGTTTACATTACCTCTGCTGGAAAAAGGAGCATGTTTTATTGAGACAAACAGCAGCTGTATTTGGACCCACCCTTTTCTCCAGAGATCAAATGAACGTCGTCCCTCGCTGCTCTGTTTTGACTCCTCGTGATTTATGTGGCTCCGCTGAGCCACCTACAAAGGTGTCTGAGGGGACGGGGCCGCTCCGCAGCTGTCTGCAGCCCTGGGAGACCCCCATCCCCTAACGCTCCCATGACCTGCTCTCTGGGTTTGATTATTAGACCTGTGTGGTTTTAAATAAGCAAAGGACTCTGAGATTTTACAACTTTCTTTGAAGGCAATAGCAAACCCTCTGTAATCCCGAAAGCCTTCGGGATCTGTATATACACCTTCAGCACGAGTGTGTTTTGTGTAATTTTTGGAGTAATCTGTTTTTATTAGAGATGTTCCAATCACGGTTTTCTTTTGCCCCCGTTGAGTCATTTATTTACCTTGAGTTTCTGTTGCTACCAAATATTAGTCTGATATTTCTCATTTTGTAGACAATACATACCATTGCACATACACTACAGCTAGTGAAGATATAATTAAGGCAAGACACGCTAGGCTGTCAATCACTTTCAGCTTTAGGACATCATAAATTCATTTTTAATACGTGCCAAATGCCCACCTGCATGGCCACCCCACTTTCATATCGTTGCTGTCCACAGAAAAACAAGTCTCTCCAAACTTGTAGCTTTACAGGAGACTTTTTCAATGAAACCAGATTTTTTTAGTTCTATTGGTCCATTCATTCCAAACTTTTCACACAGTGTAAACGGCAGCTGCTGTGTTCAAATGACGCATAAAAGTACAAACACACTTCTAATACAAACAAAAAATAGAGATACATGTTTTTCTATGGACAGTGATGATAATCAAGCTTGTCTTGTATAGGGGTTCTCAACCTTCCACATCCTGAAGCCCACCTGATAATAACTACAAAGTATAGCGGCCCAGCAGAAACTCAACCTCTATAAATACAGTTTCTCCATCTGGCCCAAGAAAACATATATGTCCAAATTCAAACAAGGGGCCTGTGAAAGCCCCCCAAGAACCCGCTCCACCAGTGGCTAGGCAGGGGCTTTATTGTCTCAAACTGAAGATGTTTAATTAGCCTGCGGCTACTGCTATGTTTTTATTTGCGCATGTGTGCGTTAATACACTTTCATACACATTTCTATGAATACACTTTAGATAACGCTAATATGGTAATGCATTACGCTTCCATCCCACTATAAACTAATGTCTCCACCTAAGTACAGCATCACGGATCACTAGAGGGTGCTTCATGGCCCACTGGTGGTCCACGGCCCACAGGTTTAGCAAAGTAGCCATCTCCTTTTTATTACCACCAACCATGTCGACCCATATTCCTCTTGACTGTACTCTGGGCTGGTTAATCGTTTCGACAGAAACTGGTGAGCTTAACTGCTGCTGAAACACTCCCACTGCAATACAAGTTGAGCTGTTTCTATATTCCTAAAATAGTTTGCATGCTGAATTCCTGCTGCATAAACAGAACAGTGGTGTTCAATAGCCTCTAAAAGGAACGAAACTGGATCAGGCTTAGCAGTCGATAATGATCCATTAAAATACACCTTATCAGCCAGTCTTTCAGATCGGCTCGGCACGCTGGCCTAGTTTTATCTCACTCTTTTCTCCCAAAGGGTTTTAACCATTTATCAAAGCGGTCAATATGAGATGACCTAAGATGACGAAAGTAGACAGGTGGGGGTCAGGTGTCTCTAGGGCCTAGTTACAGCTCCACAGCTAGTCCAACATCAACAGGTGGAGGGGGAAAACACACACTGAACGTTGTTCTACGCTGTTCTATGCTGTTGCTGGACAGCAGCTGAGCTCAGGGGACACAGCATGTGCCGTGCCCAGCACACTGACGGGGGAGCGTGTCTGTCATGATTGAAACCAGGGCCCACACTCTTGGCAGGTCACATGCTCAGATACTGAACAAGCCTCTCTCTCTCTCTCTCTCTCTCTCTTTTACACACACACACACACACACACACACACACACACACACTATTCCTCAACTGGAAGTATGCACACACTACACACTGTCCCTCTCGTGACCCCTAGTCTGACCTCTACTGATAGGACAGTATTATCATGGCTCCCGTAGGGTGAAGTGGTGCTGTCAGTCTCCCCCCCTGCTACATAACAGCACCACTGGGCCAAGTGCCTGGGCCGTGTGCAAGTGAAAAACAGCACTGTTCACCAACGGCCAGGGTCTGAACTATAACACAGCAGTCTCAGGGCTGCGACTAACCATTATTCCTGTATTCAGCTACCGACTACTTTTCACTGAATCTACCAATCCCACTAACAGAAGACATAACACACATGCTTTTATTTTGAAATGGTCGTGCACACTATATGCTGTTGAAAAACAGTCTGTACTTAGCATATCATCACTGGACATGGAAATCTTCTACCTCAATTTGTTATATATATTTACACACACATTGTTGTACCCCACTGCCATATTTGCTGCCACCATAGTTTAAAGTCATGTGCTCCAAACTAGGGTTGCACAGGTATGCTCAGAAGACGTAGTCAAAAATCCACCAATTTATTATTATGATTTTGGCCAATTTGAGGAACTAATGCGATGAACTCGCAAATGTTGGCTAATGCAAAGTATTTAGCCTGGACAAAAACAACACAGAACAACAGTTCTTGGCCACTTTGGTTGTAAAAGAATCAAAATTGGCCATAAAAATTAAATATCAATTATTCACTTCTGCAAACAATATCTCCTTTCATGGTGCAACAAAACAATAGCGTCCGTATTGCCCCCGAGGTTTCCTGTGGTGTACTGCAATCTCATGGGCTGACCACACATATAATTCTAGAACGCTTTTTTGTTTACCATTTTTTCCGTAACTTGTGTCATTAACCTTACCAACTCGTCATGGCAAGTCTTCCAGCACACACATACACAGTAGAGTCACATTCCCGCTCTTAGAGCACGCGCACACACACACACCAGGCACGCACAATGCAGAGATGGTTTCTCAAATATTTATACAGACACACACTTTAGAGCCCATGCAGTTCTGCTTTCCTCTCCTCTGAGTGAAGATGTTAATCAGCTTTGTTTTACATTAGTTACAACTGCAGTCTGAAGCTCTTAGACGGCTTTTTTCTCTCTCCCTCTCTGCTTTGTTTTATTTTGCTTTGTTGTGGGTTTGACTCGATCCACTGCCTTATCTTAATGCCTCAGAGTTTCACTATCTTTGCTACAGTTTTGCCCTTTCCTTATCTCCCCAGTGAATCATGGGAAGTTTCCCAAGCAGGAGGATTCGTACGCGTTTGAAGAGGACAGCAGTAGTGAGAGTTTGTCTCCGGAGCAGCCCCTCAGTGACGAGTCCCAGAGCTCGGCTGGACCCTTAGCAGAAACCAAGACCAGTGTCCCTTCCCCCTCGCTGACCAGCCCTGCACAGGTGACCAATCACTTTGCTGTTGTGGTAGATAAATGTTTTGCAGAGGATCAGAAGCATATAAAGTTTTTACTGTACGGTAGAGCTTATCAATAACTGAACAACACATATTATATATATATAGCCATACATACTACTTACCACAACATTCATACCTGAAAGTTTTTCCCTTGGATTTGAGAGAAGTGGGTGAAATAGCTTTGGAAAGTCTGCCCCCTGTGGCCATAGCCTGAACTGCACTATCCTGCTTAAGCTCCTGAGAGACCGTTACTAGCACATGGCAGATCTCTGGCTTAGGGCCCAACTCTGTATGCCAGTGTGTTTCTTACACACTTTCAAGGATACGATGGCCTTTGTATTTTCCCCCACTATGGCTCACAGCAATGTGTGTTGACTATTCTCAGACTCGCGTTAAAACAACGGCCCCTACTACCACAGGCTCTAAAAGTTACCAGGCTCACGTGCAACCTGAGTCACGCACAGGGCTGCACAGAGCTAGATTTAACAATGGGATCAAGTTCAAAGCTCCTTGTATGTATTATGTGATATGCTGACTATTTATTTGACTGCAATGAAGATAATGCTAAAAGCATGTATATATGAAAGTCATCCTGATGAAGCAGGGTGTTATTATCAGTTCTCTCACTGAATGATCATATTTTATTATTAAGGGTTCACAAGCAAGAGAAACTACTTCTCAAAACCAAGAAGAAAGTGCCTCTACTACAAACTGCCAGACAGCTCCGCCTGTACCAGTCCCAGCAATCATCAAGGTAGGAGAAACAACAACAACAACAACAACAACTGTAAACACAGTCTGTAACTACAGAGGAAAACATAATGGAACTATATGGAATATGTATATATTTGATATCTGTGTGTGTGTGTGTGTGTGTGTGTGTGTGTGTGTGTGTGTGTGTGTGAAGACAAACTAATTAATTCCAATTATTAAAACCTATTAAGACTTTAATAACTTTTACTTTACCACCTCTGAACACCAATCAGAACAAAACATCAGACAAGAACCGTCACAAGAAGCCCAAAGAAATCAAGCCGAAGGTGAAAAAGCTGAAGTACCACCAGTACATCCCACCGGACCAGAAGGCCGAGAAGTCTCCCCCTCCCATGGACTCGGCCTATGCTCGGCTCTTGCAGCAGCAGCAGCTTTTCCTCCAGCTGCAGATCCTCAGTCAACAGAAGCACCAGCAGCAGAACCACTCGCATCAACCGCAGTGCCCACAGAGCCAGAGCTTCAGCTACCAGCCCATGCACCAGCATCTCTCAAACAAGTAAGTCTCACCCACTTAATGCAGCCTTCTACGGCATCCTTCATGATGCAGTTTCAATCATAGCTCACACCCATTACACCACCTTGTAACCTCGTACTTTGCCCATTTCATCAGCTCCACTAAGCATAAGTGCACTTTGTAGTTTTACAATTACAGACTGTAGTCCAACTGTTCATCTGTATACTTTGCTAGTCCCCCTGCTCTGCAATGGTCAAGACCTCCACAGGACCACCACAGAGCAGGTATCATGGACCGTGAGTGGACACGGTGTTTAAACACTCCGGCAACACTGCAGTGACACTGGCGTGGTGCTGGTGTGAGTGAATCAGACACAGCAGTGCTGCTGGAGTGTTTAAACACTGTGGCCACTCACTGTCCACTCTATTAGACCCTCCTACCTTGTTGGTCCACCTTATAGGTGTAAGGTTAAGATGATATGAGGAGTGGGGGGGGTTAGCCATTGTGTCAGGGCAGTCCAGGACCCCTCGGAAAATGATCCAACACTCAAATAATACCTGCTCTGTGGAGGTCCTGTGGAGATCCCGGCTGTAGAGCACAGTATACAAAGGGGCTACAGTCTGTGACCGTAGAAACTACGAAGTGCACCTATATGGTAAATGGCGCTGATTAAATGGATGATCAGTGTAGAAACAATGAGCTGTTCGTAATAAAGTGGCCAGCCGGTGTGTGTGTATCTGTTTCATATCTGCGTCCCAAAAAAACGACAGATTTAAACCGATAACTGTGAGTCCACGAACAGCGATCGTGTATAGGAACCAAATGAACTGCAGAATAGCAAGTGGATGATGTCAGCCCATTATGATATTATTGTTTGATTTTTTCCTCCTGTTCCTTCTTTAGTCGTTTATTTTCGCAAATGTTTAAATGTAAAAAAATGTTCTATTTCAACTTGTTTACAAAGCTTGCGTATCATGTATCATACATCTTGAAGCTGTCTTCGAGCAACGTCATTTCTGAGTTATTTATTTTTTTGTTTTGCCGCACTGCCCGTTCTTACATCGCAGTTGATTGTATAAATGTGCTTCAGGCAAACAAGTGAACAGCACACACCGTGCAGCTCCAGCGGTGCCACAAGCACGCCCAGCAGCAGCTCCTCATCTCCAGTGAAGACCACTTATTGCAGCCCCTCTAACGTCACTCCAGTCAGACCAGGGCCCTTGCCTGCTAACCTGGATGACCTCAAAGTATGTACTGCACTTGTCAGGAGACAGATGGTTTATATAGCCCTTTGACTGCTCAATAGCTGTTCGGCTATGGCACAATAGCCCTTGGCAACCTAAGCTACACATCCACGTACCGTAATGTAAAGCATTAAATGCTGAAATGTAACAGATATCTGGCATCCCAAACACATGCCAATCATAATTTTCTTCTGCTTTGTGCTACCAGGTGTCTGAGCTCAGACAGCAGCTGCGAATACGAGGTCTCCCAGTGTCTGGCACTAAGACGGCTCTCATAGAAAGGCTAAGACCCTACAAAGACCCCAGCTCAAGTTCTCCCTCCAGTTCTGGAGACATCACCACCGTTACGTTCCCAGTGACGCCCACCGGCTCGCTCTCCTCCTACCAGTCTCCCAGTTCTTCTAGTGCCATGTCCCATGGAGGCGGCTACTACCCTTTCTGTAGCACCAGCTCCACCCCGCCTATCTCTCCCGCATCTTCGGAGCTGTCGGTCAGTGGCTCCTTGCCGGACAGCTTCAGCGACGTCACCATGTCATCACCTCAGTTTGGCCTTCAGCCCTCACCCGCCCAGCTGAGCGCCGACGAGGGCCAGAATCTGGCTGCTGGCCTGAGCGGGGGCTGCCTGCATGGGGAAGCTCCAGCGGGCCTGGAAGCGGAGAAGGATAAGATGCTGGTAGAGAAGCAGAAGGTAATTGAGGAACTGACATGGAAACTGCACCAGGAGCAGAGGCAGGTGGAAGAGCTGAGAATGCAGCTGCATAAGAGGAAACATGGCCACGGACTACAGGACCCTCAGGGTGGACCTAGGCCACCATCACAGCACTCGCTGCACCTCCAGCCCCCTCCAGGCCATATACAGCAGCACTTCTACGGAGGGGTGTCCGTCAAGCAGGAGCACGTGACCTCCAGCTGTCCGCTGTCTTCAAAGTCGATGAAGACCGCATCCCCAAACAACTGCATGGAGGGCATGGGCCACTGTGGCATGAGTGGTGGACTCCGAAATTTGGACATGCCCTCCTCTAGAAGTCCCTCTGGCCTGTCGGCCTATCTGAGCCCTCAGTGTTCGCCCCAAGACTCGCCAGTCACTAAAAGCTCTAGCAGCCCGCAGCCCAACAGCCTGCCTTCTTCACCCAGCCACCAGTACCTGCTCACACCTCCTCTGGGCAGGGATAGCTGCTCGCACCCTCTGCCTCACAGTGGAGCCAGGCCACATCCCATGCAGGTATGCAGTAGGGGTGGGGGAGAAATCTATACAGCGTAGTTAATGGTTAATGATTTTGCATAGTGATATCGTATTGATTCACAGATGGCAAGCATTACAATTACAATATCTCAATATATGCTATTGCAATGCTAAAGAAATTGTAAAACTGCAATGATAATGTATCTGGACTCCAGGTATTGCGGTAAGATTGATAGTGGGGACTTTGGTGATACCCTAGCCCTTGTATGCACTGCCATACAGACAGCTATAGTAACTTTTATACTGTTGCTGTTGAGTCGTCTTTTTTTGTAAACATTTCAGGATGAAAGGAATGGATTTTTCTTGGATTTAATTCATTATTGAATTAACCTTCATTAGAAGTTGATTTTTGATTAGAAGTTAGTTAAAAAAAAAAAAAAAAAAAAAAAAAATATATTATATATATATATATATATATATATATATATATATATATATATATATATATATATATATATATATAAAATTTTATATATATAATTTTATATAAATATATAATATATATAACATAATGTATAATGTATAATAATAATCATTATCCAGTTATAATCTGATACCAAAAAGAAAATTGCAAATTTAATAGTAAATAGTAAAAAGTGATATAGTGATTTATCACTTTTTATCACTTTTTATATATATACATATATATATACATATATATATACTTATATACTTATTTACTTACATATATATATACTTATATATACATATATATATATATACACACATACATATATATATATATAAACTACCTTAAAAAAAAATGTGTTGACAAGCAACATCTCTGAAGCTGACTAATTAAATGATCCACTAGTGGGCACTGTGAGCCGCTGCAAACTTCAACGCTTATCCCCCCCAACACAGAATCTGCTACTGGTCACAGGAGGACCAATAAATACTAGTTAATCACGTTTCACTGAACAACATCTCATCATCCCATATCATAATATTATTTTGAATGGCTAGAATGAAAAAGCCAAGTGCCTCCCAAAATGCATGAACAAATGGTCAATAGCCATGCATAAGCTGCAGCATAACAGGGTGGAGTGATGTGGTTCTAACACAACACTAACAAATAAATATGACTCTTCCACAGCTCACCCAGAAGAATGTTGCCCAGCCCGTGAGCTGTTCCTACGCACCTGACCAAAGAGGCATGCAGCCAGTGTACCCCAGCAATGCCGAGAATAACTTAAACCCCAGAGGGTCTTCTAAGGCCAAGAGCCCAAACATGCAGCAAAAGGTTTGTGAGGAGATGAGATTAGTCCAAATCATCCCACCTGCTTAACTGTAGTCATGCACAAAATCTGGGGAAAGCATCACATTCAAGCTGACCATTCTCCATATTCTCATCTTTGACACCCTCCACCTATGATAATTAAAATAGTAATAATTCTGACCACTAGCTTATCATTTAATAACCCCTATATAAAATACCCTTAGTACTCTACAAAAGCCTCTATAAAGGCTAGTCACATGTCTTCATCGGGCAAGTATTCACTGAACTGTGTAAACATCAGGAGAAGTCACAAGTCTTTCAATGGGCATGATTACGGTCATGTGGTCACATCACATGCCAAAACATATGGAAGGATTTGAAGTATGATATCATTCAGCTATGTGAGCCGTACTTCATAGATCATTCCAGGCCAAGTAGGCAGAAAGGAATAGAACAGCCGATTCGTTTTTGCCCCTTCACGCGGCCAAACACATACACAGTGCCTGCTACACATGAACGTGTCCCCTTGTGACTTCTGAGACCTTCTCAGCTTTTCTCTGGTCCCTCTTTCCTCATCTGAGGACTAACACTCCACCCTATCTCCTCATTTAGATGGTAACATTACACTCTCCCAGGCACGTTGGCCAAAAGTGTGCCGCCTCCACCACTGCCTTCTGTAGCTCAGACTCTGCATCTGCCATTAAACAGCCCCCATGCTATGAGGATGCAGTGAAGCAGGTAAAGGAGCCCCCCCATATAGCAGCTGATGCCCATGCCCTTTGCCACAACACCAGCTTTTGCCTTCTTTGCGGTCACATACATACCGTTCCTCCTCTCTGCCGCCCTTCCTTGTCATGCGCATTCCCCTGCATTCACACTGCATGGTGAGCTTCCTAAGACATGGTCAGCTATCGTTGTTAGAGAGCTTCCTGGCTGTTTGTTATATCTGCCTTAATTTTACACTCAAGTGAAATTACACCCAAAAAAACGTACTTTATTCCCCATAGAAATACTGAGAAAACTGTTTGTGCACTGGTCCTAGTTTTGAAACGAAGTAGCCAGTAGGTTTTGTATTGAGCCCTGTGGGGTATTCTGACCAGCTGGTAACGGCCGGGACTGTGGACAGAATAACATTAGCAGTGCAGAGCTTTGTCCTCTCAGTGCTTGAATGAAAAATGTGATTTTTGGGTGGAATTCTCCTTTTAAGTGGCAGTGTGGGTACAGTGGGATAAGCTGAAGCGTGTGGAGAAAAGGAAATTGCTTATTTCTGGCAGCGGTCACCATGCAAAATCTGCCCACAGACGACGAACAACAGCGTAACCTTTTTGTCCAGCTGAGCCTGATATTTTGGGTGGTTCCATGGTTGGGGTGCCACTGAGCCCCTGCAGCTCTTCATGTTGGTTTCAGTGAAAGTGAATCTAAACGTGCTCACCCATCCCAAGGACAGTATCTCATCTTTACAAGCCTCCTTTTATATAGTTTAAGGCCCTGACTCTGTGCTAATCTTGTTCCTCTGGGCCACATTATACATGCCCAAAGTCTGTCTGATCAAAAATCTTCCCAAAGTCTAATAAATAACAGATATCGTTTACCCCATTTCTCTCCTCTGGCTGTAAACTGGGTGGTCCTAATCCTGGATAAAGCGTCTTTATGTATTTCCTAACCAATCACGAGGCCAACTGTCTCTTGCTCCACCCACCAAAAACAGTCAGAGAGCCAGAGAAACTTGGTGAGCTAAAGCTAACCAGCAAAATCAAAGCTAGCAAGCTAGCCCACCTCTCTGTAGCTCGCCATCACCGGTTCAGTCATCCAAATGCTAATATCATTTATTCATTCATTAACAAGTTGCTTCATCTGTCCGTCCATCTACATGTCCATTCATTCATTCCGATTTTGCTTCATCTGTCCGTCTGTCTACACACCTGTTTTGTCAAGTTAACATCACACAAAAGATGGTTATTGATTTATCGACAAAGGAGTGTTGGACAGAGAGCTGTCAATCATACTGCTCATTAGCCACACCCTCACAGTTCTCAGATAGGCCTGATTTAACAGGAATTTATGAAGCCCAGATATTTTAAAGGGGTGAATGTGTCCAGCTATCAGGGTTGGGTGAATATTGAGGAACTCAGAGGTTAATTTATTTTAATAACCTTTAACGAATGGCTTATGAAAAAGCATTCATGAAGTATTATAATAATAATAATCCAACAGAAGTGCAGGGATGGGCAGTGATGTAGAGTTTACGTTTTTATTAACTTATATGAACATGAATATAACCATACACTGCTGAGAAGGACACTGTACCTGTGTTTACCATGTTTATCGTTACATTACATACATATCTGTTAATTCAGCATCAGCGGGACACGCATGACATCCCAATCGTGGAATCACCCTTCTGCAGATCTAAAATAGCAGTTAATGTAGTTTATATGACAAAGTACAAAATCTGAAAGCACATGCTGTGTGTCATTAATAACTCACATGATTACTTTGCAGCAAATGGCAAGGAGCCAGCAGATGGATGAACTTCTTGATGTCCTGATTGAAAGCGGAGGTGAGCATACCCCCCTAAATACAATATTAGTAATAATTCTAATAGAAGGAAACATTTTAGTTTCACATGTAGTGAAAGCACAGCACATTAACACCTGGGAAACTGCCCTCATGAATACTCCTCTATATATTTTCTGCAGCATCTGTGGAGTATGGCTGATAACTGTATCTGTAGAATATAATAAATGCTTACATTGACTTAAATCTGAACTTAAATACAGGAAGGTTGAAGGTAGTGCTAGTGACAATCCACTGTATGCAGTAAATGCGTCTGTGCTGTGACCTCTTTAACCCCTCCCCTTTTTTCCAAAGAAATGCCAGCTAACGCCAAAGAAGAGAGGTCCCCTGTAACCAAAGTTGTGCCTCACCTTACAGTTTCGCCCAGCAGCAACGGTGCCACGCCCATCCCCAAGTTCCACAGACACTACAGCCACATGTCGCCCTCTCAGATGCCATACGAGCACACTGCAGGCCACGGGGACTGCCACCTGGAGGTGCTGTTGAGCAGCCCCATGAGCCGACAGGGCGACATCATCCCGCTGAAGATGGCCGTCGAGGAGGGCCAGCTGGAGGAGGTGAGCGAGAGCTTCCCAGGCCATCACCATGACGACAAGCTGTTAAGCAACCGTGACATGATGGACACGCCTTTGTCCCCTATGGCCACCAAAGTTTCACCAGTACCTGTTGATAGCCAAGGGCTTGGGATGACATTTACAGAGTCGCCATGGGAGACCATGGAGTGGCTTGACTTGACCCCGCCTAGCTCAGCCACGGCCTTTAACAACAGCATGCCCCCGGCCGGGCCCAGCATTTTCAACACAGAATTCCTGGACGTGACGGATATCAACTTGAACTCTGCCATGGACTTGCACCTGGAGCACTGGTGAAGTTGACCAGAGACCTCCAAATACACAAAGAACCCAGCTAGATAGATGAACATCACTATACCAAAGTAACGACAAGCACTTCACATTTGGAGGAAGAAAAAAAAAAAAATACTGCAGATTTCCCACAAGATCACCATTTCAACAAGCGCACAACCAACAGGATAGCACAAGGTTATGGTCTGGCCCCATTCAAAAGTCAAAGAGTCCAAAGGATGTAATCAAAGTTGCCTTAATGTAAAGTATGTTCTTCCTGCAGTTTGACTATGACTGTATTGTTAGCAGTTGGTCCAATGGTCCATCAAAACTTGAAAAGGACTATGTATCCTGGGAAAGAATGTTTTACAATTACTGGAAACAGGAAAAAAACTACATACCAAATTGTATTCGAAGACAAGATTTACACTAAATTCACTAGCATTTGCAACCATTTGTAAATATGATGCTGTGTTCTACACATTCTGAAGTGTTCACAAAAATGAAATCTACCACATGTATTCTAATGTGCTATTGTAAATATACATTAATGCTCACACTGCACCTTGACTAGTATAGTACTTTGTCACATTTTGCTTTGCATACTTTTTTTGGAAGCATGTAATTCTCTATGCATTTATTTGAACATTTTCTATTTCCATCCCCATTTACTCATTTTAATTTATTTAGACAGTTGAGATTCCTTGTACGTCTGTCAGCAGTTACTAACTAGAATGTGAAAGCCTGTCTTAGATTTATGTCCATATACCAACGCAGCAAAAGATTCCCATTTTCTATTACTCAAGCAGCAAGTCAGCCTTTAAGTCAGAACCAGGACGGTGTTATTCCTTTAATGAATGAATACATATGAAGCTTATTACATGGTCAACCTTTTTTTTCTTTTTCTATTTTTAAATGAAACCATCATAAGTTTACACTTGCTCGTTGCTTTCCCCCTATACATTGGATTTCATTATGACTGTTTTTAATATGACTTTCTGACTTCATTAGTATTGACAAGTGACCCATTTGGTATCGTTGAAGAGTTCACTTCTCAGATGTATTTATTTGGACATTTTCATAGATATATTTATGCAGACGTTATTTATGAGACATTCCTTTTTTTAGGAACAGGATTCAGAAGATGCAAATCCTTATGCAATATGAAAGTCATTACTGTCCTAGGGTAATCTGAGTTCATTTTTTTTTTCCACACAGAAATGGAAAGCTAACCATTGTGTCCTCAGAACTACGTCTTTGTGTCTTACAAAATAAAAGCAGCACTAAAAGCTAAAGAAAGCAATACAACTATCCAAACATTAATATCGTGTAAAATACAGTGTATTCTCCTGAAAAAAAAACAGAGGCTATTTTTGGAAGTGTTTTTTGGACAGCAACACTATATTTTTATATTTTTTATAATTTTCTTGTTTTCAGAGATTGTAACAAATTAGGCCCCAAGTTTCAGTTCTTTTGTTCAAATGTCTTGATACATGCTTCTGTGATGTATCCTCAAACAAGCATTTAACACATTTATTTTATATTGCAAGATGCGCAATAAACTGCATAAGTGACAAACATTTTTAGAGATTTTAAGATTACATAGCTACCATCATAGGCAATGAATGCAGACACTTATTCCTACCAGCACTTGTGAAGAATGAAATGTAACATACTGTATGTCGTTTTACTGTGAAAATTGGCACCCATCTTGGGGCTCTTGGATCAAATACTAGGCCAGGCAACAGACCTGTGGACATTTTTCCTTTTAGAAAAGTCAGTATATAGTCATAGTATGTTCTATGTGCTTGTGCCTTGTCAAATTGCCTCAGTGTCTTTTTGCAAATTAATGAGAAATACAATTCACCGTCAGTCTAAACTGTGAACAGATTAGTTATAAAATTTAGTGTGATATGCTATTGGACAATCAAACAGTTTATTTCATAGTTCACTCTGTAGTAGCATACGTCTATAATGGTTGCGTTTGCAACCACACTTCTTTAATTTATATGGGTTCGAGTGATTCAGACCAAATCTCTTATTTTGGATAAAACAAAGACATTCCACTTTACACTGATTTCCTCTTTTTAGCCCTTATTTGCCACTTAATTGACCCTAAGCTCAAGTGAAACACGTTATGTGGAGCCTACATTCACATAATTTAGACACTACAGATCAAGAACAACACCTGAGATTGAAAACAATGCAGCAAAGCCTATACTGTAGCTACTTTGCCACTAATCCTTCTGCAAATAATAGGTTTACAGAGACATTGCACACAGACGGTTAATGTGATCAGACTTACTTTCGTGATACCATCAAATACACAATAATTAAAAGTTACTTTAGAGTAAGAGAATGTAACCAAGTAAGGTACTGCACTGGGCCTCCAAGAAGTGTCCATTCAGTAAAGTCTTGGCGTTTTGTAATGTGTTTTCTTTTTTTTTTGTTTTGTTTTTTTCGACCACCAAGAAATGTAAATTATTTTTTACTTCAAATCCTAAAGTAGTGTTTGTATACGTGCCAATTATTGAGACAGCCAAGTATGCCAATGGTCTGATCTGAAACAGGCCTAGTAGGTCACTTTGTTGTTGGGGTTTTTTTGGGGTTTTTCTTTTGTTTTCGTTTGTGCTAGAATGGGTAATGGAAATTCTCCCTAGGCACAGTTGCCCAGGACACTCTTATCAGCCAACCAGTGAGCTGAAATCAGAGTTCAACCCATAATGCACACCTGTTCAGTACACAAAAAAGATGTGTATTTTTGTTTCTTTTTTTTTTTTGTCCTGAGAAAAAAAAAAAAAATTATATAGATATGACAAAAAGCTTTTGTACTGCTTGGCCACTGAACAGCTTTACAATGTAAACCGTCTCATTATGTCTCCACCACTGTACTACTACTACTACTACTACTATTAAAAGACTTCAATAAACAAACACCAATTTCCAAAAATGACCTTTTGTCTAAATGAATTGTGTTTATCAGAAGTGATTCAAAGACAAATCTATTACATCTACATGAACATGTTAAATATCCCATTTTCACACCATGGATATTAGTATATAATGCTGTTGCATTAATGATACCACTCACCCAACAAACCCTGAAAAACAGCCCCACACCCATGATCCCTCCTCCACCGAACTTTACTGTCAGCACTACACATTCTGGTAGGTACTGTTCTCCCGGGACCAGCCAAACTCAGATTCATCCATCAGGCTGTCACATGATGAGTTTTAGAAAGCGTTTCCACTGCTCCAGTGGCAGTTTGCTTTTCACAAACAAATGACCAATACACCAGAAGAAGCTAATTAATTGGATTTATTCTAGCATTGAGCCCACTTGTGTTTTCAGATCTTACAGAAAAATAGGACAATAAGGTACAGTCACATTCTAACCTTATCACAACTGACCTGCAGGCAGATACTTAGACCTTATCATTACTATGTGAGCACTAAGATTCCATGAATATTATTTAAATACATGAAGTGAATAAGACAAACAGCTCAGACCCATCAGAGGTTAATATCTTCTCCAAAACCAGATAAGGCAATATCCCTGCAGATCTTCTCATTACAATTTTTACAGATTTTTCTGTTCACAACATACTTAAAATATTTTCACAGTGTGAACTTTTTTTCTTTAACATATTACCCCACTCTTAATAATGATGTACTGATACATATCACCCATTTCCCCCTGCTAATATTAAATACTCTACTAATTTGTGACATACACCATTTAATTTCAAAAGATTGCTTTTACCATCCCAAACATTTCTTTATTATGGTACACCCACACAAAGTAATTATAGTTAACCATTTTAGGCCAATGTTAGGTCTTACCCCAGCTATATAATGTCTTTACACTGTAATATTAAGGTACAAAACATGAAACCTTTTCATCCATATTTTAACTGATTATATCTGGCGGCATAGTATCATTATTTTCAGTCACTTGAATCAGTCACCAAAAGGCTGCTTTGGCAAAGTTTGTTTGCTTCTTTTAAAGAAACAAATAGCCCAAATAAAGGCAATGGACATATGACCGTATTCCATGCCATGCCTTACCAGCTTTAACAAGCCAATTTCAAGACAGAAACGGCAAGACTTTATGAAGCAGCAATACCGAGCAACTTCTAGAAAACAGAACCAGGGTTTTTGCAGAGAAATCTTTGTATAGCAGGTTGCCAAAGATTTATAAACATTTACAATCGTGTAGAAGTGTCCTGCAGGTTCTAAGTGTTCACTACACCAGAAAGACTTTTCTTAAATGCAGTGAATACAATTTGGTGAATTAAAATTGCATATTCATAAAATAAAGCTACTTTAAAAGGATAACTTGATATTTTTTATTCTAGACTTAATGATTCACTTTATTGGAAATGTACTGATTGACCTGGAATCGAACGGTCCAGTCTCCATGAGGCATTCATCATTCTATGCGTCTTTTCCACATTCACATTAATGCATGAGTAGCTTCATGGACTTTACATCATAGAAAAGCTGAAATGTTGGAATTCTGAAAATTTGCAGCACTCCAAACACCCAAAACAATCGACAGATATCCAAGTATGTGGAGCAAAAGGTCTAGAAGAAATTATCTAACCACCCTTTTAACAGATTCTTTGATGCTGAACAATACTTCTGCATACTCATTCATTTTGCAAAGTGAGACAACTAAAATGTGCTTTATCTGTACAAATATTGACCTAAATGACATACCCTACTATAGAAATTCTATATATGTTACAGAAAATGGTAGATATTTTTTCCATTTAAGAATCAACTTGACATTCTGTTTTGGTAAGTTGTGTAAGGTTTATATTACTTTCAAGTATGTGTGTGTACACACACACACACACACACACCCACGCATACACACATACACACACACACACCCCACCCCATGAACACAAAGATAACCTTTGCTTGGATTTATTGTGTCTTGAATGAAATAGTTCAAGTTTTGTGTCCTAATTTCCGAAAATATGCTTAGCTAAAGTTTACATATGCCATTAAAATAAATATGATACATCAGATAAAACAACCATTAGGTTCTAATCTTAACGGAGTTGGCTTGTTTTCGTAGACCAATATACTAATGGTTTTAAGATGAAAGCCCATCCTTATTGCACAAAATGTTTTGGGATTTTGAGTGTCATATATTAAAAGCAGTGTGTAACCATGAAACAGAACAATGCCGTGCACCAAAAGGTTGTCATATTACATTGCATTCTTGATAACATACATGCCATCAGTCAACGTACATAGGAGAGCTGGGGGAAGCAGGGATTTCATCCAGAATTTTACACACATAATTGGCAACATCCACCACTCGTTCCTCATACATCAGAATGAATGGGTGCTTCTGCAGGGCACACACACAGAGACACACAAAAAACCCCAACATATTACTAATGCAATTACAGGTTAAAAGATATATTTGAGTATAATCATTAATTATGCTGGGCAGAAGATACTTACCAAAAGCTCCTTGTATTTTGGCCTTTTTGACTCGTCCTTTGTAAGGCTTAAACAGGGAAGAAGAAAAAAAAGGTACAAAACATAAGACCGTGCTAGTGTTATGGTAAACATGTTCAAATTCAGACTGAACAAATCTTTCCAAAATGGTGACAGGAAGTTTAGTCACTTTATATACTGTATTTATATGAATACACACTCACATTTGAACCTTTTAGACACACAAACAAATCAGATATTAACAAATAAATAAAATGGTTAAACTTAGCCCAACCCTCTTGGTAATCCATCTTCAATTAACCAAAGCTATGAGGTCCCTCTGTTGGTTTCATAATTAAAAGTCCTCAATAACTTTTCAATTGAACCGAAGACAGACTACGCCAGCGAATCCCAACCCTTATCCCGAAAGACCCCCTGCCCTGTATACGGCTTCCTGCCAAACACATCCATTTTAGCTCAATAATGGCTTGTTAAATTGCTGATTGGTTGAATCATGTCAACTGGGAGTTAAAACCAGTCCTAGGGTTTAGTGTTACCTGTCTATATTTTCCCCTTTCTGGGCTGGTAAGATTAAATATCCAATACCTCCATCTATGCATCATGACGCAGTACTTTGTGAACAAGCAACTATATCATGCTGCTTCCATCTTCACACGGCACTGTGGGTTTAGGGTTCTTGGATCATATGTGCAACAACATGACAAGTTAAATAATGCTGTTCCAAAACCGTCTAAATACAGATGTAAGCTTTTAACTCAAATGTCTGTGCCTGTTTGATGTTTTCAGCAGAAGAGTGTTTTTTGGGTAGGGACTAAAATGATCGAGGTGCAGTTCATGGTTATTTCTGTTTGTACAACATTTACGATTACATTTAAGGCATTTGGCAGACACCCTTATCTGGAGTGACTCACAATTTGATCATGTCTACAGAGACAGGCAAAGGTAACTTTAGGAGGTATGCCCAAGGACTCTTAATAGTATAGTGCAGAGTGCTTCCCCAGACAGTGGCTCAATCAGCAGCCTACAGTATGCACTGCAGTGATGTTAACCACAAGACTATGCCAACCATTCAGCACATCTTTGGTTTGGTGCTTTGATGCAGGTTTTTTAAAACTGTGTATGTGCTTACAAATACACACTTCTTTATTATTATTATTTAAAAAGCAAAAAGAAATAAACAACAAACACAAAGTTTTTGGTTAATAAGTGGCCCTTACTTAAGAACAGTGCTCCTAAAACAGAAAGACTTCAGACTCACCATAGATTGACAAAGTTGATGAATTTGGGAGAAAACTGTCTTTCCTCTGAGTTACTAAGCTGAGGAGGATCTCCCTTTACCACTTGTGTCAGCTGATCAAACACGCTGTTCCATTTCGGGTATGGGAAACGTCCGGTGGCCAGCTCGTACTAAAGAGAGAGAGCGCAATTTGGCACAACAACTGCATTATCAATTTGTACCCCATAAACAAAAATGTCTAGGATCAAGATTAGAAAAAAAAATCTGTGTGGTTTATAAGTAACATACCAGCGTGATTCCCAAACTCCATACGTCTGAGCGCACATCATAGCCTTGCCTAGAAGCACTGGGATCTATCCTTTCAGGCTATTGGAAACAAACAAACAAAAAGTTAAGATACTCATCTTGTTTAATTGGCACAAAACAGAAACATATTATGAGAACGTAAGAATTGATACACAATATAAGTAATTGTTTAACATTAACGTAAACGACACTTAATCATGAGTATGGGAGCAGAGTGGAGCTGAGTGGAGGCGTTTCTGTTATTTACTCAAAGTGTTTAGTAATCCCGCTTGGACTTTCCACTCAGTGACATCAGAGAAAACCCATTCCATGTAATTCATTTACACTTCATGTCTTTAATGTACGGACAAGACTAATCGGCAACAGATTAAATTAATTCAATAATTTATGGCTAAAGGAACATTCTATGCTACACAGATGTTTTGGGAGACAGAGGCTTGAAAGGACAGCCAAATTACAAGACAGAAGCCTGCCGAGGTTAAACAAATGCACATTTTCAAAAGCACTTTATCATTTGTGCAGTAAAACTGACGAAACAAGACGTGTGTATTATCGCCAGACCCCTTCGTTGCGATCTGTGAGAATTTCCAGAATAGGTCTGCAGAACAGTTAAGCAGCACAAGCACCGTGTATGAATGATGGAGTGCGGTTCGATCGACTTCAGAGTGACAGAGGACACGGACACTACTACTTTCTGAAAAGCTGCTCTACACTCTGGACAAACTCACTCCACAACACTTCCATACTCTGATCATGATCACCTAACCTTTACATGGACAGAGATGCAGTAACTCACAGCCATGTAGGGTCTGCATCCAGCATCTCTAGTCTTGGCTATGGAGTCAACCAGCTGTCCACTGATGCCAAAGTCACACAGCTTTATGTTGCCATTTCTATCCAGAAGAATGTTGGATGGTTTGATGTCTAGAACCAACAAAAGAATTAGACATTTAAGGCATAATGTAGGAATTAACCCATCATAATATCCATCACATCACAGTTCTGTTTCGCAAATCGGATGATATACTTGTCAGGCCTGAATATAAAAAGACTTAACTAAGAATAAAAAAATAAAATACTTATTACTGAAAGAAAACTCTGGGAAGGGTTACATTTCATACAAATGAGAAATTGATCCAAGTTTTATTTTTCTTATCAAGGTTGAGCATCAAGGCATCCACCTAGGCAAGTGCTTGAATCATTAGCATTTCTCACAATGTCAAACCAACCCACCAGGTTTCATCAGTTGATACCTTCTGGGTGCAGCTATTGTTTTGACAATGGGTGTATATGCTAATGATTACACAACCAAAAACAAAAATGTTGTATTTACTAAATCCAAGTTAAAACGAACATAAACAGCATGACTCACTTATGATCAACATCCGTTTCGTAAGTCTGTGTCTTAGAGGCGCCTACAGTGACTAGAAGCAGGGTAGCATGCACATTTACAATGGTCTCTCTCTTTGTAAGGTCTGCTACAAACGTTCAGGCCACATGAACCACTAACACAACTTGTAAACAGATGGTAAAGGAGACAAAATATGTAGGCAAATCAGTTTCTTTCATCACTGCTGTGATGAGGCGGCTGCTTATGGTGGTCCTTCACCTCATCAAAACAATTTAGAGTTCACAATATAAACATTATGTGGTCATTTGGAACCCTGACCACCTGCGAAGAAGGTTTGAGCAATCAGATCATAATCTGTTTCCAAGACATATTGCACCGCTTTCACATCTTCACTCAGCACTGCCCACTTATGATACAATCATCAGCATACAGGTTAATGACACATGTGAATAGGACCTCACAGAACATGCGACAGATGTTTTCTCTGCAAATCACTACAAATCTTTGATTTGTGCTCTCATTCTATTCAAATATGGCACTTTCAGCTGTGTTTCAAGTTTTTGTAAGTAATATGTTCTACAAGTTCCATGAAATAATGATTTGTTTATGGTTGCTCTTTAGCTCAACATTTAATTAGCAAAACATTAATTTCTTCTACCATGTACTCCATGTGTTCTAGATGCAGTGTAATTGTAAATCCTGACCACTAGAGGTCATATTGTACTAGTGGAAAACATAACTACACAGCGTAACAAAACCAGAGTGACGTTTTATACCAACCTCGGTGGATTATTTTCAAGTTTTCTTTCAAGTGATTCAGTGCTTTCACAGTCTGCAAACAGACAAAATAAAAAGGTATTAAATAAATAACAACAAAAAACAAACAAACAATTATTTAAATAAAAAAATAATAATCTTGCTGTTTCACACCACAGTATCATTAACCATTTCCAAAAGGAACACATCAGGCACTTACCGCTAACGTAATTTTGCCTAATATTTCCTCTGGAATGACATCATCTAATGAGCAATATACATATTTGTAGAATTTGTCGAACGAGGTAGACATAAGTTCCATACATATCCAACAGTCACCCTGTAAGAGAGACATACTTGATGTTTGAATATTATTCTCACTAAACATCATAAACCTGTTAGCACATCAGCACACCAGCACCACAAACCCAATTCAATTCATTACAGAACACGTAACTGTTAACGTTCTAAAACACAGCTGAGGTTCCACACTGCATAACTTCCATAAATCTCTGCATACAACTGGTATCATTTACAACCATTTACAATCAGCTTAAAAGAACTTCACTTTACCATAACATCAGATAACATTAAACATTTGGTATTTACTGCAGGGCAATCAAAAACACTATGTAAAGACAAGTCAAAGGCCAAACACAAGGTTACACCACAACAGCTGTTTTGTGCCTAGTCATAAGACTCTCTAAAATCGTACTGGATGGATTGAACTCTATTCCACCAAAAGACATTCCCTCATAGAGTGTTTTGATGAGTGTGGTGGTTTAGAGTCTCCCAGTCTGTCAGAACTGCTTTGCAATGATTTTCAGTTATCCTTCCCTGTAACAGGACAAGTGAACCCAAACCATGTCAGCTAAATTCCCTACGTACTAAAGCATGAGGAACAAGGTCATTAAATGTGTCCTTACACCAAAATTCCCCAAACATGTTTACTGTTGGCTTGTGAAATGCAGAAGTTTCTTCAGCCACTGAAATCTACTAGAACACCAGTCAGCTGAGCCCTTGTCCTTGAAGCTCAGAGCCGCAATAATGAAACCTCTTTCAAAGTCGTTTAAATCTTTTCTTCTTTACATTTGATGGAAATCAACGTCTACTTGACCTACTTAGCATTTTTATGGCGAGGGTAGAATGTTAATGGCTTAATGGTATAAAGCATAAGTGCATATGGTATAAAAATAAGCTCACCTCTCGGAACAGTGCCCCATAAAACTGGACGATATAGGGACAGTCGCTACTCCTCATAACTACATCCAAGTCCATAAGCAACTGCTTCTGCTCTTTCTCATCAACAGTGGACCGAATCCTCTGCAACACAGATATATAAGATAACTTTTTTAATTTACATACACACAAACAGTATGGTCTTCGCTTTCCACAATCCAGCATTACAACCACAGAAATATTGAGTTTCTTAGAGCAGGAAACACAAATAAAACGGTGTGGTACACTGCCAAATCTTTCTTTTAGAATAACATCTTTACAAAATGTGTAGTCTGCATCACCTTGACTGCCATGATCTGACCACTAGGCTTATGAACCATCTTGTTGACAGAGCCATAGGCTCCTCTGCCAATCTCCCCAAGGTCTTTTAGGTCCTCTGCTGTGAAATCCCAGTGCTGCTCTGGAGAGATCTTCAGTTTTCCAGATGACTCCAGGCTGTGGGTGCGCAGTCTCTCTCTGAAAGTGGGCACAAATGACCTGGTAAAATGTAAGTGTGTATTCGTATCCTTAAGACATTCCACCACCCCAGAAACTGACAACATCAGCAATCTACAAGTGTTCATGTTTGCCCACTTACATGTGTGGGTTCTGGAACGAAGGAGGGCCTGAAGCAGTGGGGAGTCTCGCGTTTGATTTAATTGGAGGATTAGCAAAGTTTAACTTCAGCGCTTTGCGTTTACCTGAGAAAGAGAAACTGATGTTAAACCAGATCTGAAAGCACAAATATTTTGTTCATTTCTAAGCAGAAGACAGTGGATGGATGGGGTGAAATACAGATTTCAGATGCACTTTCAGTACAGCAGATTTTTATCTGGTATATTTGATGCATACTGCCAACAGCTGGTCAGTCTTTTTCTGCTTTCAAATGTGACTTGAATCCTCATTATATAAAGCCTAGGCCAGGCCTTTTTCCAGCCCAAGGTCCACCTGATGAGTACAAAGGAAAGCAGCCCACCAGAAAAGACTGCGAAAAGCTGGGCTCAACTTTTATAAATGCAGTTCAGTTCTAAGAAATCTGTCTCGAGAAAAATTCTGATATGTCTAAACTCAAACAAGAACCCTATCCATTAGTGGGTAGGCTTAAACTGAAGATGTTTAATTAGTCTGCTGTTATGCTGACATTTTATTTGTACATAATAATAATAATAATAATAATTGTATATACTCAATATAAAACTAACGCTCCGCCTGAATATAGGACCACTAGGTATGTTTAATGGCCCACTGGTGGTCTACGGCCCAGAGGTTGAGAAACCCTGGCATAGGGCACCTTCCCCCAGTAAACTATTATCAATATGTAGAGAAGGTTTTACCACATTGCACTTAAAAAATTACCATCACTTAATCAGATAAGACCAGATAAATCAGTATTTGATGATCTCAGTCTTCCACAGGAGACCCGATAAAGACTAGGTCATCACAGTAACTGATGACATAGATTTAATTACTTTTTAAATAGGTTAGTCTCATACCTCCAGTGCAAAATTAAAGAAGCATACTCAAGACATCAGATGTTCTGGCTGATTTACTATGTATTAGTTGCACACAACGGTGCACATTTGATCCATTTTGAAAATGTAAAAAGATAAAAGACTCTGGAAACAAGTACAATAGTGGATACAACCCCAACAATTTATCATCATCACGCAGATCTGATTAAAAGAAGGCAAACATTACGCTGCATCTTTTCAACTGCTGCTTAACACAAAATGTGCACTATAACAAAAAATAAATAAAATAAAAAAAAAACCCAAGAACAAAAATAATAACTTACTTTGGGGCACACCAGACAGATTTATCTGAAACCCTACAACAGTAAAATACAAACAAAGTCAAAAATAAATAAAGGATGAAGGCAGAAAAGGACTGAGCTGCAGGTTTAAATGTAATGGAAGTTTAATGACTGGTGAACATCACTTGATCAACACAACATGCATACACATTCACATTTTGGGGCCCCAAAACCTAAAGAATGCCACACACAGTAGGGGCATCATGCTTTATATATTACAGGTATAAACAGAACACACCAAACCAGCTACACACATGCTAAACATACTATTACTTTTTTTAATAGCTCAACTGAAGCAGGTGAGTCTTTCACCTTCATACAGAGTAAGACATTGGAAATATGTGCGGAAGGCAAACAACAAAAAAGGTAAGGATACCTGTTTCATTCTGACACCTCCAGCACGAGTTGGACTCTGTGGATTAGACATAATTCACATAGTTACAAAACAAGAATAAAGTTGGAAGTGCAGCCCACTGAAAAAAGTCTGCAGTAATAAGAATAAACCACATGCTTGTGTATGACATTGTATAGCTCTGCGTTTTGGGATGCCTTTCTAAAACTAGAACATTCAAACATTTAAATGAAATACAACTCAGGTGCAACTCATAACTCCATTCTACTCGCAGGAACAGCCACTGTTTTGCATGAAAAGCCACATTGCGCTACAATAAACTGCTAAAGGAGTAGCTCATCAAGCAAATGAAAGCAAACAGCACAATGAAAGCTACATTTGTTGTCTCCAGGACCCCCAGTTGGATATGGAAGTGGTCTCTTATGCCACTTGTCTGTTGGGTTTTTACCGTATAACTCTGCTTCACTGTTCATTTAATGACCAAGTGCAAGTACATCATTGATTACAGGCCTGTCCCAAATGGCACGCTTCCAGTTTACACATGTTCATGAGTACTGTGAGGCCGGAGGGCGTTCCAATTAAAAGCAGCACTAACAAGCGTCCTCTATGCAATCGTACTGCAGCCTTTGGCTAGGACACATCAACACACCAACATGGACTCAGCAGCTGCCTCACACCAACAGCTTTTTTCTGAGCTACAGGTGAGGGCCAATCAGATTCTTTTGTCCAACTAACCCCATTTACTCCTATTTGTCTTATTTGCCCGATTTAGACTTTTTAAAAGTTTTGTTTTTATTTACAGGAGTAATAAGTAAGATTTTTTTTTTAAACATATAAAAAATTACCTCACACTGTCAACAGCGTGAAAAATAACCATTCCGACAGGACGTCAGGTTTCTGGGTATCATGTATTAATGATATCTACTGTTAGATAACCTGGCAGGTGATACGGAGTCACGGTTAAGAAGTCGAATCAGTCCAGCATGAGAGGATGAAGGAGCAGCGTTGTCAGTCATGTTGAAGGTGGTACTCCAGATTAGATAATTAAAGGACATGTAGCCAAAGAAAGAAAAAGTAAACACATTGTCATTGTTCTAAGAAACCATGTTTCTGACAGCAAACTAAAGGAGTGATATAACCAGAAGTTAAAACATAAGCTGACATGGGTGACTAAAAGGATGAAGAGTGAGGTGGACGAATTGTACATCATTTTTAATATGTTCCCGACCATTTTTTTTTTTTTTTTGGAGTACAAATTAGGCAGGTCTAACAAAAGTCTATCAAATTGCTCCATTAAAAAGGAAAGCACTTTGTTATGGCTGTACAAGTGAACAAAACAATTTCATCCAAATGTAATAATCATTTTTAATAATTCAGCAATTATTTTTATTTTGTGAACACTGAGTTTACATGAGCCATACACTGCTCTAAACGCCTTCCTCGTTTCTTTTCTGCGAGCACTGTCCAGTGCAGTCTGCTGGATTACTGATAGTGCCTAATCGGTAGTGTGTTACCAGCAGTGTGCTTTGTTTGTCTATGGTACTGTACATTTCAGTAATAAACAAATTTATGACATTACAGTAGCTGTTCAGTACAAGAGCCACAACGAAACTGTTTATGTAAAAGCTGTATTTAAAGAATACAGGACTGGACTTCAAATTTCTACTGTGGACAATTTGAGAGGATTATATTGAAATTAAAAACATCAGTGGCACTAAAACTGACACCACTAATTTGTTAACTGATTTGACTTCATCATAAACAACTGTAATCTAAACTGCGCCACGGAAAATAAGGAGTCCAACGCAAGTGATAACTTCTCGCCACACACACAGTCCCAAATGCATACTTTTAAACCTAGAGTTGTTCTCAGTCATGTGTCCTCAACATCAACACATCAATGATGTCAAGAAGACTGCAAAGCTTAAGGTGCCGCAGCACAGGCGGGATGACCAATGAGTCATATCCCAGATCCTAGAAGACTAGAGCACAGCAAATCTCCGTTCCTGTAGCTAGTAGAGTAGGAGGGTGAGGACTATGTGAACAAGCTGAATCAGGGAGTGTGCACTGCAAGGTGTTAAGGCCTTCCAGGATTAGAATCAGCAAACCCTGAGCATGACAACACCCAAATGTGAAGTGCTGTAGCTCTCATATAGCAGAGAGGGCAGCAGACAAGATCACTGGATGTTATCTGCCAGCACTCCGGGACATCTACAGCAGCAGGGTGATTAAGCATGCTGGCGAAATTACAGCTGAACCCTCTCGTCCCTGCTGTTCCAGCGACTTTCCTCTGGAAGGAGACTCTGACCATCAAAACCAGCACGAGACATACTAACAGCTTTCTCCCCAGAGCTGTATTGCACCAACCACAGTGGACACCTCAAAGGTTAAACCTGAACTGGCTCACCCTGAACAGTACCTCCTCTGTAACACGAAGCATATTAGCACAGCTGTACAGGTGTTCAGGTTTATGAATGTTCGTATCATTCTGTGAACGATAGTTTCTACTATACATGTCCACTATACATGTCTATGTAGACTTTTATCCAAAAGATATCCAAACATCCATATATGCAAAAACAGTACAAATATTAGTCTCTCTTCACCTCCTTCTTTAATATTCCTATTCTGTACTCTATTTACTGTACTGTACTCTTAAATATTTAGTACAGTCCGGAAGCTTTTCTGGTCTGTTCAGCATGACAGCTCCTTATATGTGTAACATACTGAACTAACAGTTAAGTAGCCATTAAATAACTAAACAATGTTACATACAAAGCCTATGCCATTTCAGAATTTAAGTACTACACTAACCACGTTTGTCTAATTGAGTTATTATGTCTATGTTATCAAAAACACTATCAACTGGAGATTGAACTTATGACCTATGCTATCAGACTCATCTCCATATAAACCTAATGGTGGTCTATGGAAGTTGGCGTTTGTGCAGCTAGCTAACGTTAGCTGCAGCCACACTGAGGCCAGGCCTAACACGGAGCAAAACCACTAAGGTACAACAGCTGAAAGTCGATGTACAGTAGCTGCTGAGAACCATACTGATATATTTGTTATTTCCATTTGACTTAAAGTCAATAAACGTTTCCAAAGAACACAGAACCAGCAATGTTCCTTTACGCTAACGTTATCTAGGCCCAATAAGCGTTAGCATCTCTGCTACTGCCACTACTGACAGTGCTAATGCTAAAGCTAGCGCTAGCCAGCTAGCTAGCCTAGCAAAGACAAACACAACGGGTCATTTTAATCACTCGTGTCCAGCTCCTTACCTTGTATGCCGCTCATAGTCGTTATGTGTTGACTCTGCATTTGGTGATGTGGGAGCAGGGGTCCAGCCGCGTTCATGCCGCTGCAAGAAGTTGGTGAATTGGTGCTGGGAGTCGGAGAAGCCATGGCGGAGACTCTGTCTGGGAGGAGAGGAGCTGCAGCGCCGCGAGTAAACCAACCAGCGTCCGCCCTGCGCTTCGTGAACACGGGCGAGTCCACGGCCGCCGGACCCGCACGATCAGCACATCGCCTGCTGAGGAAAGGAGGCACAGGAGCGTTACAACGAGGGCTCCATTTGAACTGCTCGCTCGGCGGTCCCGACTGGCTGTTGGGGGGAGTGCGGGGCAGAGAGCGATGGCACGGGATTTCCAGGACGGAAAAACAGTGTTTCAAAATAAGAGCATGCAGTAATGGTCTGGCCACAGCCTAGCAAAACTGTAACCTAGCGGAGAGAGCAGTCAGGCTAGTCTTAAAACTGTTATTAATGCTTGTATAAATACGTACTAACAATATAATTAATCCATTTATGATTAATCTGCTTACCATATACGTACACTTTGTATTTCAAGAATGACAGACTGCAGTCCTCCCACAGGACCACCACGGAGCAGGTATTGTGGATCATTTTCAGCACCGCAGTGACACTGGCGTAGTGGTGGTGTTAGTGTGTGTTGTGCTGGTGTGAGTGGATCAGACACAGCAGTGTTGCAGGAGTGTTTAAACACCTCCGTGCTGAGAATCGTCCACCAACCAAAACTATCCAGCATCCTAAAGCATCCTGTGGGCTGTGCCCTGTGACCTCTGATGAAGAACTAGAGGATGACCAACACAAACTCTGCAGCAGCAGATGAGCTGCCATCTATGACTGTACGTCTACAAGGTGAAGCAGACAGGTAGGAGTGTCTAACAGAAGTCTATATTTTAAGAAATCCATTATCTTAAGGTCAACTATCAAACAAAAAGTTCATTTGATCCCAGTGGCTGTGTTTTATATTGTGGTAAAATGACAGGATGAATGGAAAAATAGACTGATATAAATGCACCCTGGTTACTTTGAATAAATACTCTTGAAATTCAGTGGCATTAAATGAAGTTATGAGTGGTTAGGTTGCCTTCTAAAGCTACTTTGTGTTGTAAGCAAGGACGGGCCTTATCGCCGTAATTATCTGACCCAACAGCCACAACTGCGGACATTCAGTGTGCAGTGATGCTCTACAGGTGTCATCCTGTTAGTGCTGGCACCACTGACTCAAGAATTCTCTAGAATGGAGCATTTCATTTCAAACCCATCAGAACTTCTTGATTCCCGACATTGCTATATGCAGTTCTGGCCAAAGACAAAACAAAATCCTAAGTAAATATACAGTTTCAGATTTACCCATATTTTTTTATCATCAATCATTTTAACAGGTACCTCAAATGGATATACAGTATATTTGCATTAAACATACTGAGACATGAGGTTCCCTTCACCACTACGGTAAGTTATGAAATTTGGTTCTGGTTTCTGTCACTACCACAAAGGCAGATTAGGCAGTGACATCAATAAATGTGTTAAGGGTGTCCTGTCCACAGTTGGCTTTCTATAACATATTCAACCAAAAGCAGTGTATGTTATGTTGTACAGGGGTTGGACAATGAAACTGAAACACCTGGTTTTAGACCACAATCATTTATTAGAATGGTGTAGGGCCTCCTTTTGCGGCCAATACAGCGTCAGTTCGTCTTGGGAATGACATATACTGCGTCCTGCACAGTGGTCAGAGGGATTTTAGGCCATTCTTCTTGCAGGATAGTGGCCAGGTCACTACGTGATGCTGGTGGAGGTTCGTCCTTCTTGGTGGTATGCTGACATTACCCTGGATACCGTGGCTCTTGATACATCACAAAGACTTGCTGTCTTGGTCACAGATGCGCCAGCAAGACGTGCACCAACAATCTGTCCTCTTTTGAACTCTGGTATGTCACCCATAGTGTTGTGTGCATTGCAGTATTTTGAGCAGAACTGTGCTCTTACCTGCTAACTGAACCTTCACACTCTGCTCTTACTGGTGTAATGTGCAATTAATGAAGATTGGCCACCAGGCTGGTCCAATTTAGCCATGAGACCTCCCACACTAAAATGACAGGTGTTTCAGTTTCATTGTCCAACCCCTGTACCTTTGGAGAGCAATCATCATCTCAAGCTCTACAACAGTCTGCAAATTCTCCAATACATTTCCTTGCTGTTACCCAAATGTATTCCATATTTGTCTGGCATATATTGTTTGATGTTTTACCAGGCAAACATGTAGTCCACATCAGCCGGATAGTCCTGGGACTGGAGAGTAAATGAGCTGCAGGAAATTAACCAAGAAATGTCCCAGGTATCTAAAACTGCAGTTTATCTCACTGTGGATGGGGAAAGTCTTGCAGCCCATTTGTCAGTGTGGACAATGCTTAGTTCTGATGCTCTTCAGACGTATGGTTCCTATCACTGCCACTGCGAACAATTCTGTTAATTTTTCTAGAACAAAGGATTTCACATTAAACTCCTTGGAAGCCTCATATCTATTTAATTATGTACAGCACTGCAATCAATTTATATATAAAAGAATGTAATTGCCTTTCAATTAGTCAAATCTGACTAAAACAACCACAGGTTTAACAGTGTGATAAAAGTTCATAATAAACCACTGCTGTTTTATTAGAATATAAAATTCCAGCAACATATACTTTTATTAGTTACTAAAAGTTTTTTTAACCTTCCACTAACCACATCCTTTTACTTACCATATACACCCTTCAGTTAATGATTGATTATATTTATTAGTTTGCCTTTAATCATTAATGCACTTTACCCGAAATCACATCACATTCTCAGAAAACATTTATTAACACATGACCATATAGACAAGAAAGTTCCCATGTAATGAGACTATTCACGTGATATATTGCACATGCCCAGATTTATTCCCTTTCCAAACAAAATATATTTATAAAAATATACATTGGTCAAACTTTGTTGCACATCTTTTTATGCACATGATAGAAACCTGGTAAATACATATTCAATTATTTTGACAGCAAAAGGTTTTGACAGCATAGTACCACAGTATGTTGCACTAAAATAAATTAAAAGTCAAATCACTGATGTTTGGTACATCCCAGACACCCTATAAATATATTATCTTAGTTCTATGCTAACGCCCTATCGATATATCAGCACCCTGTCAGGAGTCCTTCCCATTCCTCTGAGGATCATTTTGTCTTCATATACATACACAGTCCCGAAAGCATTACTTCCTGGACAGGTCTCGACAACCCCCTCTAGGGTGAGGTAATGAACACCATATTCATCTCTGCAGTAGCCCCCATCATGATCGTGTCCAGCTATGAAGCACACCACACTCTTATGAGAGTTCAGCATAGGCAGGATCTCGTCATAGTTCCATGCAAGGCAAAGAGAGTCAGTAGAGTAGGGATGAACAGGAACGTGACCTGGAAAAAAGCAAAAAGGGGGGAAATGAATCCCAAAGTGCTTTAACTGGCAGGCCACAGACCCCGTTGTGCTGATTGGTGTTTGGACCCCATCCGTCCAGCCAGCCATCAGTGCAAGTGGCAATACATGAGGTCCAAACACCAATCAGCACAATGGGGTCTGTGGAGTGAGGGTCACTAACAAAACCTTCTGCAACAAAAGTTTTAGTTTTGGTCAAACTGACTTTGGTACAGTAAGCAGTAGAGTTTAAACAAAGGCAGATTTCTGACAGGAGCTGTAACAACAACACACCCATCTTTATGTACCGTGGCAACCCATTGAGGGCTAACCTATTTAACTAACTAACTATAGACTACGCAGGAGTGGCTCATTCTGAGATGATCAGAATGTTTTGGAGTTTTCAGTAGTTAAGTCAGAAACACTAAAGGGCCCCTGGTATGGAAAACTGTATTTGCACTGGCATATTTGAATAAGGAAAGTTCAGTATAGCAGATCTGACATAATGTGAACCTCAAACACGTGTTTTAGCCTTCAAATACAAATCCTATGTTTGTAAAGAGGGCAGTCAAATGAGCCGTTTCCAAACTCCTAGACTGTTACCCAAAATGACAAACCAAAATGTGTCTATATCAAGTTCCAGCAGCAGAAATAACAGCAAGGAATCAAAAGCACATGGTGGAAAATACGTGTAGAAGTCTACCTTTTCAAGCTGGGAAGGTGATGCTGGCCCTTTTTACACCCATCTCTCAAGAGGCATAAATTATTTATCTTCCAAGACTCAAGTTGGCTTCCCATCCCCTTTTTAATCAAATATTCCATTTCACCTTCAATGCCACAGCTCGTACTTTTAGTACTTTCAAAAATGAATTTAAATGGGACAATTAACAATTTTAATGCTCTAATTTATGAAAAAAAACAATAAAAATTTTTGACTAGTCACTTTTTACTTTAGGCCTAGAGCAGAGCATAATTAAAACATGTAAATGGGTGTGTAAAACGGCACCTAAAATGGGTGTGTAAAACGGCACCTAAACATTTTTCATCCTTACCAAAGTCACATACCTTCTACGTAGACATCCGATAACTATTTAAAATGCTAAAAATAAAATGCATACCTGGTGACATTTGACTGACTGACTGACTGACTGACTGACTGACTGACTGACAGCAGCCACTATTTTAAAGCTATAAAACCATCCCTATGAAACCTGATTATCTTATCTGACACAGATGCCTGATTGGATTTGCTACTGCAGAAAAAAACAAAACAGTTATAGCCGTTACAATATCCACTAAAGACGCTACATAACTGATGTTTTCATAACTTATATGACTGTAAAGTTTCATTAGAATCAGAAAAAAAAATCATTTTTATGGACTGTGAAGAAGCGTTAATTAGCACGACAGTCACACTGCTCTGACATGCCAACATGTTTTTGCAAACAACGAAAGTTAAGGCTCTTACGGATATTTTGATATCAGGTACATGACGACCAGTTACATAGAATGAAGAACTTAGGACTAGTTTATAAAAGTTTTTTTTTTTTGCAAATTATGCAAATTAGCTGAAGTCGGCAGATGCTAACATCCAACAGAAAGATAAAAACTGTTTTTCTGTGTTTGAGTTCCAAGTCTTAGCACTTTTTTCACACAACTGCCCAAGCACATACAACTTATGGAGAAGGAGAAGGATAAGAAGAAAGAAAAGGAGAAGGAGAAGAAGATGACGATGACCACCATGGGCTGTAGTATCATGAATTTCATGTTATATGGCAGTACTAGTATGATCCCTGAGCAGAGAAGTTATATAGGACATGACTCCTGTCCATCATAAATATCCTCTTATGGTCTCATCTAATTTTTGTGCATTGCATAAATCTCTCTAATTAGCAAACACCGTTCCTGTTAAGCTCAGGGCTCTTTTCTATACCAGCATCACTGTGATAACTTTATCTACTGTCAGTGTCTGTAACAAATTCCAATGTTTATTCCCAAGCACAATGTCTGCCTTTAAAACCAGTGTAGGCCACATTAGGACCCAATCATTTCTTAACTGCCAGTAGTAAGAAACAAAAGCTCCCAGGCCAAAATAGATTAGCCAGGCATTCTACACACTCATCTCCGCATTCTACTCCCGTCTTCACCAGTAATGTGTTGTTGTTAATCCTGTTCCCTTCTCTGGGAAGTTGTGGCCTTGATCAGAGAATGTGCAGGGTGCTGGTAGTGTCAGCCGCAGTCACTCCATCCTCAAACGCAGCTGGAGCATTCAATATCTTGTGCACTGTAAATGGTTTGTCAATGGTCTTGCCAACTGCATGTTGATTGGCTGACATATCTGTATTCAAGCACCTCCGGGAAGCGAGCTGCATCTCTCTGATGGTAAACACTCCATTAGCGGACGTTGCCAGCTCTGTGTACCATGGCGGAGATTTCAGGGATTTCAGGAAAAGATTAACAGTGTTCACAGCATCTTTACAAGTTAGTCACACGAGTGCCGCCGCATTCGTTTCCTGTTTTAGCTGCTGCACCGCTTTGAGATGTCACCTATACACGTCTTGCTCCAACAGATTCGGTTAATTCAGGAACAGCTCTAGGCTTTGCATGTCATCCATTAAGATTTTATTTTGAGGAGGTTGTTTTGAATTTCTGGAAGCTGGTTTCCATGTTTCTAAACTCCATTAGTAAAAACACATTAGCTAAATACAGCAGAACTGGCTGCGCTCATAGGCAGGGATTGCGAGATGGTGTTTACCATGATACAAAAAGGGGAACCAAATATTACATATAAACATATAAAGTATATATTCTACCCATATATACATACATACATACATACATACATACATACATATATACAGAATATCTGTATTATATATGGTGTTTTGCTGCCAAAATAAGCATTTCTGTCAATTCACTAATTAAATGCTTGGTGCAATCAGAACAATTCCATACGATCAAACCAGTTATTCAATAAAAACAGAAGACTATATGCTACTTTTTAAATATCTATATTTGATACACACAGAAAAATATTGCACATTTTTCTGGACACCACATGGACCTAGCAAATATATAAATATAACATTATTTAAAAGTAGTTATTCATATGAATAATTGCACATGCTCATATTAATTCACTCTCCATTAAAACATGTATAAAAATATATGTATAAAATATGTAGTATATGCACAGCATATAAATCTAATAAATACATTAATTAATCTCAACAGCAAAGATGGTTGACAGAGCAAGACCCACAGTGTTTATTACTAAAATAGAATTTAAAAACTGCTGATGTTTGATATGTTCCCACCACCGGTTCTGTATTTTCTTAGTTGTACACCCGTGGTGTTAAAAACTTGAGAGCAAATTGGCAACATGACTGACGTGTGTCTTCTCGATACATCAGCACTCTGTCAGCTGTCCTACCCTTTCCCCTGAGGACCATTTTGTCTTCGTATACATAGACTGTCCCGAAAGCATTACTTCCTGGAGGGGTCTCGATAACCCCCTCTAGTGTGAGGTGATGAACACCATATTCATCCCTGTAGTAGCCCCCGTCATGATTATGCCCAGTCATGAAGCACACCACACTCTTATGAGAGTTCAGAATAGACAGGATCTTGTCATAGTTCCATGCAAGGCATAACGAGCGAGTAGAGAATGGATGAACAGCAATGTGACCTGAAAAAAAGGGGAAGAGAAATGAAGCCTTCCAGCTGGCAGGCCTCTTTTGCACATTAAGCTGGCCCCAAAAATCTGGATTTTGGCAGCTGCGTTCTGATTGGCTACCTGCAACTCTGTGTTCATGCACTTCCAGGCAGCAGTCCCATCTCTTACACATAAGTGGATGCCTGCTCCGCACGCCATGATTGAGTCTTATAGAGCTGGGTAGTAACTGGATTGTGCACCAAATTTACTTTGAAGGTCACATGGCATGCATCATTTATATATTTTGCCTTTAGACGATTTGCATTCTGTACTTCAATACGTTTTGCTGCCCTTCATTCTGCATGAATTAAACTACTGACAATTGCTTAAAAAAATAAATAAATGAATAAATAAATACTTTATAATACTAAAAAGGCATGTATGTATAATGCTTATTAAAAAAAAGCAATAGGTAGTAAATTCAGCTTTGCACATTATATCTGGAGATATACATCAGGCATAAAGTCATGTGATGGGTGGATGGGCGTAAAGCATGCCACCACTGGGCACTGGAGCAGCGGAAACAACTACAATAAACTCTGGGGAACAACAAATTACTCCATAGAACAGGTTTCTATGTGTCACTCTGATAGTCAAGCGTGGGTTGAGTTGTGTGAATGCCTGGAGAATGTTTCCTGCCTGACTACATTGTACCGACTGGTGGAGGAGGAATAATGCTCTGTGGTTGTTTTTCCGGGGTTGGCCCTAGAGCTCCTTAGTTCCAGTGAATGGAAAGCTTAATGTTTCAGCATAACAAGACGTTTTGGAGAATTATACGCTTCCAACTTTGTGGGAACTATTTGGGGACGGTTCTGTTCTGTTCCAGCATGACTGTGGGCCAGGCCACAAAACATGGTCCATAAAGGCATGGTTGGGTAAGTTTGGTGGGGAAGCACTTCACTGGCCCGCACAGAGCCCTGACCTCAACCCCACTGAACATCTTTGGGACAAGAAGGAATGGGATAATATGAGCCAGGCCCTTGTGCTCAACATCGGTGTCTGGCCTCATAAATGCTCTTTTGGATAACTGGAAAATAATTCCTATGAACACACTCCAAAATCTTATGGAAAGCTTTCCCAGATAGGTGGAGGTAGCAGCTGCAAACTCCATGTGAATGCTATGGATGTAGAACGGGATGTCGAAGGCTCCTGTAGGTGTCCCAATGCATATACATTCACCAACTCGTGTTCACAAACCACGGGTGTTCATACAGCCCATATTATGACAGATGCTGACTTCTGAACGTACAACTTTACAGTGGCTACAACCTGGACGCCCTTTTTCAACTTCACCATGGAAAATAACATTTATTATTACCATAAACACTCTGAAAGACTGGCTCATCAGGTCAGTGTACATCAGTCCACTTCAGATAAGCTTGAGTCCTGAGAAGTGGGTGACATTGCTGACGTATGGCTTCTGCTGTGCATAATGCAGCCTTAGCTTGAATGTATCTGTACAGTGGGGAATACTGTTTATTGATAAGCTGTCAAAGTATTTCTAAGCTCATGTGGTAATATCCAGTGCCCGATAAGAGACTGAAGGTCACATGTATTAAGTAGTTTAGCATCAATCTGTTATGATGCAGCAATATAAGTTGAACTCTCAGATCATTAAGAATTAGTCAATTAATCCTGCTTAAAATAAAGCATACCATGGGGAAACAGTTTAGCTACTACTTTAGCTGCTCTTAAATGGTGTTCAGAGAGAGCATTAAAAGAACCCAGACACTCAAATGGCCCTAAGCAGCTTTCGGCTCAGTTTAAAACACTGTTAGTGGTACTGCACTTCTATCCTGTGACAGCAGTTTAAATTTTTTATTTGACTTTAACATAATGTTTGATTTATTTTCTGATAAATACAATGCTTTAATCATGTTTTCAATTCTCTTACACCTTTTAAAACTTGAATTTATTTTATTTATTTATTTATTAGTTATTTAAAGCACTCTGAATGACTGCAGTGTATAAAAGGTGCTATAGAAATATATTCGCCTTGCCATTACACACACAGACTTCCCAGATTCCAGGAATCTTTAGATGCTGTGTGATGGGTATTATGGATTGTGGCAGGTCTCAACCTATCCTTGCTCAAAGGGCTGGAGCTTTCCTAGATGCTGATGTCACACACAAGCAAGACAATTACCTGTTTCACAACATTTCTACACTGTCAAGATGTGTAGCTTCCTGGCCACCAATATACACTCATCATCAACACTAACTGTACACATAGCTGCACCCAGAAAGAATCAAATGACAGGAACTTTTCACGCTCGTGTTAGGGCCAGTACCATTGGCAGATGCCTGCATGACACCTGGATGACATGCACACAGACTGTCACGACGACTGCCACATCAGCATCACCAAAGACTGCAATGGTGTTATGCCCGACTGTAAAGGAGTGTCGAGTCCAGCTTTTGTCATCGTGGAGACAACCAACAAATCTGTGTATGGAGGAACCTAATCAGCAGCCAGATGAAGAGTTTGTTGCCATACACAACATGTCCAGAAGGCCTGGTGTCACTCCACCTCCACCCCTACCACAAACTGTGCAGGAACTGTGTGAGAATATTCACGCTGCATGGAATGGATTATCACAGGACACCATTAGGTGCAACTCCTGAGACGTCTGGCATGTTGGCTTAGCAAACATGGCGTGGTGACCCCATACTGATAGGCACTACTTCTGTAGGTATAGCTCAATAAACATATCAGTCTAAATTGATCATCATTTATTACTGGTAACCTTTATTTTCTTTACCAGTAGCATTGCAATCCCACACTTCCTCCTGGGCGCAATGATTCTTTCGATGACACGTGTACTTGGAAGTTTAAACCCAAGTACATAACCAAGTATGGACAGATGATAATCAAATATATGTGTATTATTGCTGTAGAAAGAAAAACATCTATCTCTATTTTAGTTGACCATTTACTTTTATGCATACTTTTCTTCTGACCAAGACTTGGTGATAAGGGGCCTCCTTGCAGCTGCGAGAAAATGCATTATGGTTCACTGGCTATCATCTGTACCACCTGGCATTACACAGTGGTATAAGGCATTGTGTAATATTCTCAATACAGACACTGCCAGGGAAATAGTCCCCACGTAAAAAGCTTTTCCCCACATAATGTTTTTGACTACTGTACCATTAATAACCCTACATATGCAAAGTCAGATGACACACATGTGGCTTCACTGGAGGTTTTGAATAGTAAACAAAGTGGCTGTATGTGTGTTGGAAACGTGTGACTGGCGAGTGTCTTTTTCTAAATGTATACAAGCACAAACATTTGTTTTGGCTAGTTTATGTTTATGAACCGAGACCTGTAGATGCAGTACAGTAAAGGAAGCTCATGTGTGAGCCTGTTTGGAGTTTTTAAGTTCTAATTAAACTTAAACTAAATAAAATAAATACATTTTAAACTAAAACGTTGCTTGTTTGCAATATGTGTGTATCATTGCTGTAGAAAGAAAAACATGTATCTCCATTTTAGTTGACCATTTACTTTTATGCATCCATTGCACCATTATGTGAGAGTCTCATGACAAATGGTCCAAAAGAAATGGCCCAAAGTTCGTCTGGTTCCATTGCCCTTTTATTTATTAAACTAGGTGTTGGCGTCTTTTTGGAGATACTCGTTTTTCTTTGGACAGTGACGATTTTTTTTAAACGTAAGCCCTGGCAACCAGAACTACAGGTGTACTGCTAAACTATATATTGGAAAAGACGACTCATTTTTATGAAGACAAGGAGATAAACACATATCTATATCCTCTATTATGTTGGACATGGAGGTCCTGTAAATATCTAGCTGCAAAAGGGACCTTTAAAAGAGCAGCAGGCACCGACCCTGGTCCAGGAGATCTACCCTCCTGCAGAATACAGTCCCATCTTATGTCCTACTCTAGTGGATTAACTTCTCCTACTAACTTCCTGATTGGCAGGATTTTAGATGTAGGTTCACCTCCAGGAAGAGGGTTGGTGATCAATGCCATTTCAATGCTTCTACAAGGTATGCCTTAAAAAACTACTTACACACAATGATGACCTTTTCCTTCTTCTCATCCGCGCTAACTAACACCCTGTCCAACCACTCCAGCTGTTCTTGGCTGAACCCTCCATTGAACTTCACAAACCTTCCTTCCAGCTGAGAGAAGCCTGAAACAGAAGCACAACCAACCGCTTACAAATCATGGATTTGAACCCATAAGAGCCCAGACCCAAATGATGAGGAATCAGTCAGACTGTAGATGATAAAAGACCAGTCTATCTGCTAAATGTCAAACAGATAAGGGCCCATTTGTGCATTGTACTTGGACTTGCACTTGTATTCAAATATTCTGGAAAAGGGTCAGTTTGGAAATTAAGCATTCTTTACATATATCTGTGCCATTGGACCTCTTAGTCTTAGTCTTAGTTCTAGGAGCATCAATCCCTGGGCTTTTTCTGACCAAGACTGGGTGATAGGGGGCCTCCTTGCAGCTGCAAGAAAATGCATTATGGTTCACTGGCTATCATCTGTATCACCTGACATTACACAGTGGTATAAGGCACTGTATAATATTCTCCCTCCTGAAAAGACCAAGATATTTAAACGATAAAAGGATTAAGAAGTTTTATCAAGTCTGGGGTGGATTCTTGGACCACACCCAACCTGCTATCAGAGATGTGCTGCACTGTTGAGGTGGGGGGAATAATGGCGAATGGAACTGCTGTGTTTGTATTTTTTCCCGTTGTTTTCTTTTTCCTTTTTTATGTTTCTTAAAAATATATATTTTTAAATGTATCTATTATTATTCATTTATCATCATTATTATTATTATTAATATGCTGCATACAGAGCAACTGCTACTGTACTCTTTAGTGCATGATACTTTGTTCTTTCTTTGTTAACTATAATAAACAAGGCAGGAGAGAGAGAGGCAAAAAGAGAGAGACCAGTCTTATCGTGACAAAGGCAAAAATTTAAAAATAAATAAAATAAAATTAAATTTAAAAAAGAGACCAGTCTTGTGACAAGTGTCTCCAAAATGGCAACTTCATCGGAGAGGGGCACTTTATTCCCTAACCAATTTATTCCCTGTCCATTTAAATACACATACTCAAGGCGCATGTTTGTCTTTGAGCAGCGACAATATGCCTCAACCCGCCTCAAACAACAAGAAAACTCAGTAACTAGGTTTTCATCATTCTGTTCTAGAAATGAGGTCAGAATGGGTTCTGTGATAGAGACATGGTCAAAGCATTAGAATAGCTAAATGGGCTGGAACAGGGCTTCAGTGAGCTGGTTTTGTCTCATGCACTAACCACATTGTCATTTTGTAAATGAGGTCACATGTTCACAATTTAACAAACTGACATGTAACTGCATCCGGGATGTGTGGCATATTTAACTTAAGAGACTCTGTGAGTGAAGGATAAACCTGTACACAGAAAATTCCAGACCTTTCAAAAGCTCGTGACACATACGTCGCTGTGGGCTCTTATAGATCAGGACGTAGTTCTAAGGGGAATTCCACTGCTGGAAATTCTATATGATGACGTATAGAAACTCCTTCAGGATGGTTTCATGTGAAGCGCTCTGTTTTAAGGAAGCTTGAGAGTCACAGTTGTTCACAGTGGTGGTGGATGGGAACCTGACGTCTAAAGAGCCTAAAGTCTCTGAAAGCTCCCCCACAGCAAGTTCCTGCATGACGGAATGGTTAGATATGACGTCTGAGATGCTGTTTATGCGGTAGTTTTGTAATTTGTAATTAGTTTTGTGAGTTATTTGTTTGCGAATCAATGCATTTATTAATCCATTTATGGTGGAGGGATACATTTTACATTTATGGCATTTTAGATGAGGCTCTTACAAGGTTAATGATTACAGGTAGGCCAACGTAGTGTTAGGAGTCTCGCCCAAGGACTCTTATTGGTGTCTCCCACACGTAGAGGTGGCACCCTGAGTAGTGGTGTTACCCACATACAGGGCACTGCCAGGGAAATTGTCCCCACATAAAATGTTTGCCCCACATAAAGTTTTTGACTACTATACCATTAATAACAATACATATCGTCGCTGTCCAATGAAAAACATGTATCTCCATTTTTGACGATTTTTACTTTTATGTATAATTTGATCACATGACCTGTTGTTTACACTGTGTGTTCAATTCCTGATGAATGGACCAGCAGAAATGGCCCAAGGATGGGTAGGAAAAATTCTGGTTCCATTGGCTTCCACTAGAATTACAGCCTCTCCTGTAAAGTTGCTGTTTTGAAGATACTTATTTTTCTTTGGACAGTGACAATATGCAAAGTCAGATGACACATGTGGCTTCACTGGAGGTTTTGAATAGTACACAAAGTGGCTGTATGTGTGTGTTGTAAACATAGGGACCCCTGGTTCCCATCACCACCTCTCTAAAGCCTGAGTAAGTTTCTCTACAGTGATCCACTTCACCTTAAACCCCTCTGAGCGACAGTCTACACCTCCAGTGAGTTATACAGAATGTATTCTATAGAACTATATAGACACTTGGAAGAAAAACATTGGGTGGCTATATAGGAAACTGATCCTGTACCTGAGCAGTGTTCTGGTGTATCTGCACTCAGGTATTTCCGTTTTGGATGACGTTTTACTTTAACTCCTACATTTTAAAGTCAAACACCTTACTCTTTACTCCTCTCATTTCAGCTACTGTGCACCTAAAAATGTAACATGCCAAAACAAGCTTATTCGTGGATACTTAGCATCCATAGAAAAGTCCATTTCAGGCCTGGACTACATTAAGGACCACCCGGAGGAAGGCAGGTAAAGCAGGGTGGGGTTAACGCAACCACTGACTGACAGTCACACATCAAAGCATTAGTGAGCATATAGAACATAGTGCTCCTGACTTTGTGGCTGAACAGACCACTATACAGAAACATGTACACATACACGTGTGACTGTCGAGTGTCCTTTTCTAAATGTACACAAGCACAAACGTTTGTTCTGGCTAGTTTATGTTTATGAACCGAGACCTGTAGATGCAGTACAGTAAAGGAAGCTCATGTGTGAGCCTGTTTGAAGTTTTTAGGTTCTAATTAAACTTAACCTTCTTGAGTTGCAAATAAATCTTAAACTAAGATGTTGCTTGTTTGCAAAAGGGTATTTGCTAGTTCTAGCTAACGGGAACCTCTCTCCTTCAGTGTTCTGTGCTTGTAGTGATTGGAATAGACACCCATATTAGACTAATTAATGACCTTCTATTAAAGACTGGTGGACCGAGAGAGCCACGAGAGTCTCTTCACCCAAAGGCAGCTGATTAAGAGTCTTGTTCAGGAAATGATAATAGGACATAGGCCATAACCAATCAATCATGCTACTGTTACTCTCCATACGTGAAGGTAAATACTTTTACTCCAGTGGAGGTCCTAAAGAAGGAGTGTTCTACCCTGGGCTTCTCTACTATAACTCAGGTACATGGTTTGTGTATCTCCTCCACCACTGTAGTTTCATTTCTGTAGTTGGGATGTTGATGTACCTGCTGGCACGTTGAGCTCCTCGTTGGGATTGTGCTCTTGGATGAGCTTTAGCGACTGCCTGTACTTCATACTCGACTCATCTCTCCCCAGGATGCTCAGGTCGTAGCCATCGAGCACGACGAAGCGGAATTTGGGAGCAGGGCTGAAGTGGTAAACGTACGCATCCTCCGCGCTGCCCTCTCCTCCTTCTCCTCCCTCACCTTTATTCCAGGTGTTGAGAGCGGACTTGAACAGCTCCTCTCTGCTGAAGTTATAAAACTCGTGGTTGCCCCACACGTGGTGCACCTCCGCCGAGCAGTTGGCGAACTCGGCCAGCACGGTCTGGAGCGCGCTCTCAGACGCGCGCTCTCTGTGGTTGAAGCCGTCAATGATATCCCCGAGCTGGAGGATGAAGCCGGGCCTGCGTTCCTGCTCCTCTTCCTCTTCCCACCACCTGATCGCGTCGCGCAGGATCCCCAAGCTGTTCCTATAAAAGCGTCTCCTCGTGGCGTGGAAGTTGTAGCCGTCGTCCAGGTCGGCATACTGAATGTCAGCGATCACGCCGAAGGTGAACAGCGGAGCCCCTGCCCACTCCATGAGCACCTTTCTAACTTTAGCCCGGCTCGCAGCCTGACGCGCTAGCGAGCGGGACTTGCGGAAATGACAGGCTGACCAAGGCGGGGCGGGGCTGCGCTCCAAAACGCCTGCTGGAGCCCTGAAACACCGCGCTAGTGCGCAGAATCCCTGCAAGGACCGGCCAATGGCTGCGCACCAAGCTCTTCTGTCTGCCTGCCTGCTGGCGGAGTCAGCACCGAGCAGGCCGGCCTTAAAGGGGAAGTCCGCTGATGTTCCAAATTTCCACATAAACGGTTGAGATATAAACAAACCCGAATGACGGAACACTCTTTTACTCGTGGCCACGGTTTCGTAATTTATTTATTTTATTCATTAATATTATTATTAAATCCCATAAATAAAAACGTTTTCGTTTATTAGTGTGCATAATTTCTATAAGTTGTGCACACACAGCGTGCAAATAATATATTAAGGCTATGATTTAATGATATAGTGGCCACACATTTACTTATTTCAAGCCACAAATTAATATATTGAGGCCGCAAATTAATAATCCAAATACTAAATCCAAAAAAATTATATGTTGAGCTACAATTAACTATATGTATGACATCAATTAATATTATTAAGGATACAAATTAGTATTCATTTCATTTCAGTTCAATTCATTTCACAGAATACTACACTCATGCAGCACATTAATACTATTAAGGGCACAAATTAATACATTAAAAACAATAATTAATATATTCAGGCCACAAATTAGTAATAATTTCACAGAATACTACAAGCAGGAAATAAATGAATATATTTAAACCCACCAATTTATATATTGAGGCCACAAATCAATTAATTAAAGCCACATAATACTACACTCAGGCAACACATTAAAATTATTAAGCCCACAAATTAATATTATTAAAGTCACAAATTCATTTATCTGGGCCATGAGTGAATATATATGGGACGCAAATAAATATATTCAGGTCACAGATTACTATATTTAGTCCACAAACTAGTATACTGACCCCCAAAATCACTATAGTGAGTCTCAAATGTGTATATCAAAGCCACAAATAGTTATTTACATTCACTTAATGATCAGTTCATAACTGGATTTCTGTAGTTATCTGATTACTCAAATGGTCATGTAAACTGCGCACTCCAAATTTGTTGATTGGATGAAGAGCTAGAAATCTCATTAAGAGATCTATTACATTCACGATGAAATGAAAGCTTTAATCTTCTTCATCTTATAGATGGTGTATGTTCATATAAAAAGAAAAAAAGCCAGAGCACGAAGTTTGAGTAGTGTTTATGTCATGCCTTTTTATGTGAGTTTACTGGCTGGTTGCAAAGTCCAATTACTCAAGAGCATTTACATGTTCTGACAGAATCAGACTTTCTGCAGTTATTGAATTATTATTAAATGCTTGTAAACACACTCAGTCATTACAAACCGGGTTACATAGGCTACTGTAACAGACTACGCCATTGATTAATTGCGGATGATATATTTACCAAGGTAAACCTAGAAACCATTTGAGAAATGTTGAGGGTTTATGTTTAAAACTGGTTACCACCACCTCCCCTTTCTGTGATGCCCACCGTGTACAGTCTTTGACAGCCACCTTGGATAGTCATGTATCTTTAACTACATCTGTGGAAGACCTTCTTTTACCAGTCTGTGAAGATGAACTGGTAATTTGCAAAGGTCTTGAACTTGGGTTGAAGCTACAGTAATATGCCCAGTGTAATCAGATACTGTAATCACAGAGGAGTAATTAGAGCATGGACGGGCGGACTGACTGATGCACTTTCACAAGTCAATAGTTTCTTTGACCTTTATGTGATGCAATGTGCATCTTCCTTCTTTTTTCTTTTCTTCAAAAATACAGACAAAACTGTCCATAAGAACATCCAGACGAACTTCCAATAGAAACACTAAGACTGAAATAAGTCAGAAAATGTAAACGACAGATATAATAGAGCTGGAGCTGCTGGTTGTGCTGGTGGAAACCATTCTACCACAAATACTCTGCCATTCATCACACTGGTCGTCCTGGGAACTTGCACATCTGTGCCCCAAAGGCATAACTCATAAAATTCCAGCCAAAAGTCTGTTAAACAATTCATTAAAACACCGACACCCTCTTTAAACTGTCTATTGGGAGGTCCACTGCAGGTCTCCGAGTGCAGAATGGCTGGATTTTCAGGTAGTGAATCAGGTCAGGAACACGGTGTCCCCACCTAATGATTAGTGTTGCAACTGCAGGTTCCAGAACAGTAGGTGTCTGTTTCCACTTGCATGTTCCCAGATTATAAGAGCAATTAAGCAGGTTGGTTTAGGGTGAGGGATGGGTGTGGGGAGCAGTTACAGTCACCCAGGTTTGTTTCCTAGATCCTCTAACTGAGATGACTGGGCTGGAGATATGAGAATCATATTTCCTTCTTGTAATATCAGCAACACGTCTGACTGCACTCAAAATAAAGCTGTTATGGGCACAAACTTGTCCACACTTGTCCTATGTACCTGCCTACAATGTGTTTAAACTATTTATTTTTCATAACTTGGAATCTTTAACTGCCAGGAATACAGTAAATAGGATATACACCAAATAACATAAACAGATATCAGTTCAGTTCCAATGAAAGAAGGATAAAGGTACCTGAAAAACTTATAACTAAATATCTCGGTATTATTCTGTGGCCATGTTCTATATTACTGACACAATCTAGTGTTACAGTATTTCATTGGCCGTAACTGAATACCACAGGACACTTACAGGGGTTGGACAATGAAACTGAAACACCTGGTTTTAGACCACAGTCATTTATTAGTATGGTGTAGGGCCTCCTTTTGCGGCCAATACAGCGTCAGTTGGTCTTGGGAATGACATATACTGCGTCCTGCACAGTGGTCAGAGGGAGTTTAAGCCATTCTTCTTGCAGGATAGTGGCCAGGTCACTACGTGATGCTGGTGGAGGTTCGTCCTTCTTGGTGGTATGCTGACATTACCCTGGATACCGTGGCTCTTGATACATCACAAAGACTTGCTGTCTTGGTCACAGATGCGCCAGCAAGACGTGCACCAACAGTTTGTCCTCTTTTGAACTCTGGTATGTCACCCATAATGTTGTGTGCATTGCAGTATTTTGAGCAGAACTGTGCTCTTACCTGCTAACTGAACCTTCACACTCTGCTCTTACTGGTGCAATGTGCAATTAATGAAGATTGGCCACCAGGCTGGTCCAATTTAGCCATGAAACCTCCCACACTAAAATGACAGGTGTTTCAGTTTCATTGTCCAACCCCTGTATATATATGATGTAACTTATTCTGATATCACCAATTCTACTGTTAAGTGGATAGATTTGCCCTGTGAATTAACACTATAGTACAAAATCACTTACATAACAAAACAAAGGCCATGTTCAACAGCCAGTGTAACTTGCCTTGCCTTAAAGTGTGCCATCGTGTGATACAGCAGGGTACTGATGCACACCCACAATCACCTGGTACCTGTAGCCGCTGGATCATTCTGAGTTCTGGTGCTGCAGGAACATGAACTGGATGCAACACTGCAGTGTTTAAAGCAGCAGATGCTGTTAGATGTGCACTCACAGCATAACCATATGCATTTACATTATTCATTAGACTCGTCAAAACAGGCTTTGTAGCCTTTGTCATTATTTCTGTAAATGCAGTTGCTGGATATGTGTACGCAAAAGTTTGAAAACCCTGTCAAATTACACGTCTTGCTGACTTTGTGAAAACCAAGTGAGAATAAGTACATATTTCCTCACAAGGAACAAACTTAATTATGATATTCATCTGCAAATATTAGTTCACATATTCGTCAAACAAGCCAAGCTCAACAAATGAACAGTAAGAATGTGTGGAATGTGTACAGGATGTGTCATTTACCTTCACTTCAAGTCAACAAAAGTTCATTACACCAGGTCACCCAAACATCTGCATAGGACTTAAACATTTAACACCAAGTCTTCTAATCCATCATATTAAAAGCCATATTAACACGTCATGAACACTATGTTTGAAATAATTAAATATTTATTAATAGCTACAAAGACAACGTACACAAACCTACCTGAGGTGGAGCTGGTTGTCGTATGTTGTTAAAAACCTTTTTCATTCATTTTTAATCATTCATTCACTTTACCTAAGCATGGCATCCACAACTTTTTTTTTAGGTTTAAATAAATACTTGGCCTCAGAATTCACAAATTTAATTTCATGTAAAACAGTAAAAACAACATACATATCGTCACATGGAATAAGCTCCACCGGGGTAGTAACTTCAGGCTCCTTTAGGCGGTTCTGCATGAGAGTGCTGGGGCTATAGATACCTGCGGGGTGTGAGTGACGGGATTCATAGAATGGGAGGAGATGGTACAGTGCAGGGAATGCCTCGTTCCATGTGTGGAAAATGGCTTCAAAGCAGATGTTAATGACTGGATAAACGGAGTCACTCCATTTGGGAGTGCCAAAGACCATGGTGTGAACGATGTAGCTGAATCTGCAGGTGTATGGAAGCGGATGGTCATATGGGTGTACAAACGCTATCAGGTATGTTTCAGTCACAGGTGACTTTTTTGTGCGGTGAGCTTATAAGAGAATCTTGCGGGTAAATACACCAGTATGATAATAACATGAACTGTTTGATCTTTTTATCATGTGGGAAGAACAACCGAAAAGGCTAGAAGCCTGGTGTTAAAAGTGTTGAACTGCTGTCTCATTAAATGCAATTAAAGCATTAATAACTCAGCTATTCAACTGCACTCGCACATTTGATTTACATTCAGTCTACAGCAGTTCAATGTCTGCACTTCTGACTTTTACAAGAACAAGGATGGTTTCTTATTTTTCCACAGAATAAGCCTGACGGTATTACAGTAACCCTCATTAAATTAAAATTACAGTACATCTACTATTGTATGTACATTTGTGGCATCAACTGAAAGGTTGGATTCCACACTTTCTACAGAGTTCCTCTGTACACTTTCATAGACTTCAAGTAAAAATAATAAATATGACGACGCTTTTGTTTCACATAAATGATTTTTTAAGGGTCACTCTGAGTCAGAATCAAAGGAACCACAGTTGTGGCAGAGTATAACTCGATACGCTGATGTACAAGCTCCATGGGACAAATTCTGACATCGGCAGCACCTAACCCATGGCCGGCTGGATCCACTGCTGAAGAACGGTCCAAGGCATTCCAGACAAAAGCAATCAGCTTCCTCCGACACCTCAAACACAGCCCCTTTCTGTGCCATAGCCCTTTGTTGAGTTCTCCCCTCAGTTTTTTGGGAAAACTGAGCCTGCTTTTGCTCCACCTCTTCCTTCACCGGTGTGTCTGTCAGAATTGCACATTTTCTTATTATAGGTTTGACGGTTTTCATCGCACCTGTTTTTGGTAAGGACCTCAGAGGTTCTAGTAATGGAAATACTGGCATAGACCTGGTGCTTGGAGCTTTGCTGCTGCTTTCAGTGGTGGACACTGGGCAGGTACTGGCTGGAGATGCACTGCTGTTTTCAGTGGTGGACGCAGGGCTGGAACTGGTGGACTCTGGGGTGGCGCTACAGTTTGAACCCTCACTCCTGCTTTCAGTGGTGGGCACTGGACCGGTAATGTCGCATGAGGGGCTTGTTGCTTCTACCATTCTTATTGTTCTTGATGTGTGCCGTTTTAAGAAACCTGTAAACCACTCAGCCGACGCTTCCTCGTTATCAGACCACACCATCGGCACCTTAACATTGTGAGCAACTGCAAACTGGTAGGCTAGTCTCCATGTTTTGGCGAGAGGCCGTGATACATATCAGATGCTTCAGATACATGTCGTACCAGGTGCTCTTCCAGCTCAGGAGGTAGGATCAGCTTGTTTTTAATATAACCCATCGTTGTGGTCGGCTCCGCCTGTCTTCCCTCGATCTCTTCGACAGTGAACTTTCTGCAGTATCGACATAATGTGCGGTAGTGTATTCCAAACTCCTTTGCTGTGCTTCTTATCGTCCTGTTCTGCAGTTTGACCTGCCTCACTGCTCTCAGCATGATATCTGGAGGTGTACTGCCTCTCCCTGTTTTGCCTATGTAATTGCGCACCATCTTCCCACCTGCAAAAATACAGAAATGACTTCTGTAGTGGTTTTATTTAATACCAGGTATGACACAGTACAACCAGGGTAAGTCATCACATACCACAACAAAATACATGGTACAGTGCAAAAGTCAGAGACCACTCAATTTCCAGTCAAAAAGCCCATTAAATACACTGTACTCATTTTTATTCAGTGATGCAGTCAGGAAAAACAGATCCCAAACACATTCAGTGATGGACTGGACTCTGGGGTGGTCAGTCCATTGTTCTAGCAACATCAGCAGCCTCTTTGTTTATTTCCTTTTCTCAGTAACAGCTTCTCGGCAGCTACACATCCTTTCAGACCCACAGTGTTGAGTTATCTACTTGTGGTAGTCTACTGTGTCCACTCTATTAGACACTCCTACTTTGCTGGTCCACCGTGTAGATGTAAAATCAGAGACAACAGTTTATCTGTTACTGCACAGTGTGTGCTGGTCATCCTCTAGTGCTATATCAGTGTTCACAGTATGCTGCACACAGGACACTGTTGGCTGGATAGTTTTGGTTGGTGGACTTTTCTCAGTCCAGCAGTGACACTGAGGTCTCCACCAGCACTGCTGTGTCTGATCCACTCCCACCATTACCACCACATCAGTGTCACCGCAGTCCAGAAACAGATGGACTACAGTCTGTAACTGTAGAACTACAAAGTGCACTTCTATGGTAAGATGAAATGGACAGTGAGTGGAGATACAAGCAGGTGTACCTAATGAAGTGGGCGCTGTGTGTAAGTCCTATTACAAGAAGTGTAAGCACTAGCACAGGTTCTAGACAAAGGTCTAGACACAGGGGATCTACCCTGCGGGCTGGGCGTCAGGTGTTCTCCACCCTGCCTCAGAGTAGCGCAGCTATCGGGACACATCCAGAATGTTCCGGGTCTCCTTCTTACGTGCGGTGGAAGTCACAGGCGGAGTATAACGGTTTAGACCTGCAGACAACAGCGAGGGGACACCGTTACTCAGCTAAGCAGAGGAGCAGTGTCCCTCCCACCCGGCTGGTGGTCTTCTTATTGCGGCTTTTTGTGGCCATTCAGAGCGGCAACTCTTAACAACTTCTTTTCCCACTTGGAGTTAACGGTGGAGCATCAACAACAAGGCGCGTCACCGCCACCTACTGTTAGGAGGGGGGAGCGCTGTAGAGCACTGCTTCAGTGCTGTAGACTAGTGTTTCTCAGCCCTGGTCCTGGAGGGTCCCTGCCCTGCACATTTGAGTGCTTCCCTGCTCCCAGCACACCTGATTCAACTCATCAACTCCTTACCAAGCCCTTTCAGAGCTGCCGGGCTGTGTTAATTAAACAGGGACTCCACTAAAATGTGCAGGACATGGTGCAGTGAAGTCGCAGTGAAGCTACAGTGAAGCCCTCTGTTGTAAGATGTGCATAATATGGCTTGTCTTGCTAAGGTATGCAATACCTATCCTATAAAAACGATATTGTCTGGATGGCAACATACCCCACAACCCCCGCTATATAACCAACGTGGATGCTGCCTTGTGTGTTGTATGCTGATAACAAGCCGCATGGCTCCTCTGTTCTTTAGCTGGGAGGACACGGCATCCGTGATTTCCAGAAAGAACTTAAATTTTTGATTTGGCAGATGACAGGACACTTTTCCTCATTGCCTCAGTCCATGAGCTCAGGCCTTGTAAAGGCAGTGGCACCTTTGGGTCTGTTTATATCTTGTTTCTTCTTTACAAGATACAGTTTCTCCTTGCATTTGAGGTGCAGTGACGAATTGTGTTGACCCTCACTGGTGTTTGGGAAGTGTTCCTGAGCCCATGCTGTGATTTCCACTACAGTATGATGTTTGGTTTTAATGCAGAACCGCCTGAGAACCTGAAGATCATGACCAGACAGAACTGGTTTTGCCATTGTCCTTCACACACACAAATGTCTCTACATTCAATCTTTGAATGATATGATGTACTACAGATGATGATAACTCCTATAAGATGATAAGTTCTTATAGACTTTTATCATTCATTTAATTGCATTACATTACATTTTTCCGGTCATATCATTTGGTAATGTTTGTGTTTGTATACATAATACACAAATATATATTTGGCAATACACTTGGCTGTTTTTGTTACATAGATAAAATACCCTGGTCGTTCAGGTGGGCAGCTGACACCAGGGGCTTGTATAGTGCAGGATGAGTGCACCACTTCATGTGCTTCTCTTCTACTCTGACACGCCCATGACTCTGCAATACGGTCAGTCTGGATTTATCACACCACATGATCCTGTCCAAACCCTGGAGCAATGGACGCCCGATTTTGTGATTACATCTACGGCATTTAGCTGACGCTCTTATCCAGAGCAACTTACAAGGTCGATTATATTACAGGTAGGCCAATGTAGTGTCAGGAGTCTTACCCCATGACTCTTATTGGTGTAGCACAGCATAGTCACCCAGAACGGGAATCGAACCTCAGTCTCCCACATGGGACAGTAGCTTCCTGGTGAGTAGTGGTATTAGCCATTGTGCCACATCAACCACAGCCTCACTAGCAAGCGGTTTTCTTTCCATTTTGGCCAGGCAGTGTAGGATGAGACGTCAGTAGGTGTTTGGAATTGGCACATTACGAGGTGGAGCTGAGGTACACAGTGTAGACTGAGAAAGAAAGGAGCCAGAGGAGTGAAAGGAGAAAAACACACATCTACACTTCACAGCTGGAGGAGAGCCTCTAAGCCATGGGCTGGAGTTCTGAGAGTAGTGTTTACTTTCCTCCGGCAGGAGAGAGAAAGCAAATTCTCCAAGCCAAACAGATCAGCGATTAAACTTTTTGTGGTATTGATTCTTTGTTTTTCTTTATTTCCTACTTTTCCTTTATTTACTCCACTTTCTGCATGCCCCATTACTGTTTGTCAAGCATTATAAACATTGTTTCTGTTAGAGAGGTTGTTCAGTAATCAAACAAAGGCATTTTTGGTGTTTAGGGCTCATTCAGTGTTGGTCCTCACATGAATTTGTACAGCCAAGTCCCTCTTCATTTGGTCTGCTGTCATGCAGAATGAACTGCTGTGTGTGTTTCTTCCACTTTGCCATTCATAATGATTATTGAACTTTATTTATTTTCAATAAAACTTTTGCCATAACTTGTCATGAGTCTTGTAGGGAAGAAATTTTGGCCCACTCTTCTTTGCAGAATTGTTTTAGTTCGGCTACATTGGAGGGCTTTCGAGCATGAACCTCTTGTTTAACTTCTTACCACAGCATCTCGATGGGATTCAGGTCAGGTCTGACTCAGCCGCTCCAAAACCTTAATTTTGTTTCTTTTGAGTCATTCAGAGTTGGGCTTGTTGCATGCCTAGATCATGGTCCTGCTGCATAGTCTATCTGCAGCTGAGCTTTAGATCACAACCTGACAGGCGGATATTCTCCTTAAGGATTTTCCTGCAGAAGCAAAGCAGCCCCAGACCATCTCACTACCACCACCATGTTTCACTGAGATTCTTATTGTGGAATGTGGTGTTAGCTTTAGGCCAGATGTAACAGGACACATGCTATCCAAAAACGTCCACCTCTGACTCTTCAGTCCACAGGATCACTGATCTGTCTAACTGCTACAGTTTTATTCTGTTCTAGATTGTACTTTAGAAACTGTTTGGCAATTCTCAGAAACTAAAAAAGAGCATGTGGTTCAGCTAATGGCCAGCTAATGGAGATGTGATCTAGTGCATATAGTCAAAACAACCACTGACAGCGTAAGACTGACAGAGGTAGAAACACTTAATCTTAGTTTTGTACCTACAGCAATATCAGACTGAAATATGCACGGATACAGTAAAAGTCGGGGAACAATTACAGTTTATTTGCTGAATATAAACAATAAAACATAAACTGTATGCTAAAGTTATGGCATGTTTCATATTTAATTTAACATTTAATAATTATATTATATTATATTATATTATATTATATTATATTATTTAGAATAAAGTAACATGTATATATGTGTATTTTCACAGCACATCGACAAAATATGCAGTTTGACCAGGAGTGTTCTGTATGCTTCATAAAGCACTTTATACTGGAGATATTTCATTAATAAGAAAGTTATATATATAGACACCTGTTATTAGATGTAGTAGCTGTAGAACTAGTAGTACTATTGCAAGTAATAATAGTACTTAAAACATAAGTATTACCATACATGAAAGTATTACCATATATAACAAACCATACATATACTGCAGTTAACACTGTTGTTTATTTACAGAAATAGAAAAAGCAAAGGATCACCTATCTTACAGACATTTGTGTTTACTGAATCAACTGCTACTGTTGGTAATATTGTTATGGTGAAGTACTGGATGTCAGAGTAACTTGCTGAACTAGTAAACCTGTAGAGTTAAATGTAGTATTTCTAAGAAATAACAGTAAAGGGGGGGGAGTCGTGGGCTGGAGGTTAGGGAACCAGCCTTGTGACCGTAGGATCGCTGGTTTGATTCCCTGAACTGACAGTAACAACTGAGGTGCCCTTGAGCAAGGCAACTAACCCCCAACTGCTCCCCGGGCGCCGTGGATAGGGCTGCCTACCGCTCCAGGTAAGTGTGCTCACTGCCCCCTAGTGTGTGTATTCACTAGTGAGTGTGTTTGTGGGTGTTTCACTTCACGGATGGGTTAAATGCGGAGACTAAATTTCCCCACTGTGGGATTAAAATCTTAAAGAACTGTAATTACAGATGTTGCCAACATTATGAAAACATTATTTTATTATTAAATGGCTTTTGTCGAGTACCCCTCCACTCAGACCTTTTTTTGCACGTTTTTACAGTGTAGTAATAGTTTCAGTAGTATTAGTGCAATATTTCACAAATGAATGGATTCACAAATCAAACAGGCTCAGACTTCCATTCCTTAAGCTTAAGAGTACATGCAGTTACTGGATGTAATGTGCCTCCGACTTTTAATGGGGGAAAAGACCAGAGAGAAGTTGACGTGTTAATGGAACAAAAACGTTCACACTAAAACCCCTCAAAAGTTCTGAAGCATCTGATCTAGCTCTGATCTAGCTTTGCTTAACTGTCTGAACACTGAATTTCACACTGGAAGTTAGTAACCCATGGAACATCTAATAACTACTTAAAGCTAGATGTAGCAGTACTGAATAGGCATATTGATTTAATGGCACCACCAGCAGTGAGTTATCGCCCAGGTACGAAGATATTTCTAGGTGGCTTAGAGCTAACTCTTTTTATAGCTAATTATTAGCTCTGCGTTATTTAGACAAGGAGAGCTCAGCATTTGACTTGACATTAACCCGTAAGCCCTGGACTCTTTGCATCTGTTGGGAAAAAGATTAGAACAGGCAGACAGTGATGTGAATCTGTCTCATGTCTTATTATTTTGTTCTTGCAGCTTCTTGACCTTTCTGTGAATCAGATATTAGATTAATATGGAGATATCTGCTGTTTGTTAACACAGTGTTGTATAAACACCCGCAGAATGTTATGTTTGATAGAAACAGTGCCCATTACAGTTTCCTTACAAACCAGAGAGAAAAAACAAGCAGATCTTATCTTGCCTGGTCTGGCTCAGGTCTGATTGGGAGAGAGCTGCCAAAGAGAGAAGGACATCTTCACCCACTCACACGCTTTCGCATCATGACCCCTTAAATAAAGTTAAACACAATTTTTGCAATATTTAAACGCAAACCCAGGAGCTGTCAACATGAGGCAATGACTGTCCCAAATAACGTTAATAATAACATTCAATATTTCATGAACATGCTTCAGTTTAGATACACTCACGCACTTAATCAGGACCTTCTTATTTCTACACTCATTATCTGTCTCCATGTTTCCACACACATTTTATCAGTTCCACTTACAAACTGTAGTTCATCTGTTTCTCTGCGTACTGTGTTATATTTTATCTCGTTCCTCAAATGGACCACCACAGAGCAGGTATTATGTGGGTGGTGGATCATTTACAGCACTGCAGTTACACTGGCGTGGTGGTGGTGTGTTAGTGTGTGTTGCACTTGCTGCAGTGGCTCAAACCCAGCGGTCACTCAACCAGTCATATCAGACCTTGTAAGCTGTAAGCCACCGTTTACAGTAAGTCTTTCTAAAGATCATATAGTGTTAGTTATAATTCAATTATATATCCCTTAAATGGTTAAGCTGTAGATGGAGGGGAAGAGGTGGTTGCTCTGTCCAAGGCAAGACAGGTCAGAAGGAATATATATATGATATACTGTATATATATACATATATATGCGAAGCAGGTGAGGCCTGAAGATGATCTCGGACCTTGCAGCTTATCTAACAAATAGAGGAACTGACAGAGCAATTGACAATTGCTTGATCTGAGTACATCATAAGTGGAAGCACATAGTGTTTAGGTCATACTGGCTCTATGTCTCTATTAGAGACAGATCTACTGTGTGCCAATTTGACCATATAGCCATCTTCTGAGGCATTTTCTGACCATTGCTACTCCAAACATTGAACAATGAGCAGACATTCTGGGCCATTACATTTCACTGTTGTTTAATCACCTTATTAAAAAAACAACTAATTTCAACTAACTTTTATGTTTCCATACAGAGAAAACCAGTTATTTATGTCCCTTTTAACCCATAAAAGCCTCCTTCTGAACCAAAACATGACGTATGTGTCACAAGACATTTGGATTTGATTCTGTTCAGTTCTGGACATACAGTGTCCTATTCACCGGAACACATGGAGTCCCTGAATGACCTTCACAGAACATCCTTTGATGTTGATGTCGCACATGATGAATTTGGTAAAAATATGACCAGTAATTAGAAAAGAGGCGATGTGCTTAGGGTTAGTGCAGTTAGAGACAAAACCAGCTCATTTTAAAGTATGGTTTTGTGACTGACTATAAGGTTCCAACCCATTTAAGAGCTCTACCTATTTTATAGAAACTGTATTCTACTTATTACACCTACCCTATTCTATATTACAACATACCCATATCTATATCACACATACCAGACCCATATTCAGATACTGACACAATACCCATAGCTCGTATATCACACATACCCATCATTCTAATCTCTACAGCTCAAGAGAGCCTTTCAGAATTTCAATCAAACACATGGTCTGTTATATGTCACACATACCCATATTCTGAGGGTCTTTAGTACATATCACCCATTGGATGATTCTATGTATGTTACACATACCCATGAATAGATTCATATCACATGTATACCCCATATTCTGCTATTACAATACCTGTGTGTCCATATGTACATATACCTTCATGACATATACACCCATAGTTCCATATGCTAATATTACACATGACCCATATTCTATATTACACATATTCCATAATCTATAGTTTTTTACACAGACCCATATTCTATACGTACACATTCCCATATTCTATATGATTCATACACCATATTGACTAGATTACATGCTACAGTGCAAATATGAGGGTTTAATTTAGGCTGCTATCCAAAATGGCTAGTGTACTTTTCCCTGTCTAAAACAATTATTTCAATTATTAGGGACTATACTGCCTTGCAACAGCCTGCCTATACCCATGATTCTATATTACATATTTTACCCATATTCTATATTAACCAATAACCAGATATCTATATTACACATTCCATATATTCGTTATCTGTTACACATTTCCCATATTCTATATTATACATACCCATATTGCTATATTACACATTCCCATATTCTATATTGGGACAGAGCCTTTCCCATTCCCATATTCTATAGGGTGCACATTATCATTACCCATGCTCTATAATACATATACCCATATTCTATAAAAAGAAATACCATGGAATCCCAATTTAAAGAACCCTCACATTAATATATTACATATACCAGTTATTCTAATAGAACATATACAGCCATATTCTATAGAGCAGATATAATTGGCCTTGCTCTCTGGGTGGGTATTACATATACCACAGGTTTCACTAGACCCATATTCTATATTACATATACCCATAATCTATATTACACTTATACCCATTCTAACCCCATTTCTAGAACATACATGATGGAATACCAGTTATGAACGTCTGTTGTTGTTGTGACATATCACCTACCAGTATTAGCGACCCTATAATACCTACAGATGGATGTGCATGTGACAAACCTCTTTGTCACAATAAGATTTGATCTATTATGATCTTATAACTGACCCTTCATTATTTTCCATTAACCCATAAATTACATCTGGGCTCTATATGGGTTACCCAAGCACTAGAAAATGCATGCTATATTCATCGCTTTATATAATATAAAGCCTTGTGTACATCCACAATTCCTAAAATACACCCATATTGTTGTTAACTTCAATGTGTGTTTATACAATATGGCTTACTTTCTAGCCATTTAGGACTAATTGTATGGTCCTATTGTGGAATGTTCCTATAATGTAAAAGATACGCTGGTGCTGTGATGCATCCTTAAAAATAAAGCTGCCAAAAAGTGTCCTCTGGAGTAACACACAGAAGGATTTGGCTCCCTAGAGCAGTGTTTCCCAACCTCAACCTCATTAACAATCCATATATATGAATGTCAGAGCATTTGCAGGGGATGTTTTAACTGTAACAGGGCAAGTAGACAGTATGTACACAATGAAAATAACATCTGTGGTAGAGATAATAAGAACAGTATGTTGAGAGACACTGGTCTGAAGAATCTCTCAAAAGATGGTTCATTGAAAAACCATGAAGGAGATGCGTAGAGGATGAAGAATAATTTCACAGAACCTCCACATAATGTAAAGGCTTTATGCATGCGTCCACAACAGTGACATGTAGAAGTCTTTACTTTCTAGAGGGACAGTGATGATATACAACATGGACACCTCATTAATAAAAGGTCCCTCTAACATTACTCTGACTTACTTTGCTTTAAGTGGAAAATCTGGGGCAGGAAACACTGTAAACATGAAACGTGTCATCCAGTACTTTGAAACAATTGCAGTATCTGGAGACAAGAAGAAAGAGCCTCCAGCTTCTGGAAAACTGCAGGGAAGAGCTTCGAAAATAGCCCACTTCACATGCAGATTTGTTTATGAGAGTTCGGTTTCAGGACTGATCTTTTCTGAAGGGTATGCTGGAGATTCAAATAATCTCTCCTAACCCTCTGCTAGAGGCCTTTGGTAATGCCAAGACTGTCAGGAATGACAGCCCCTTTCGCTTTGTGAGCTGATTTGACTTCCATCACAGGATAACAAGGAGGTTTTTCTCTCAACATGGATATTCAACATCTCAATCATCTTTTTCAGGGGAAATTCATCAGAATTCATTTAGGAATCACAGGAAAACTGGCTTCTGCTGATATTGAGACTTTTCTTTCTTTGGAGATATATATACTCGGCTATCCATACAAGTCAGTGCTGTTTTATCTTCTAGACTTGCTGGAAAAGTCATTCCAGCTACCTGCAGAAAGAAGCTATCACATCTTTTATCAGATCGTGTCCAATAAGAAACCTGATCTGGTAGGTAACATGATTCCACTTGATCCTCGTCTTTTTTGTCTTACTCTGTAGATTAATCTCCTAGAACTGTGCCACACAGCAGTACTACAAAATCTGAATAGTTGAGTACACTTTACCACAATCACAACAGTTTGTTTTTCTGAAGGTTAAAGTTTGATCCAGTAGTTAACATTTAGCACACCACTACATCCAGTTAAACAGGATACTAATCATGCTCTATTTTTATGAAACATGCAGCTGATTGTGATAATATATTTGTAATAATTGCTGTTTACATGATTACTGTGATGCATCTTTGGTTAACTTACACTATCTATAATTATCTCCTGCTTTCTTTTCACATAAGAACTGTAAAAACACAGCAGCCTGTAACAGTTGTAGCGGCTGTATGCTGAGAATATCTCAAGTATGTCTTTTTTACATACACTTCTTAGACATTTTAGCTTGCCTAAATTTTGCACATGCCCATTCTACATCTACATCTATGGCATTTAGCTGACGCTCTTATCCAGAGCGACTTACAAGGGTAATTATCCATTCTTATATCTGGTAATAGTAATATATGATATAAAGAGTTGATGGTGATGGTGAAAATATAGCTGATAATGTTTTGATTTGAAAACAATGAAATGCTATTTTAAAGGTTTATAACTCAGTGGGAGGACTGGCAAAGTCAGTCTATGTTCCTGTGGAACTGTTCCTGATTGCCCCAACAATCAGATGTTGGATACGAAGCAACCGAGGCAGTTCTTTACTGGTGTCCTTGACATTGCTGGGTTTAAAATATTTGACTTGTCAACAGGGCCTAATGAAGCTAAACAGAACAGAGTACAATACTTATCCAGAAATATGATTACTGACCTCCTTTACTCATACACAGCACATTATAAAAATAGCTTTGCCTGCAGTTCCACAGTATGGAGCGGCTTTGCATCAACTTGCACCAACGAAAAGCTGAAAAAGTTTTTCAACCACCACATGTTTGTGCTCGAGTAAGAGGAATAGAAAACAGAAGGAATCGAGTGGGAGCTCATTGACTTGGGAAGAGATCTAGCTGCATGCATTGAGCTTTTTGAGAAGGTAAGAACCGTTTAGACTACTGAGGGAAAAGAAAGCACACTGCTCAGCGTTTTCAGCTAACACCAATATCAATTTGCAGCCAATAGGCATCTTCATTCTCAAGGAGGAGTGCATGTTCCCTAAGGCATCTGCTACCACCTTCAAGAACAAGCTCTATGATCAGCATCTTGGCGAGTCAAGCATTTTTCAGAAGCCCAAGCTTGTTAAAGGCAAGGCCGATCCTCGTTTCTCCCTAGTTACTACGCTGGCACTGTAGACTACAATATCACAGGTTGGCTGGACAAGAATAAAGATCCTCTGAACGAATCTGAGGTGTAGCGCTATCAAAAGTCTGCTTTGAAGTTACTGGCTTTCCTTTATTGTACGGAATGTGCACTTATCTATACAGCTGCAATCTCTATATTTATATCAATTCTTCTTAAAAGTCCTGCTTTGTAGAGGGTAGTGCTGATGGAGTAGGTGGTGGACCTGGTGGAAAGAAAGGCTCCTCTTTCCAGACATTGTCTGCTCTTTTCAGGGTGAGTAATGACGCTCAGTGTTATTTCAGATCGTTTTTTTATACGCTGTTGGAAATGATCAAACAAGCCGCTCTGCTCCACAGAAAAACCTTGGGAAGCTGAAGATCAACTTGAGAAGCACTCATCCATATTTTGAGATTCATTTTCCCTAAAGGGACCAAAGCTCCAGGTTAATGCAGCATAATCAGCGCTCCCTTTGTTGAATTTATTGTGAACTGTTAACAATGTCAGCAAAAAGTGCTATGGAGAATCATCTGTTCATCCACCAACTGAGGTGTAATGGTGTGTTAGAGGGAATCAGAATCTGAAGGAACGGTTTTATAATAAAAGGTTTTAGATAAAATTCTGATTTCTTGATAGATATTAATAACCGATTATCACATTGATTCATCAGTCTACTCAGACTTTAGTAGAGCTCAGTAACACTGACATTAATAACTGATCACCTTGATTTATCAGTCTACTCAGACTTTAGTAGAGCTCAGTAAAACTGAGATTAATAACTGATCATCACACTGATTTATCAGTCTACTCAGACTTTAGTAGAGCTCAGTAACACTGACATTAATAACTGATTATCACACTGATTTATCAGTCTACTCAGACTTTAGTAGAGCTCAGTAACACTGAGATTAATAACTAATCATCACACTGATTTATCAGTCTACTCAGACTTTAGCAGAGCTCAGTAACACTGGGATTAATAACTGATCATCACACTGATATATCAGTCTACTCAGACTTTAGTAGAGCTCAGTAACACTGGGATTAATAACTGATCATCACACTGATTTATCAGTCTACTCAGACTTTATTAGAGCTCAGTAACACTGAGATTAATAACTGATCATCACACTGATTTATCAGTCTACTCAGACTTTAGCAGAGCTCAGTAACACTGAGATTAATAACTGATCATCACACTGATTTATCAGTCTACTCAGACTTTATTAGAGCTCAGTAACGCTGAGATTAATAACTGATCATCACACTGATATATCAGTCTACTCAGAATTTAGTAGAGCTCAGTAACTCTGAGATGAATAACTGATCATCACACTGATTTATCAGTCTACTCAAACTTTATATGACTTCAAAAATATCTAATTTTATTTAAAATATGGCAGTCTGTATCGAGATGATGCCCCTGGTCTGTAAAGCATGCTTATTAGGCATTGGTACTTTGCTGGTTTTAGGCTCTAGAGGAGATGAGACCATCACTCAGGTTCTGTGCAGAGGCTACCTCATGAGAACTCTTGATTAGAAGTCCTCTAAGATGACGGAGAGAAGAGGTTTGCATTCCTACACAAAAACAATAATGAGTTAAAAAGACAGTATAACTGTCATGCAGAACTTTTGTTTGGCAATCATGTTATGGATATTTGGTTTTGCACATATTATCCATGCAAATATTAATATTTCACAAAATTACTGTCTTTGCCGAGAATCTATTTATATAGTTGAACACAACATCCGGGCATTCATGAATGTGAAACACTGGCTGTGAATAAGCTCTCTCTCTCTCAAGCCTCAAAAGTGTAGAGATATGCAAATTTCACCCCTGCATATAATCATGGTGTACTAAGAGCATTTTCTTCTGGAATGTCACCCACTAACCAGAGTTCCTGGTACTGTACAAGTCTTGATTCAGTATTAACCATCAAGATTGTTAACCTTATCACTTTGCCTTCACCTCTGAGGTCAGCGTTGTGTGACTAACCATTTCACACAGCTGTGTTTTATTCCTTTATAATAAAAACTATCACCACATTCAGAACACCAGCCTCCTCAATGCCAAAAAGAGTGTGATGTAAATCAACTCCAAGGAGAGGCAGAGGAAGCCATCCAAGAGGCGAGAAGCGCTGAGGAAAGAAGGCCATCACTGATGTAAGTTCCTATATATCATTCTAAAGCAATCCAGCTTCCTCAAATCACTCAACTGCGAGCGTTGACCTTCCATGCTGTTGGAGGCTTAACACAACAAATGTGTTGCTTGGGGATCAGATCGCGTAGAAAATTTTTAATGGCACCGCCAAAAACAACACTCACTAGACAGAAGGAAAACCATTACAAACACATCCAACTCCAAAGAGAGCTAAATCCTTTTCATATATTCCAATCATTTATTTTAAGCTATCAAATCCTTTTCTTCTCTTATGACTCATTGTATTGTGCAAGTTCTTTTCCCATCTGTATAAGGGAATTTGTGTCCAGTTTTCTTTCCAAGGCATTCAATCTTGTCGTGTTCTCTCACAGACACTTGTTTTACTCCTTACGTTTCTTCACTTTTTATTTCAGTCATTTTTATTCCGGACTCGTTTTAATGCACGGCTGAATACAACTTTTGTTTAGATACTGTGTATGTGAGAGACTCACAGAACGTGCAGCTCTGTAGCTCAGTATCTCTTGGCCAAACGAACAGCAGGACTGGAGGCATTAGGAAAGCTGGCTAATCATTTCAAAGCAAAGCCCAATAAGTCTGCTCACCCTAATGACTAATTCCCATGGTTACTGCTGTTCAAATACCCTGGCAAGCCAACAGCCTGGAGAGGGGAAGAGCTACTGTCTGATTAAAAATCCCCCAGATTCCAGAAAGAATGCCCTGAATCCTCCTCCTCATACAAAAAGCACAAAGGCACCAAGCTTACAACCACACAACAAAAGCTATAGTCCAAAGCCACCAAATCTGCACTGAAGTGCACGGACAGCCTTCCTGCATACTGTATCTGCATAATATGGACAATTATCCAAAATCACTACAGACAGTACGCACCTCCTTGTTTCTTTCCTATTTCATCAGCTCTACTTCTAAATGCATTTTGTAGTTCTACAGTTGCATACTGTAGTCCATCTGATTCACTGCATGCTTATCAATTCCCTATTCACCATGTTCTGCAATGGTTAGGACCCCCACAGAGTGAGTATTATATGAGTTGTGGATCTTTCTCAGCACTATCGTTGCTGACTTTACGTCTCCAGGGTGGAGCAGCAAGGTAGGGGTGTCCAATAGAGTATACAGCGAGTGGACACAGTGTTTGAAAACTTCAGCAGGACTGCTGAATTACTCACACCAGCACACTTACACACACACACACCTTCATGAAAATGATCCACCACCCAAGAAATACCTGCTTTGTGGGAGTCCTGTGGGGCTCCTAATCAAGTTTCATGTTTATTGTTTCAAGTTTCAGGTTTATTTGTCATTTGCACAACATGTCAGGACATTTATGCATTGAAATGCTCGTGGTGAATCTCAGGGAGACACTCTACAGCAGAACAACACTATATACATACTAAACATTAAAATAAAGAGATATAAAAGTTATATTAATTAATATAAAATACACAAAATACATACAAAATACACAGAATATACACAAACTACAGAATATACAGAGACAGGAGGGATCTGTAGAAATTCTGAAATGTACATTTATTAGACAGGTATAGTCTGAGAGAGAGCTGAGCTATAAAATAAATAGGTATATTTATATCTATTTCTGTTGTTTAAAGTGATTCAGTGATGTTGTCTATAGCAGTGATATATTAGGAATATTAATACTAATAAAGTGTCCGAGTGCAGTGGTGTTGGTGGTGTTGGTAGTGTTGGTGGTACTGGTGGTGTTGGTGAAAGGTTCACAGCTTGTTCAGGAACCTGATGGCTTGTGGGTAAAAACTGTTCATTAGCCGAATCACTGAAGAACAGAATGAAGGGGGATTAACAAACTATGCAGGAAATCAGATGGACTACGGTTTGTAATTGTAGAACTACAAACTGTGCCTGTATGGTAAATGCAGCTGATAAAATGGACCATCAGTGAAAATACAGGGAAGTGTACTTAACGAAGTGGCGAGTGAGTGTTTATATAGGCTATACATAGGCAGGCATGTACATTGGCTGGTTTACATATAGGCATTCCATAAAAAGTGAATTCAAAACAGGCTGGTTTTGCACCTTGTAGATTCCATATATGGTTTGTCACTTAAGCATATTCAGTCAAATTATCTAAAGCTCCAAAGAACTTGGATCTGAAGTTTTCTTTCTAATACAATAATTAATGTTCCTCTGGGCCACAATATACATGCACAAAGTCTGTCTCATGACCGCCATCCCAAAGTCTAATACATTACAGGTATTACAGGAAATACAGTTTACCCCATTTCTCTTCTCTGGATATAAACTGGGTGGTCCTCATCTTGAGTTGGTAACCAATTACAAGGCTGATGTCTCCTCCCCCACTTAGTCTCAGAGTCAGGGAAACTTAGCAAGCTAAAGCTAACCAGCATAATCAAAAGCTAGCAAAAGCTGTAGTTGCCAATTGCATATTCATTCATCTATCCTTACACCATCATTATTTGTGTACCTCTTCCTTCATTTGCGAGTTGCTTTATCCGTCTGCCGGTCTGTTCGAAACAAATAAAGCGGGATAGTGATTGTACTCCTGTATTAGGGCTGGAGCAGGCTAGGAGTGTTGAGCAGAGAGCTTTTAATCAAGCTGCTCATTAGTTACGCCCACACAGTTCTCAGATATATCTGATCAGCCCACATCTGAGCCAATGAGTTTATGTGAAAAGACTGTTCCTTTTAATACACCAAAACACACCAAACCTGGACGCCACAATCAGCCTCATCCATCTTTGATTGAAATGATTTCTGTTTATTAGATCATATAAATGCTTTGATCATTAATAACTGGCCAGGACGTTCAGAGCAACAGTAAACTGGTTGTGATACTGCTGTCTTCTGTGGTAGGAGCACTGCCAAGGTCAATATCAGCTCAGTAAAGAACAAACAATACACTGTCTAGCCAGGTTACTGTTCACTCTTATTAACTGTGCTCGTGTGCTTGTAAATCCAGACTGCTATGATGGCGGAGGAGCTGAAGAAAGAACAGGACCCAAGTGATCACCTGGAGCGGATGAAGAAGAAGGGTATCGGTTAAGGACCTGCTGAACCACCACGGCTGAAAGGGAGGAAAGAAACAGCTCCAGAAACTGGAGGCCAGGGTATGAACTACTATAGAGCTGTACAAGAAAATCACAGCTCATATATTTAATCTGCCATTAACAAATATGAGCACAATACACTTTACCTGTTCTTCTCTTTCCTTTAGTGTGTTATGAAGCTTTGTGTGCATGTAAACGGTCTGTAAAGTATCTGCCTGTGAGAGAGAGTTTCTACCACGTGTCCACCACTTTCCATAGCTGTCTGAAATGCCTTGTTAGAATGCCTGTCCTTTTCTCTGTTACAGTGTGATGTCATCTCGTAACATGAGATCTCACAATCCTTATTTCCCACCTACCAGCACGATTTGACACACAGAGATGTAAAACAGCAAAACATACCACTCTAAAATGTCCTGCTTTAGCTCAGCTTGTGAAAGTGGATCAAACAACTTGTTCTATCTGACTTTCGGGGTCAGACAGAGTCAGGGAGCTTAACAATACTTGGCTCATTGTTGGTAAGGGTTAAAGACACATGAACTCTAACAGAGGGTGAACACAGAGGGTGAACACAGAGGGTGAACACAGATGTACAGTATAGGAAAAATATTACATTTTGGGAAAACTGAAGAATGTAAATGTATTTAATACATCCAAAAAATAGAACTGAAAATGAAAATAATAGACCCCCTTTATGCTCTAACTACTTCACCGTCAGGAGAAAAGAATGGGAGTTTCCAAAAAAGTCTCCAAGGATGTGTTTCCATACCACAAAAGTTTAATCTTAGAAGTTGGTTGCATTGGCCTGTTTCCTCTCTATGTTTGCATCGATTGCCATAAAACCTTTACGTCATGTGGAGGATCTTTACACTCGATTATCTCTTTTACTGAAATGATTCTATGTAGAGCCTTTCATTGAAAGAACTTCTTGGGACCAAAAGTTGTTTTACAATAATAAATAATAATACCGTAATTTGTATTATTAATATGATTATCATTGTTGGCTGAGTAGATGATTTGGAAATGTGCATTGCATTTGGTACTATTTTTGTTAACAGACTGAAGAGGACAGAAAAGACATATTGACGCTTGGTTGATAAACTTCCAAAAGTGGAGGCCTACGAGCGACAGTCTGAAGAAGCTGTACGTTTGTGGATAAATAAATACAGAAAGAGTTATTTAAGTACAGCTCAGTGCACAAACACACACAGCATGTACCTCTCCGGTGTTGTGTGCGTCCACAGGATGAGCAGGCCAACACTCACCTGTCCAAGCTGAGGATGGTGCAGCACGGGCAGGAGGAAGCTGAGGAGTGGGCCAACATCGCAGAGGGGCAGGCCAACAAGCTGAGAGCCCAAAACCGTGATGCTGGAAAGGTGATGCTTTGTTAAGACAGACATGGGAACACTGTTTATGTTACATTTGATTCACAGACTGCTGAACCTGAGGAGAAGACTATAAAGTGGATACTCACTCGCTTCTTATGGATGAATAGCCGAGGTAGATCACTTAATTAATAATCCATTAAAATACAAGTCAAGCATGTTCCGTCTGAGAGGTCTTGGTTCCCACAAAGATGACATGCCACAAGGTCATCTAAAGCACAACATCTGCACAAATGTCTCACATTAGCAGTTATGCCTTTAAAACTGGGCGTTCGTTGGGTGTTTTGGCTCTTTCAATATCTTACACCCTCCTCCAGATGACCCAAGCTTGTGTCCAGATTGCACACTAGCTTCTCTGCCTCCATGAGGACTTTACGGAGGCTTTAAGGCTTCGTGAAGGCTCAGAGAGTGTACAATAATCTCCTGTTGCTCTCATTCCACACCACACACAACGACAGATGGGTTGTATTTTACATACAAAGCAAAATATTTGCAACATTTGTACAATCAAACAAATTTGCCAGATGCTGAAACATGTCCCCCAAAACGTCAGCTAAGCTAGAATTCGCTCTCCAAACCACCTTGCTAATATCTAACAAGTCATTCATATATCTTACAAACATATTTCACTAGAGGGGTTATGTTATTAATGTTGGTGTCCTTGGAATTATTGGGTGTTTCGAGGTTTCTTGAGCTGAACAAACCCCAAGCTCGTGTCCAGATAGCAAACCAGCCTCTCCGGCATCATGAACACTTTGTGGTAAGCTTTAGGGCTTTGTAGGCTTCCATTATACTTTAGAAGAGTTCATGACTGGTCCATATGGATTCTTTATAGAATTAATCTTTAGGGCGTGTCCCAATTGCTCACTTAATACTAATATTAACTAATTTCTGAGTATGTAGTACATAGTACAGTTATAAGTGTCAAAGTTGAGTATACTCAAAAATCCACAATGCACACTCAAAACTCAGTAAGGATGGACACTGAAGGAGCTTCTCCAGTCTGGAAAGTTTTGAAAAAAATGGCGGACGGTGATGCAACGGTGGCTGCTGTGGTGTTTGGACCAGAAATGGTGCATGGTGTAAATGTGAGTTCAACCCAAATCTGTCAAAAACACCTGAAAAATTAACATATTGCAGGAAACAATGTATTTTTTTGGGGGGGGTGTTTGGGTAAAAAAGCTTCTGTCAAAGCTTTGGAAAGCCGAAGCAGCCTTCAGCTCAGTATGCTGTAAGCTTCATCTCTTCCTGCTAATAAGAAATGATGCTGTATGCTAATATTCTGTGTACTAGCCTGCAGAACCCATACTATTAAGTACAGATAGGTACTACTGTGTAGTTGAGAAGCAGCCTCAGACTTGATTCTATACAGCGATGTTCCCACACCCACACACTCACAGAGCTGTCACTCTCCTTCCACACCACACACAATAAAATAAACTATAAAACAACTTTGCTGAAAGGAAGTTTGAAGAAAACAACAACTACAATATCCCACTATAGGCCAACACCATCTACTGAGGAGAACCAGAACCCATTTCAGTTCATTTAGCTAGCGTTAGCACTTCTGATTACCTTGCTAGGATCTAACAGGCCAATAATGTGGGAGGTTCTCCCAACTAACTCAAGCTTCTAGTCCATTCTGGTCCATAACTCAGAAAACAGGTTGAACTAGCACTCGACTTTCCTGTTAGCGCTAGCTTGGTATAGCTACACATTTGACACAAGCTAACTCTGCCTTTCCAAATAAAAGTCTCAGGACAATGCGGCACAGCACTAGCCCAGGTAAAACGCCTCAAAACTAGGCAAACAGATATATATGAGGCACGTCTCAGTAAGTACAACTTTAATGGAAAGTTTGTCAGGATCCCAGGTCAGTAATAACATAAATAAAAATATTAAATAAATTTAAATTGCACTTCTTGTTTTGCCTGATCACTTTACCGTCTTTATTTCTGAAACAGAAATTGTTGAGTAGATTTGATTCTTGAAACTTCATCGATTCCAATCAATTGTGATCAGAATCAAAGTGGGATCCAGTATTTCTGGAATTGAACTGCACTAAAAACATGTCACCTCACAAACATGTTCCCACTTCAGCCTTGTAAAGTTTTTGGACCTTAACCTGTGGTGTGAACCTTTCTCTAAATGAATTTGATTAGTAGCTATACTCACAATACAGTCTATATATATAATATATAGACTATATATATAAAATGGTACTGCACTTTAATTTTAGTGCACAATTTTCTAAGGTTAACATATCTGGGAAAATATATAAAATATAAAAAACATTTTTTTAAATGAAAAATAGTTGCACAAATACTTTGAATGAAACAAGTTAAACAACATGCCATTTAGTCAGGGGAATGTATGACAATGCTGGGATTCCAGGACATTTTTGTGTCCAGGAATGGAAACTATTTGTGGCAGCCCAAGTTCAAAGCAGCTTCTTCAGCTCAGGCCTGAAACCAGACAGTGGTGAACTCCTGCCATCTAGTGGCCAGAACACGCCTACTCTACGTCACACTTGTAATTAGGAATGACATAAACAAACAAATAAAAGGACTGACTTTATAAATATATATATTTTTAATTATATTTAATTATATATATATATTTAATTATATTTAATTATATTTTTAATTATATTATTATATATTATATAATTATAATACATTATATATTTGTAATATATTATATAATTGTATTATATTATATTCATAATATATTACAAATCACAAATATACTACTTAATATATAGCGAAAATAATGTGTAAATCTGATGCTAGCTGGGTATAAAATCAGCATTATGAGTAGTATACTTCTTATTTCATTATGGACATTTCACGTACCATAATTTTTCAGTAAGTTGGATGACTTGAGTCAAAAGTGGAGGATTGTCCAATAGGAACGCTCCTCTCTTATAGGACATAGTATTTGTTTGTTTGTTTATTTGTTTGGCCTACGTAATGAGCCCAGCCCAGAAACGCCTCCTATGAGGTGGTCAACAACAACCAGGACATACAGCAACGCTAGAGCCTAAGACAGGGGCTTATGCGGGTTGCTTTGTTTCCCACCCGTATTCCGTCCTCCTGCGCTGTGATTGGCTGCTTACTATGCTCTCTCAATGAAGGAGGCGCGAGCGAGTCTGAACTACTGTCCAATCCGGAGGCAGCTAGGGCGTGTCTGTGTCTGAATACGGGCGGGGACGTGAACAGTGAAAGTCTCCTCAGCCTGTGCCATGCATGTTGAGTCGTCGGGTCACTACCGCGCGGTGCCACAGAGGGAGAAGTCAAAACAGTTAGGGCTGCTCGCCTGTTTGTTCCAGCGAGGTGTGGACAGAGGAGCACACTTAGACGAGCCGTCACTGGAGTCGTAAGGAATACGGCGAGGTCTAAGGTGGTACATGCTGCCGTGGGTCATTAGGAAGAAGCTGAATTTGAGTGTTTTCTGTGGGGGGAGAACAGCCTGACCTGTTGGCACTGAGCGCTCGGAGAAGTTGACCATGTCTGGATGCTTCTGTAAAAGTTTGTACGCCTTCAGCGGGGAGCAGCATCAGCAGGGCTTGAAGTTCGAGGCCGGAGAGCTGATCAAAATAACCCAGGCTTTGCCAGGTGGATGGTGGGAAGGAGAGAAGGATGGAGTGACAGGATGGTTTCCATCAAGTTACGTTCAGGTGGTGGAGGTAGGTGTATGTATGGCTCTTGCTTGCTTGGCTGAGTGGTAAAACTCAACACGTCCACTTGACAGTCGTATTCAGCTCTGTCACCTCTGGCAGAGTCACTTACAGCTGTTTTTATTCAGGACCTCATATTCATAGCTTGTTTGCTGCCTGGTGAGACAACCACAAGTGGGCCAGAGGAGACACATTGGCTTAAACTCAGCCAGTTACATTCTCCAATCCCACCAGACTCTCCACAAGGCAGGAATGGGGCCCAGACGAATTATCTTCTGGATTTGTCTGTCCTATCTGATAAGCCCGACCTGTCTCCAGACTCTCTCAAGGTTTCCACATTCCTCAGATATCCCGTCTGCCAGGTCAGGTTCCCTGCCTGCCGTGTTGCGTAATGTATTACTCACAAACCACCGAGTTTGTCCATCTTCCTTCATTAAAGAGGAACTCCACTGAGTTTCTAAAACTACAAGATAACTAAATGGTTAAGATGTGAACTAAGTCATGTGGAGATTTTGAATGTGAAGTCCTCCGTTCTAGAAAAAACTTACCAAGTAAAAGTAGTTGGCTGTGGTAATGATAGGAACCAGAGATCTGATGAGCTGAATGTCTTCCTGAAAGACTCCCTAACAGAAAGTTATTACATGAAATGGTTATGAACATGCTGTCTTAGAGTAACTCATGGTGGAGGGCTACACACAGGACACTGGCAAAATAGCCCCCAAAGAAAACCTGTTTTCACCACTATTTAAAGGGGACATCCAGACGAAACAGTGGCCACCTTGTGTGTTTAAGGTGGTAGTAACTTCAGGCTCCTGAAGATGGCACTGCACAAGGATAATGGGGCTGTAAATACCTGTAGGGTGTGTGACAGGTGGTGTAGTGCAGTGAATGTCTCGTTCCATGTGTTTAAAATTAGTCCCAAAGCAGGTGATAATGACTGGTACGAAGGAGTGACTGCATTTGGGGCGTGTCAAAGACCATAGTGTGAAGGAAGTAGCTGAATCTGCAGGTGTATGGCAGTATACGGTCGTACAGGTCCACCAGCAGTGGCTAAAATCCCAGTCTACAGGAAACTCTCCTCAGAATTGTACAGGGAAGGCAGCCACCAAATCCGGCCCAACTGTGCAATTCTTTGATGGAAGAGTGTCGGAACATTGATGACCCCTACATCCAGGCCCTTGTTCAGTCCATGCCAAATTGACAGCACGGTGAAGGTATTGAATGCTATTTGGTACATGTTGATCACAGGTGACTAACTTTTGTCCGGTGAGTTAATAATGTCTCCACCCTTACTTGGTTACAGGTCCCGAGTCTTTAAGCCACTCTTTAGCCCATATGAAGTGGTATCCTGCTACAAGTTCCGTCCCCACACCTCTGTGGCTATTCTTACAAGGGTGTTGGTATCAGTTTGAGTCAGAGTCTGATTTTGGAAAGTGGAAGACCCGAACCACCCTTGAAAGCTAGACTGGAGCAAGACATTATAGATCTCTGTGCATTGTGTGCAGGTGTGCCAAGCTTGCTGGTAGGCGGGCCATAAGGACTGTGTTATGAGATGACATCAATTGTAACAGAGAGAAGAGCTGGAAGTCTAAGGAGGCGTGTCAGGCAGATGGGGAAAGTGGTGTCTGTGGGAGAGAGTTTCCTTGGGCTTCATAACTGTGCAGACCGTTTACATCCACGTTAAGCTCTAAAACACACTAAAGGAAAGGGGAAAACAGACATGCACAGTAGATCGTCATTAACGCTACATATCTACACTCAGAAGACACGTGGAGGTTCACTGATGGCTTTAGATAGTAAATAAAATGGCTACATTTGTGCTGTGGACATGGCAAACTCCCATCACCACCACTGTAAGGTAATCAGAGATGGTCAATTCCACTAGAATTCCTCTAGCTGTTTGCATCAAACCACTCATAATCACTTTTTTGTACATCTCAGAGTCTAAATTATGCAGGACTTTTGTACATTTGGTGAAATTCTTCCCTAATGTTGATGCATTTATAATAAATGGGCTGGGTTACTGGACCAGGTCTTCAGGACAGCTTATGGCATTGGAATTTGTTATTGTGAAAATACTGTATATTCCTTTTGCTCCTAAGAAGGCAGGCATTCTTATATTTGCTACAGTATTTGGCTCAAGGTCTTAGAAAGCCACAGTGTTGACTGTCTGATGGAAACTATGCAGCCAGGAAGGGAACAAAGTCATAGCTCAACTGGCCTACTGACACATTCTGAAATGTCCTAAAGTTGTGTAAATAGAGTACCCTAAAACAAACTCATTACATCACTGCATGCCTCCATATGTTCTGCCCTCCATGTTGTGGAAATCATAAGTACCTGAACAAAACTGGCCCACTGCATGCTTCGCTGCAGAAATGGTGGGCACAGTTAGGCCAGTTTAACTGGACTTAATGCCGGGTATTATATATACGCTTGTTACTTGGAGGTTGCCATGGTGTTGCTGAAATTGAATGGGAATGTATTGGAGGAAGGAGGGATAAATAAATGACACAGAGAGGAGTGCGGGTCAGTGGATTAGAGCTTGGTGCTCTGCTCTTAGTGAGTACATGCGGTTTGGTGGCTGTAGGTTAGAGTGACTTTAGTGAGAGGAAGTTTGCTCTGGGCTAAATTGAATTGGACTCTTTGGTAGAAGCGTTGGATGAAAAATAAAGACAAACAGACGAGTGCAAGTCAGACCAATATTGAATTTATGCTGAGGGGTCGGCCCTGTGTTAGTATATGTAAAATCGGTTGGGCAGAAGTACAGTAGATGGGCTTGTACTTTTCCACCCTGTTCATTCTTTATAGGAAAAAAATCTGAATTTTGGGACAATTCCCGATCAGACTGAACATTCCAGAGTTGGAATGGTGTTGATATCTCAAAAATGCTGGACTAGACTGTGTACAAAAGTCTCTCAACCAATAAGAAGAAGAAGTGTTGCTCATTGTGCAGTCACTAATAGTTGTACCTGGGGGAGGTACAATGATATCGCAGTCTGTATGGGCAGATGATTGTTAATGAACAATGTAAACAGTGAAGGAATGTTTAGATTTACTGTGTTGTAAACCCATCAGTAATAAATACTAACACTAATCTAAGTCCATTTAGTGCTACTTTTTACATATAGAGATATCTATGTATTGATATCAGCAGAAATTTATAAAAAAAAAATCCCGGCATTGACTCCCATATTCCCATATCAGTGCATCCCTATAGTATTTTTTTAAACATGGCACAGCTTGTTTTTTTTTTCTCTGCTAAAACATATAAGAAGTGTATTTTTATGAAACATGTACTAAATAAACACATGTTGTATATCAGGAATATTTTTCCAGGTATTGTGAAATTATATGTGTGCTATATTGCCCCTCCCTTACCGGCACCGTATGTCAGAAGGGCCCGAAGGGGTTGCTAAATCGTTTATGGCTCAGAGGAGTAATTTACTTAGAAGAAGGGCCCCATTCATAGTCATTTCAGCTCATACATGGAACACTGTGCTGTGAATTAGAAAAGGAACTAATAGAGAAATGGTCAGCTGCACTTCTCTAACTGACTCAGTCCATGATTTTTGATTTAGTTAGATGAAGCTACAAACATGTTCCACATTGCGCTCCCAGTGCCATATCCTCATTGAGAGACTCGCCCTCGTGGTACAAAACACACAGTGTACCTGCTAGCCGTGTTTTTGTGTATTTTAGGCCTGTTGCTCTCACCGCAGCCTCACCACACTGCTCGCTGAATGGGGTTAACCAGATAAGGAGAAGACCACATGTATACCTCTGAATTGATATGGCACTGTGCAACGATTCAGCGACAGGTCACCAAGCCGCTCCTGTGGCCTTAATTAATCTCACAAGAACCTGGTAAATATTCTGGAGGCCACACAAATGAAAACGACAAACTTGATATGACCATAATTCTAAGCGGCTAATTACACCCATTAGCAAACTGAGCTGGGGGAGCTTTGCTTGGCAACTACAGTCGCAGGGGCGCTGGGAATTTCCATTTGGTGGTGTGAATTGTGAGTCAGACGATTCAGAGGGTGAAAGCTAAAGGTCTGGCCATAGTTATGACTGTACATTCAGCAAAGAAAGATGCTCAATACCATTATTTATTAATCATCATAGTAACATACAGAGCAAAAATCAGAGAGCTTTTGAGGGTTTTTGTTTTTTCAGGACCATCACAGAGAAGGCGTTATGTGAGTGGTGGATCATTCTCAGCACTGCAGTGACACTGTTGGGGTGGTGGTGTGTTAGTGTGTGTGGTGCTGGTGTGAGTGGATCAGACACACCAGTGCTGCTGGAGTGTTTAAACACTGTGTCCATTCACTGTCTCACTGCCCAGTCTATTACACACTCCAGGTTGCTGGTCCACCTGGTTGTCCAGCCGTGTTTTCTGAGGTATCTGATCCACTCACATCAACACAACACACACTGACACACCATCACCACATCAGTGTCACTGCAGTGCTGGGAATGATCCACCACCCACATAAAACCTGCTCTGGGGTGAAACAGGGATGACAAACTATGCAGAGAAGCAGGTGGACTACAGCCTGTAATTGTAGGATTACAAAGTGCACCTGTGTGGTAGGTGGAACTAATAAACTGGACAAATGGAGTGGCGATACGAGGAGGTGTTGCTAATAAAGGGCTCGCTGTGTGTATATTTATCATTTTGCCAATGGAATGATCTTGTTATATTTTGTTGTTGATGGACTCAAGACCACAGTGGGCCACAAAAGGAGCATTTTGATCCATTTGGATGAGGAAGAAATTGATACAACAGAAAGTCAAAGGAAAATTCCCAGTAAATGGGAATATTTCACAAACATTGCCAGGATGAGCTAAATTCTCAGCATCTGGAAGCCCTACAGCTTCACATCTGGCGATATCAACACACAAGCTATCCAGTGTTACTTAGCTACATGTTTTTCTTAGGCTGCTGATTTGCCTTGCTGTGTGTTTTGGGCCTGGCTTGGAAACTCACACTTCTCAGTCTCTCCATTACCCTAAAAGTGAGTCGTAGGTGCTATGGTAATAAAACCTTTATCACATATGGGATATCCCCCCCCACCCACTCACAGCCTGCCATTGCTCCACAAGCACTGACTGATTGCTGGAAGCTGGTAATTGACTCCTCACTGCTCTGAATCTGCAGGGCCAGTCTCTAACGTGGTCCTGTGAGTAGTGGCAGCCTGTGGAAATTCTGTTTTTAGCTCAGTGCTTGAGCAACATCAGAAGGCCAAACCACATTAGCTTCTTTCTACCAGCTACGTGAGACATCACAGTGCTTTCTTTCAGAGGGGGAACTTGGTAAAGCTGTGGGTAGAGGATGGCACAGGTGGTTCCACAACCACAGAAACTCGACTGAATTACAGGAGTTTAGAAATATCTGGAGTGTAGGCCATAGGTAGGCCATTCCAGCGTAATTACATAATGACACATTCTATGACACAGTCAATTACTTCATCAGTTATTAATAGTTCATTTACATATGTAGTACAGCTCAGTATGTTGACATTTTATGTTTTTTTATTTTTTTATTTGACAGATTGACAAAGATAAGGCAAGAAAGTAATATACAATAACTAAAATTGCAGTTATAGTATAACATATAATCTTAAATTGGGCACTCGTGGGCTGGAGGTTAGGGAACCAGCCTTGTGACCGGAGGGTCGCCGGTTCGATTCCCTGGACTGACAGTAACGACTGAGGTGCCCTTGAGCAAGGCACCTGACCCCCAACTGCTCCTCGTGGATAGGGCTGCCCACCGCTCCGGGTAAGTGTGCTCACTGCCCCCTAGTGTGTGTTTACTAGTGAGTGTGTTTGTGGGTGTTTCACTTCACGGATGGGTTAAATGCAGAGACTAAATTCCCCCACTGTGGGATCAACAAGGGATTTAAATCTACATACACAAATATTGCATTGATTGACAGTTTTGAATTCTCATTTTGATGAAAATATTTCAGCTTGTTTCCGTCAGACCTGCCAAATTCATACTTCAAACAATAGGGGCTAACATATCTCCAAGGGTGTCAGTGGAGCGTAGCATCAATGCTTCTATTTATGTTACTTCTACCGACAACTATCAAACGTGGTTTCTAACTGAGAGCGTGCGATGGCGGTTGTAATGGGTGCTTGTCAAGAGCTTCACCCATTGTTGCGTATATTGATACCTGTCCTTAAAAGATCTAACTGGGAGCAGTAACTTCAGCATGATGGGCTAAAGGAAAGAACATGCCACTAAGGCAGCAGTGCTACTTTTTCATCCTTTCTTGTTGGACTATTTTGACTCGTCACTACAGTGACCCACTGTCACCTCAAGGTTCAAAGCGCTGTTAAAAGAGAGTATATGCCGAGGCTAGCCGGTTAGCATGGTTAGGTTAGAAGACATCTCTGCAAGATGATACAAACCGTCAAAACTGTTATTTCCTCACATTCTGTTGATAGGTTTAGTTAATTTTGTAATGTACATACTGCTCCTTTAAAGTGAGAAACGTGACTGAATTCAACACTATCAAAAAGTCAGAGACCTTTCTTTCATTCAGTTTAATTTCCAGTCAGTTGTCAGAATGATATTTCAGAAAAGTTCAGATAATCCATTTGTAGAAAGGAAAGAAAACATTTTCAAACCCCAAAATATATAAGATATGTATAAGATAGAAAGTGGATGACCTGGGCTGTCACCAGATAAACAGCACTGAGATCATGCTTCTGCCTCAGCTCTGAAACATGATCACATGTTGTTGCCGTCTAACAAAAAAAACGTGGATCTCTATTTTTGTTGATTTGGACTTTTGTGCATCATTTGAGCACAGCAACATCCATTTACATTGTTCTACAATTTCCTGATGAATTGACCAACAGAAATGGCCCAACATAGCTTGGAATACATTCTGGTTCCATTGACTTGCATTAAAATGAAATAAGGTTTTTGGCCAATCCTGTAAAGTTGCCATTTTGGAGATACTTGTTTTTCTTTGGACAGCGATGATATGTTTCTGTTCATCCTTCACCTGCCGGGAGACAACTGGTATGAAACGATGTGTAGCTGTCGGAAAGCCATTGCTGAGACAAAAAAACAGACAAACTCGAGCAGAACATTTATGAATCACAGAAGCTGCTGGTGTTCTCAGAACAACCAACTGACTGCCCTAGAGTAAAGCCCTCAACATCACTGAATGTGTTGGAAATGACCTGGATCATGAGAAGCAGAAAGTGCAACCAACTTCTAAGACTGAACTCTAAAGGTGTGGGAAAAAACCCTCCGCATTGTATGCCTGCAAAGCTCACTACACACTAAATGAAATGAGTGGCTTGTTTTTGTCTGTTTAACCTGGAAATGAAATGTATGAAAGGATGGTCTCTGGCTTTTACACAGTACTGCATGTAGTAGCGGACAGGCTCTTACCCTGGCGGACCTGCTGACCTGAATTTTTGGGGATAGCAGCTAAAGGAGTCTTGAGTGTGGGGTTTCCTAAGCCGACCTCCGTTTCCAGGCTATTGTGTAAATGACAGCTGGAAGTGCTTTACATAAGTGGTAATACAGCAGGACTGCTGAGGCTGTTTAATTGCTGAAAGTTCAGCTCAGTATGACATTCTTCATTCCGAACCCAGTCTGGCCTTTACGTATACTTCTGTACTGTCTCGTGTCATGTATTGTTATTGTTTAGTGCACGGTGGTTTGGTGGGTATGCATTGTTGCTCTGCTGTATCTCACTGAAGAAAGTGGAAATATTTAGTCAGACGTGTGGCCTCTAAACTTTCAGTCCACATCCATGTCTGTGAGTAGAGGAGATCTTTTATTTTGAATTTAGAGAAACGTTATTGTTGTGTTTGCAGTCTTGTGTTGCAGGGAGAAGCCATCATTTACAGTTTTGCCTTGTTTGTTATTTCATCACATCAGACGAGCACAAAGGAATGCAAATTCCAGCAGATCGATACCGAATGCCAACTGAGTGTAAATGCAGTTCACGGCATAACTCACTATGTAATTAAACCGTTGGATCTTTGTCTTCAGAAAAATGCTGTTCTTCAGATTTAGCCTTGTACAACATACTGCTGAGACCCTTGTCTTGGTGGACCCAGGCCAGCTTTCTGTCCAGATGTTGCAGTACGGGTCATGGGAGTTCATGTGTGCATGGATCACTTTTTTTCAGAGTCTTGTTTGGCTCTGGAAAGAGTGACTCACATGTGCATGAGCCAGGCTAGCACCCTGGATAAGGAGCTTTTTCATAATTGTCTGTCGAAAATTTGGTTTATAGTTTAATGCGACTTTGGATTCGAGAAGCAAAGAGTGACTCATTGTCACATCTTTTAAAAGATCCTTTTCTTAAGAAAGTGACATTCTCTGTAGGTAACTCGTGGAATGGGAGTAAATTGAGTTGAGATTGTTATGCAAATGAATTATGACGTGGAGAATTGACATTGTAACTGATTGGCTTCAATAAGTTCTTTGAACGGCAATTTTCCGTTCCTATAATATGTGCTTTCAAAACTAGCTAGCTTAGTTTTCCTGAAAGCAGGAAAACTAAGAAACAACATGAGATACAAGAACTGAAAGGAAACAAAAAGATTAAAGATAACAAAGAACATCTGACAGGGAAAACACAGAGCAGGGTCTGAAAAAATGCCAAACAAGAAACCTGAAACCTATAACCTGTGAGTAACAATAAGAGGGCGGAGCTACAGACTAGAGATAGGTAAGAGGCTTGGCAAAGGTGGAGGTGAGGAGGAGGAGGAAAACAAAAACAGAAGCACATGGCAGAGTCACAAGGTGGATTGTAAACCAGGGCAGGGCAGGACAGTATGGTGCAGCTGTGTTATTTGCTGTACAGCTGTTCCTGAGGGATAGTAGAGTGTTTGAGTAATTCGAGTTATGTTCACCAGCCCGAATCCGAGTTTTTGGCTTCCAGGTTGTATTTTTGAGAACCCAGTCAGCAAAAATTGAAAACAAATTAAATATGTTTTATTTTATTTTTTTGCTAATCTGGTCCAAACTGCATTTGAGGTGATGTAATTCCCATCAGATTTTTACAGATGTGTCTCAGTCTGAATACACTGACTGCTTAAATCTGATTTCAAAGTGTTTTATGCATTACTTGCAACACAGCCAACAATGTCAACTCCAGAGTGATGGAAGTGCTGGGATTCGAGAAGAGCATCGAAGAGTTCTGAACCGTGACAAAGTGATTGCTTGGAGGATGAAACTATGTACCTTCCCATTCTGGAACCACTCCCACCTTTGTTTGAAATCTGCATCATCAGCATAACTAAGCAGTTTCTAATGCTTATGTCATTACCACAGCAATCCATGGTGTCCTGATCCCTTGCAGTCTTCACAAAAGATCAGATTTTACAAGAACAAGTCCGATTTGCCTGCCCCCTGAGCACAGCCTTTGATGCTTATCTTAAGTAAAGTGGTTCTGTTAAGCATAGCTCATAGGCCAATACTTGAGATTTGGTATCAGCCAATAAAGAGTTGGTAAAAAAGTGATATTGTGCTGTCTGTAAATTAAAGGGAGTACATCTGATTTATGTGTTGGTGGCCCACACCATAATTATGTTTTTAAGCTCTGAGACTGGCTGTAATGGTTACAGTATGGAGACTGATGAATGTCTGATTGATCACAGTGACCACAACCATGTATCTCTTAGTAGGTGCTGTGATAGTGTCCAATGTTTTGTTGGACCTGTTAAAAAACCCAGTGTAACTATTCCCACCAGTCAAAAGATCAAAGCTTAGGATATAGGTCATATTCAAGAACTTGCTGGACCTCATCCAGAAGTTCAGGTATTTGAAGTATTCTGTCTTTGGGAATTTGACAGGGTATTGCTGATTTTCCAGGCAGAATGCCAGTGGCATGCAAGGAAAGCAGTGAATTTCTGTGTCTAAGCTGAGTAGGCTTGTGTATGGGAACCATGTGTCCTTCTGAGCAGATAATAAATAGCATGGCTCGGGTCTGGCACGTATACTCCGCATCTTCAAGTAAATGGCATTTTGTAAAGTTAATGTATATCTTTGTCTCTTCGTCTGAAGTGCTCATCTGATTTAAAGGATGGATTCAATTTATTTTGAATGGATCCAGCAGATCTAAAAGGTTCCAATCAGTATTAAGTGTTGGCAGAGATAGCTGAATAATGTCAGTGATTGAGGTTTAATAGCTGTGGTTAAAGTGACTTTGTGAGGCCTATAGAGACTGTGCTTCAAACATAGGTAAGTAGCCAGAGAGGGATCTGAAATACACAGTATGGAGCATCCAAAGGCAGTCAAGTTGTAAGTTAGCCATCTGGAGTTATGCATTATTGAACGTTACATATGCCAGCACAAGCTGACAAAGTGACTTTTAGCCAGTTTGTGTGATTTCATCCTTATGGACAGTGAAGATTAGGATTAATGGTGTTATGAGAAGGAAGCTTGACGAAATGCATTAGTGATGTTATGATAGGTGAAGTGAATGATTAGTGAAGCGATGATCAGGCAGTGAATGGTTTAGATAAGTCCATTAGTAATGTAACTCCAACATAAAGCAGCTTCACCTGGAGAAATCCTACAGGAATGGAGGGATCAGTGGGTGGGTATATAAGATACATGAACCTAGAATACATGCTGATACCGGTAACTGTCCTAAGGTCTATAATAATAATAATAATAATAATAGGTTACACCTATATAGTGCCTTTCACATACCCAAGTATGCTTTACAATTAAATGTGGGGGGGGGGGGGAATCATGGAGAATGTTCTGTTCTAAAAAAAAAAAGGTTTTTAACTGGGCTTTAAAGATGAAAGAAGAGGGAGAAGAGAGAATAGTTGAAGGCAAGGAGTTCCAGAGTGTGGGGGCAGCAACACCAAAGGACCTGCCATCCGTCCTGATAATCTCACCAGACAAAAAATCTGTCTCCTTGCATGTTCAAGGTGGTTCAGGGCTCCTTCAGATGCCATTGCAGACGATGATGGGGCCATAAATACCTGCAGGGTTTGTGTAACGGGATTCATAGACTGAGAGGAGGTGGCACAGTGCAGTTAATGTCTCGTTCCATGTGTGGTAAATGGGTCCACAGCAGATGATAATGGTTGGCCAAAAGGAGTGACTTCATTTGGATGTGCCAAAGACCATAGTGTGAAGGAAGCAGCTGAACTGGCAGGTGTATAGAAGCGTAACTGCACAGTTCTCTGATGCATGTCCAGGTCATGCCCGTATGAATTTAAGCTGTGGAGGCATTACACGCTGCTATGTGCATTTCATTTCTCATTAGGTATGTGTCATGACTCATGTTTTGTTTGGTTAATTAAACAATTACAATTACAAATAATATTTTATTTAGTTAGAATTTATATTCCATATTACAAAACATTCTCTGTTTGTCTAAATTGGCATGTACTTGTCAGAATATATGTAGAAATATAATAGAATTAATATACTAGAATGAGCAATAAGATCCATCTTTAGCCACATTAGTAAATGTAAAATACTAAACTGTGCAAAATAGTTAAACACAGAATTTAAGCAATCTGCAAAAACAGAGCTGAATGTTGATATGACTGACGTCCCAAAGTGATTTCTGGCATGCTTGCTTCATGGTGTCGGTCATGGGTATTGGCATCTTTACTAATGATACTGATAGAGTTTGAGTGCCAGTATTGACTCCAGTACGGTTATGGAATCGATATCAATGCAGCACTAGAGAAGATCATTGTGTTACTCTGATATGAAGCACACTCTTCATGAATGATTTAGAGAAAACGATGAGTGGCATTATTCCAATATAAAAGAGTAACTACTGATTGATCTGCACAGATACTGAATTACAGAGTTCAGTCACTGGGTGTGCGGCTGGAAAATCCTTCCACACGGGGAGAACTGAACTCTCTTATCTATGTGCTACTGTTTACAAGGAACCTCAAGGGAAATGGGCTTGTCTTTAGGCCTCTGTGACTTTAAACTTTGTGGCATTGGAGTTCCTGCGTTCTGTAACAAAGAGAAGGTAAAATGTGTTTGAGGAAGTATTTTTTAAAGATCAATAATGCGGAAAATTAGGGGAAAATATTACATCAATATCAGTCCCATGCCCTGGCATAGAGTATCTCTGCTGGATATTCCAGGCCTCATCATGCACACTTACACCATATAGATGCTCGATGTATAATTTAGTGTCGTGGAAAAGAGAGTAAAGGCTTCTGGCATTCCTCAGACATTTTCAGCATTCCCAACTGGAGCAAATTATGGATGGGAAAAACCTCTATGAGTGAAGCTTTAGAGAAACATTGCCAACAACCACAGCTAAAATGCGTGGAGTCTCAATCCAGGCTTCAGAAATCTACAGTGAGGAAACTCTAGGCTGATTTGTTTCTATTGTTACAGCATAAGTGACCTTCTTGTGACATTCTGAAATCTCACATAACGTCAGATGGTTGAGCGGTTAAACGTTCTTTGGGTGTGGCATGCCTGTATTGAGGCCTTGAAGTCAATTACTTTGATTGTTCTATCATATTCAAATGTAATGCTGTTGTGGTATATTTCATTACACTCATTTCATTAAGTGTGTATTCTATACTTTGCCTTTAGATTCTGTATCTGCAGGTTACCGTTTGTCTTTAAGTTACTTTTAGTGTCAACAAGTGGCAAGCAAAAATACGAACAATGGAGTTTCTTAATTGCATGCAAAAGTTTGAACACCCCTGGTCACCTCTAAAACATTCCTGGTGTTTTGTTGACATAGTAAGTAATACAGAACTGAACATGTGTTCTACATGGAAGACCCGCCCGGCAAATAAACAGCAGTTGTGCTGAACAACATGCTGAAGTGTGTTCTCGTGTCTTTTGACCAGGGGTGCCAAAACCTTTGCATACAGCTTTATAAGTGTTGCTCAAGTTCAGGTCATTCTAAAATATTTATTCTCCTACTTACAAACCCAAAGTGGGCATCAGTTAAAGCTAGACCCCCTGTCTGGATGTCTCTGCTTGTTTCAGTGAGCTACAAATGAGGATGTGTTGATACCAAACGACACCATTGCTTTTGTTGTTGCTGCTGATAAGAAGGCTAAGTGTCGTATTTTTTGTTTATTCAGAAATCTGTCTCTATGAGTGTGTTACCTGGTGAGGAGCCACCCCAAAGTCCCCTGCCCAAAGACTGGAAGACCTATATGTCACCGCAGGGACGGAGATACTACGTCAACACTGTAAGCAAAGGTGAGCACATCTGAATGTCCACAGTGCAACTGTAAGATTACACACAAGTAGAAGATAAAATAATTAAAGTTAGTGGTAAAGGTTTTCTGGAGATCTCTGTTCAGGAAAATTCCCCCATATGCATTTAAAAATTAGCTCATGTTTTTTTTTCTCTTTTTTCCCCTTTGTTTTATATTTGTATTAGTTAATTTGGCTGTTGATCGAATGATTTTTACTCTCTTTTTTTTGGACCACTTTGATTTTATTTATTTAGTTATCTCTTGTTTTATCGGTTTGTCATGTTAATAATTGTATAATCTTTATTCTTATAAACTCTCATTGTTTATTATTTATTATTTATTTGTTTGAATAATTTTTATGTTTTATCTTTGGTTTGTTTTTGTATTCATTTTAATCCCATTTAAAGGCTCCAGGAACCTAGACCTGTGTTTCCTTCTTAAGTGGTTTATCTTACTGTGATGGATCAGCAATGCGTCTGTAAATTATGTTCTAGGAGTCACTTTCTAAGGAACAAAAAAGCCCAAAGTATTTCCTAAATATTCCTTAGAAAAACTGGAGAGAGAGAAACCTACAGAATGAAAGCTAACATAGCTAAGCCTAACTGAGCTAACAAGCTAGCTAATCTGTCTGCTGGTTTGTTTGTCCGTCTGTCTGTTCATCTGTCCATTTGTTCGACTGTACCATTTCCTACTTAAACATCCAGCAGTAAAGTAAAGAAGAACCTGGCCTTCAATAAGACATTTTTTTTATTTTTTTATTTTACATTCTTTACTTTTACTGTTTTATGCTGATCGGCCATTGAGGACTGGCTCATCAGAAATGCTCCAAATTAGCTTAAAGTGCATAAAAAGGTGGGGCCAGGTATCAGTATCAGATGGGAAGTTATAACACTGTTATAACATTTTTATGGCACATCCTTTCAGTGTTCCAATATGTCAGTTTAGGGCCAGGCGGAATACAGAAGGCGTAATTAACAATAGGCCTGCTCCTGTTGGCCCCATCCTGCAGTGCAGTTTGAGCGTGTTTGGCTGGTACAGCATGGCCTCAGTGGATCAGAGGCTTGCTGCAGATATCTCCAGCTCTCCTCGCCTTGTCTCTAAACAATTAGCATTGTGTCTAGCCAAAGCTGCTCCTCAGTGTAATGCGCTATGTACGCTTTCTCTCTCCACCCACAAGACGTCCATCTGTGCCTTCTCCAGATGACTGAATGAGGATCTGAGCTGAGAAAATAATTACTGAAGCTATAAATTCCCTCTTCTCTAAGTTTCTACTGTACATTTGGTTTTGAGTCATTCTCTTCCCAATCAAAGCATGATCTAAAGATGGGACGGCTTATTTGGAAATGACATACAGGATATAAACAGAAGTCTTCGGGAGTTCTTAGGAGCAAGTCCTAAACTCTCGTAGCCTGCACTGGGTAAAAATATAGCATTAAGGGTTCGGTAACTATGACACACTCGAATACACAAGTCAAAGGGACAAATGAACCTATGCAGCTACCATAAATAGTTGCCGTAATAACAGCTCATGAGGATTTATGGAGTGGTTGGTATGACTCAGGACTCCCAGTAATGAAAGCCTCCTACACCAGTAGCACTCAGCTTATGAAAGTTAAAGACTTTTTGGTTCCTATTACTTTGACCTGGCGTTGGTTTCGGTGGTCCTGACAGCTAAAAACAGCCCATACTCCACCTTCACATCTGTCAGTAATCACGGCAGCTGTTCCCTTTAAAGATAATTCCACCATACTTGGTGGAGCTGTTAATGTGAAAACAAGAAAACATCTGAACGCCCTGACCAGTCACTTACACTAATCCTTCACAGTGACTCACGCACGGAATGCACCCATGATAAATCGTCTAGGCTGTTTAGTCTTAGGTGCTCCCATAAGCGTCTTAGGAGATGACTGTTTGCGGGATTTTGATTAGGATTGGCTTTCCAATTACAACACATTTAGCAAACCAGCCTGAGGCTGGGCACTGCAGCGCGAACTTCACTAGACATTTCTTGTTGTTCTTCTGAAAACCTCGCTCTATGGGTTTTTTGCGATATCAAAAGGCCTCTTGACAGAAGATGTCTCTGATTATTGTGTTGTGTTGTTTGACTGCCATGGTGACATGTTGAGCCTGGCGTATACGCATGGGGAGGGGGAGCGCGTGTGGTTTCCTTCCTGTTCTGTGTAGCAACCTTGTGGTTTTGTGGCTCTCTGCCATGCTGGTCTGCTGCCTCTACCCATCATACCTTAACAAACACCTCCAGGGAAATCTTCATGTTGTCCGTGGAGAGAAAAGCTCCACTAGAAAACAAACTCTGGTGTCAGTAAATTCAAAACCCTTTAAAGGATGTTTTGGGGTGATGCCACTGGTGGTTCCTCAAACAGTCCTTAGTGATCCTTTGACACGTATGTGTGTTTTAACTTGAACCAGTCATGAGTGGTATCATTTCCACTCAATACTAATCTAAGTAAATTTAAGAATATATGAACTGTATGTTCAGGGATTGCTGAAACCTAACAGTTTTTGGTCATACACTCATAAACATATTATAGTTGCCTAGTTGCCCGTGCCTCGGCTTATACAAAATTAAGTTATTACAGATACAGGTGTGTAATACCAATGTGGACCTTTACTTCATGTTATGCCTGGCACCAACTATATGTGTGTTGTTCCACAGAGTATATGATATACACATGTATTAATTCAGTTGGTATGTGTGTGAATAGCAAGCATTATATATATATATATATATATATATATATATATATATATATATATATATATATATATATATATATATATATATATATATATATATATATATATAAAAAGGGATCTCCAAAATGGCAACTTTACAGGAGAGGCCAAAGCCTCTTTTAATTTGAATGGAAGTCAATGGAACCGGACGTCTTTCCAAGCTGTTTTTGGGCCATTTCTGTTGGTCCATTATTCATGAAATTCCCACACAGTGTAAACAGCAGCTTATGTGATCAAATAAGGTATAAAAGTAAAATTCAACAAAAATGGAGATAAATGTTTTTCTTTGGACAGCGACGATATATAACACACCACCACCACATCAGTGTCACTGCAGTGCTGAGAATGATCCGTCACCTACATAATACCTGCTCTATGGTGGTCCTGTGTATACTTTATAATCCCCTTTATACCCTGTTGTTCATTAGTCAGGACCCCCTACAAAGTGCTCCTATATGTTAAGTGGTCCTGATAAAATTGACGTGAGTGAAGATACAAGGAGTTGGTTTTAATGTTATGACTGATCATGTATAACACAGTATATTCTTACAGCCACAGTAACCAAACAGCCTGTATATTGGTAATATGTATAAAGAGGTTAAATGTTAAAATGAATGAATCGTGGTTGTTTTGTGTCCATAAAACCACACAGAAGCCACGAAGGAAAATTGTAGGTTAAGCCCTTTAAAAAACGCATCTGAAACCACTGTTGTGAAAGTTACGTAGGGAACCAAAAGAAGGTGTGAATGAACGTGAAAAATTAGCAGGAAGGTGAAGATGCTGATCAGGTGGTGCGCAGACGAAGCCACTCAGCAGCCCGGGCGCATTTATCCATCAAAGAAATCTTTCTGGCGGAGTCAGTTTGATGAAATGTGTCTTCTAGGGCTCCTGAATATGTAGGAAGTCCTTTTGATCCTTTAAACATCAGAAAGTGTCACAGCCAGTGACGGCGCACGTCAGAACAGAGGGCTTAAAGGCGAAAAGACATCAGTTCAGCGTGAGCACGGACGAAATTACACAGGTGCATGCCGAGCAGACAGAGGCACTGCGATGTTATTAAACAGCCGTAATAGATGTGGTGAATGTAGGAATGTCAGGTGGTGAAATTGCTCGCAATCAAAGAGGAAGAAATGAAAGTTTGTAATGGTCTGACTTTGCGCAAATTGTCATGCAGGAACAGCAGGCGCCGCAGCGGATGCCGTTACAGATGGTGATAAATAAAAGATGGACTTCATGAGACATAACTAGGCCAATATTCATTACTTATGGGGCGGCAGACCTCATATTCATTACAGATCAGAAGCACATGATATCCTGCCCGTGTTTTCATAGAATAATCAATCTCTAGTAAACACCGAACGGGACAATAGCGAGGATGTGAAAACTGGGGCCCGCCGTCCTGTAGCTGACGTTGGTGCAAATGTGATAATTAGACTAATATGTTCGCTCAGGTGCTTGTTGCTTGGTAACCAACTGTTCCAGTTCAGAGTCACAGCTTTCTAAGACATCCACAGGGCTTTTTTCTTTTTTTCTCTTTTATTTCAGTCTTTCATTACGTGCCTGAAGACACTGACGGGTTCCGTATAGCCTTTCATCTTTCACATTGATATGCCTAGGTCTTTATGAGGATGAATACCCATAGCATGTAAAGCGGCCCATCGATTTCCACGTCAGATGCAGGAGAGTGACAGGAGGGATGAGGAGGAACCGCTTCCGCGTTGGAAAATAGAATAAACCTAATCAGGACTGCATCAGTGACATCCTAATTGCACTTACATAACGTTATTGACATTTATGAGGAGAAAACATATCAACTCTGCTTTAGCAGGCTGAGCGCAATTACGTTATCGTCACCGGTTTAGCCGATTTCTTTCACAGTATTGATTGCCTCATTAGAAATGAACTCAAAGAACCGGAGAGGAAGAGTCTGGCAATGAATGGCCTTTGATGGCACTGTAGATCACCGCTGAAAGGATCCTGATCTCTTGCTGCCAAATCTTTTCTCTTCTGCGTGTCATCGGAGCTGAACTGATGGTTCGGGCTGTGCTTCCTCCACTGGTAATCGCTGAGAGAGACATCCGAGCCAAAGGTTTGCTCAGAAAAACAATACAGCTAAGGTTCGGCTCTCTCTGGAAATATGACACATAGTCACATGGATTCAGGTGAAAAAGGTCCCTGGAGGTTGTGGCATTAGTGATGTTGTTGTCCTGCTTTTCATTAATTCCAGCTTTATCTCTCTCGCATCATGTTTTGGGGAAATCTGATTCACTGTTAGGGACTGCCAGGATGTTTGCCAGATGCTGAGATTTCTTCTAGTGGCTAGAACTTGATGGAGGGCTGACCCATAGGGCCCTACAGATGCAATATATAGCCGAAACACACCTCCTCGTTAATAAATGCAGGTGTTTTGGTCACGACCAGTGTTTAAAATCAACCACAAGGCCATGCAATCTCCTGTGGCAGTAGAATGTGGGCTAGTGAAGAGCTCAGTGACCTTAAATGCAGCATTTTCAGGATGCCGCCTCTGCCACAGGTCAGTTTGTGAAATTTCTGCCTTACTAGATGTTATTGGGAAATAGATGTGTTTAGGAGCAACAACAGCTTGGCCACAAAGGGTTAAGCCATGCAAAATAAGCTCTCCTCTTTTACATCACTTTCACACTGCCTCTGGAAGCAACAACAGCACAGTAACTATGCATTGGGGGCTTCATGAAATGCGTTGCCAGGGCTGAACACAAGTTGAACACAAGTTGCTATGCACACTAACAAGCATGGTGTAAAGCATTCCATCACTGGACTCTGGAGCAGTAGAAATGTGCTTTCTAAAGTAATGGAATTTGGTGCTACTGGGAGTTTATAGTGACAACAAAAATTTTAGGTGTAGGAGGGATCAATCATTTTGTCATAGTTTAGGCTCTTATTTACGTTGATGGACTGTTCCCAGTGTGTGGGTCTTTAGTTGCAGTTTTTGAAGGACAAATGGCAAATTTGTTGTTGAAATCAAGCCATAAAAAAACAATTTCTCATTTTACTCCTAGGTCTGAAACAATGATACATGATGTGAATAGGCATGTAATATATATATATATATATATATATATATATATATATATATATATATATATATATATATATATATATATATGCACGTGTGCGTGTGTGTAAGGATAGCCAAATACAAGAGAAGCAGTTGCTATGAAAAGGATAGGATAAAGAAGAGCTAAGCTCCACCCCTTTGCTTTACTTGCATGTCAGTGAAATGGCCTTTGATCATTGATCAGGGGTCAGTGATCATATTTGACAGTTAATAATAATGGGCATAAAATATGGCATTAGGATACTTGAAGACATATTTACTATCCGTAACAGCACGCATCATGATATCTAGTTTGATACCGGATTTAAAAAGTTTGGCACAAGTAGGTATTGATGGACATTCCTGGATTAATGTATGCAGCACAGCTCTCTTAGCAGAGTTGTGCAAACCCATTTTTGAAGTGTTTATATCAGCCATGGTGCTTTCTCTGCATCTTATCATTCCAGGCCTATTACTGAGCACTGCTCAGATGATGTAATTCACTGGTAATGGTATGGCGTGACCTTCTGTTACAGAGACTACATGGGAGAGACCATCCAGTGTCCCTGGGACCCCTAAAACATCACTGCGACACAAGAACTCCTTACCTGCCGGTAAGCCTGCTTTTCAAACCAAACGCTTCCTTTATAGAGATTTTAGACTTCAGTTCCCATATAGTTTAATTCCCCATGTTGGCTAGCTGGCCTTTCATTTGACTTCCTGCATTAAGAGATGTTGCATCATAAAAGGGTATGGCTGCAGCTTATTGAAATTCATAAAGATAACTAGTGTGCATAGCTGAGTTTCCCAAGCAAACATGACACGGTTCAGAGAAGTAGGGCTGAATGATACTTAGAAATATTTACATTGCAGTATTTTAGCTTTTTGGGGATAAGTGGAATTTTTATTCAGATAAACTTTTCCAAATGGAGCTTGTTGTCACTGTGGAAAAGATATGTAGAGATGGATCCGCTCTATTTCCAGTATTCCTGATATATGCAGAATTCCAGATTGCAGTAGTATTACAGTATACCTTATACAGAAATAAGTGCAGATAATGTAACAAACGCAGTGCAAGCTATGGTCCCTCTTAGCTGAGCGACTATGAAAATGAAAATGCAGCAGACCAGTGATTGCCTCCTACAGTCTAATCTGTTGCATCTGTAGTAGTCCACATTGTTTTGAGGCAGCATGTAAAGGAATTTTGTTTTTTGCGGGAGCGGGCCTAAAGGAATGGCTGTTTTGTAGTTGGCCTTAGCCTAGCATGAACACCAGGAACACATCTGTTTCCTCTCGTATCACCTGAGAAGCCAACTGATTTGGTCACCGCCATTAGACAATGCCATGGCCGAGGTCTTACGCTCAAAACAAGCTGTAGTCCACATGTGACCGTAAGTTCCAGCAGTGTCTGATGGGTGGAGGCACTAGTTAATGGGACGCACATATGAGTCAAATAACAAGCTGAAGTTGTTATTCAGATTCCAGATTCCAGCGTAAATGGTGCAACAGTCACATTCAGGTGCCTGTACAGGTGCCAGTATGTAAGGACTGCTCCATTTAAAGTGAAACACTGGAAAAAAAAAACACTTGGAGAAATTAAGATGTGAAACTACATTTAGCACTGTTTTGGCAGAGCTAGATTTAGACAGCAGTATTGACATTCCAGAAAAACAAGCCAGTGTTGCAATATTGCTGCGTTGGGAGAGAGCACAGACGCAGGAAACATTACGCTTTCCAATGAGTGCTCTTTATTGAACATGGCAGCATTGGAAATCCCGGCACAGCACTGGTGAACAGCCAGGATAGGAGTAAACAGATCATCAGTAGCCACACACTTGAACAGGACAGTAGGCAGTGCACCGCTGCCTCCTAAACAGCCCCACAGCCCAACGCAAGACACCCCCTAGACACATATACAGCCTCAAGCTACCAGTCCCAGGTGTTTGCATGTTTTATGTTTTTCCCACTGTATGTCCAGTGTGCTTCCAATGAGTATCGTACTTGCTGCTCCACTTAGCCACAGCTCCAGGACTTCCACATCCTAACAAGCCAGTAGCCTTGAAGCATGAAAATCACATGATATAAATGGGAAAGGACAGTTTTCAATTTTCATCCTCAACAGTGGAACAGTGGCTGCATGTTCCAGCTAATAAGTGCATATACAGATCAGTGATAAATTCCAGACAGGTGTATAACATTATACAGGTAAGCTATTAGCATCCTACAATGCTCTGTGGCATGTCCGGGCCAATTTAACCTTGATTTGAATCAATATAGCAAGAAGAAAAAAAGAAGAGGAAAGTGACTTTGAAACAGGGTTCATTACCAGGGCACAGATCGCAGGGGCTTCAGTCAGAAAGATTCCTCTACTGCTGAGTGCAACAGTGACATCTGGTTTGTGACATCAGACCTTTGGGAAAGACATCAGTAAACGGGGTTGGAACCTGTGGTTGAATGTGCACATCCGATGACCATGACGCTTTGCGTTGGAGTGATATGTAAGCATTTGCTGCGACAGCAAGAACAGAAGAACAGTCCTTCCACTATCCAGTTTGTTTCTGAGCAGTTCTGGGCCATTTCTGTTGGACCATTCATCATGACGTTTTCACACGATGTAAACAGCTGCTGCTGTGTTCAAATAAAATCAACATAGGCTGTGATATATAAATAGATAGATATAAAAGATTGCAGTGCTTGAAAGAGGAATGTAACTGTAGAGTTCAGTAGTGTAAAACCCCCAAGCACTGGTCTAGAAAAATGTGGAAATGAGTGGCGCGGTGAGATGAGTAATCCAACACCATATTTTCCTCAGATGGGCAAGTGTGTGTGTGCCATGCATAGAGCAAATGCAACAGGCCTGATTGCTCAGTCCCTTTAGTGGGGCAGTTCTGTTATGCTTGTTGCCGTGGTTTGGCAGCTGGATTTCAATGCGGACATTGTTCAAAGGGTCAAACTGGGAAAATAAACAGCATTAAAAAAATGCATGACTTCATCATTAGCATGTTAATGTGACAGGTTAAGGATAGGCTTACTTTTTTTTGATCATATGATTTAACCAAACTTCCAAAGAACATCTGTGATTGGTCAGGATGTGCCGACCACACAAAAAAACATTCAGCAGTTGGTTAAAGGCATACTTGCGTATCACACGTATGGAGTGATATATTGCGCAGCTCTAGACTAAAAGTTAATTTGAAGGGAATGAAAAGCATTCGGTTGGTGTTTGCTGTGCTCTCTATCTTCGCTGCAGGGTGCAGTGTATTCCACGGAGGCCCGCTGATTACAGATTTCCTGTGTTTTAATTTTATCTGTGGTTTGAAACACTGGAGCCACTTGTGTGGTGCGTGTGAATCCCTCACAGTCAAGATCACCAGGATATCAACAACCTGAACAACAACAGCATTGAAGTGTTGACTTGTGCTGCATGATCTTCTGTATAAAATATGAAACCACGGTAGAATTTAGTCAGAATTTGTTGGCAGATTGGACATGTGGTACTTTAGGAGATATTTCTGATCTCAGAGCTCAGATATAATATACTTACTACAGGAAGGGGAAAGTCAAATAAAGAGGTATATGGTAAAAAGAAACCATTTGCAAAGCTGGAGTTCAAAACTTATTAACACATGTAGGGAAAGTGGGACAAGAAGAAGACCTGGTTGACCACCAAAGCTGTCACCAGCAGAGGAACAGGGCTGAACATTTTGGGGGAAGTATGTTATTATTATATGTTGAGATTGAAGACCAGCACATCCAGGGTTGAATGCCATGTGATATATTTCTACACAGCATATATATGTGCTTATATATATATATATATATATATATATATATATATATATATATATATAAGCACATATATATGCTGTGTACAAATATATCACATGGCATTCAACCCTGGATGTGCACACATATATATATGTGTGTGTGTGTGTGTGTGTGTGTGTGTGTGTGTGTGTCTGATCTGATATAAATGTAAACAATGCATTGTTCAGCCTTATTCAACTTCAAATCACTCTTGCTTCAGTTCTGAAAAAAATTCCACATGTGTTTCTGTCCATTCTTCCGCTATGAGAAGACTCAACACTATGGGCGTGAAAGGATGTGTAGTAGCTGTCAAAAAGCCCTTCCTGAAAAAACACAAACATTATATGTCCATAAACATTTGTTAGGGTTTGTAATTACAATGTCTAAGACTGAACTTTGGAAAAACATTGCTGCAGATTTCTTTGAAAAACTGAAATCAGGTCTTTTGAAAGGAACTGAAGCTGTAATAAAGGCAAAGAGTCAGCACAGCAAATATGACACCATGTTTTCCTATTGAGGCTGTACAATTTTCTAATAGGTATGCTTTCTGCTTATCCCCTCATCCTGGAAAATGAGTAACCTGTACGTAATGGCCATTTTAATGAGTTAAACTGATAAACAATGTTTTTATGGCCTCTGTGCACTACTAGTTCATTATACATACAGTCATATGTTTTATGGTGTGAATGTGGTACATTGTAAAACCTCTTTCCACACTTCCACAATATTTAACATCACAAACGTGCTCATCCACGCCCTCAAGCTAACTAAGATCACATTAACGCTCTCATGTGTGAGCTTTTGAGATGATGAAACGAAGGTCACGTGTTTAGCCATAAATACTCATTTTACCATCAAAAGAGGCTTCTTTAGAGACACCCAACACACACCCAACGTTTTAGTGTTCATCATTATCAAGGGTGGGAGCAAGCAGGGACAATCTGCTGTAGTTTCAATATGACCAAAATAATCTTCACTATTTCTTAACAGCGTTCTTTGGGGAGTCATTCTTTTTATTTTCCGATTCCTACTTCTGTTTTTAGCCACCTGCAGCCCAAGAAGTGGACACTGTACAGTGTCCTTCAGATGTGGAAACAGTGTTGGAAATCACAGTCTTGAAAACTGCTTACAGAGTGATGGTCCAAAGCACACTAGAATTATTGGCTGCCTAACCTAGACGGCGAGTACAGGCCTTTAGTTTTGTTTGATTGCTGTAGGCCTAGAAATGTAGGGCACTATGGTTTCTGCGATAAAGAGAAGATAGAAAGCATTGGGAAATTGGGACCTAGAGGTGAAATTCCTACATGCAAATGTTTGGGCACCCCTAGTCAAACTACGCCAAAGATGTTTATATGTTTAGTGTATATAAATGTGTTCACTTACTTTGACCTAAACGATCAACAAAATGGAATTTTAGACAGGGATGTCCAAACATTTACATATAACTGTGTATAAATGCAGAAATATGTCTACTGTGGAGATTTGGAGGACGCTATTTGTTGTCAAATGATTTCTGAATAAATGTTCATTCATTTTAAACCAGAACAAATCCCAGCCTACGCTCAATTAGCATGTCATAGCCTGCCTCTCCTAATCTAGAGCCATCGTTAGGCTTTCTCAGCTGACTTACTTCTGATAATGCACAGGGGGCCAAATGTTTGTGACCACCTGCTTATCTAATTTCTATTTCTTTCAAAATCAAGAATATGAACAAGGTAAAAAGATGTTTGGCCCTTCCTCCTTTTACTGCCCGTACCCCTCTGGGAAGGTGTTACACTAGATGTTGGAAGATTGCTGTGAGAGCTGTAGTGAGGTCTGGTACTGATGTTGGATTGTTAGTTCAGTCTGGATTGCTGTTTTGCGGATACTTGTTTTTCTTTGGACGCATCTCCTTGTATCTACACTCATTGTCCAGCTTATCTGTTCCACTTACCATATACGTGCACTTACAGACTGTCGTTCATCTGTTTCTCTGTATGCTTTGTTAGCCCCCTTTCACCTTGTTCTTTAATGGTCCCCCACAGGACCACCACAGGGCAGGTATTATTCGGGTGGTAGGCCATTCTCAGTGTTCTCACCACTGAGGTGGTGATGGTGTGTCAGTGTGTTTTGTGCTGGTACGAGTAGATAAAACTCGTCACTGTTGTCAGTCGACTTGAAGGTTCTCAGTCAACTTAAGGGGTCTCTGACTGACGATTTGACTCGTCGACTTCTAGAGGGCAGCCCTAGTGTCCACTCACTATCCACCATTGCTAGATACTACAACCTTGCTGGTTTACCTTGAAGTGAGAGTCTGAGATGATAGCTCATCTGTTGCTGCACAGTTTGTCGCAGGCCACTGCTCACAAGATGCTGTTGGCTGGGTGTTTTTGGTTGGAGGACTGTTCTTGGATCAGTATGGTAGCTAGAGCTGATAAAAATGAACAATGAGTGTATACACAAGGAGCTGACCCTAAGAGTGAGCAGATTGTCCTGATGCCTTAAACACCTTTACCACTACCTGGAAGTTCTGTCTGTGGTGTATAACAGTCTGGAACTACTTTAGTTTAAAGGTGGCTTACAGTTGGTTTCTGAACTTTCTGGTTGTAACTCCGTATTGTCCTGGTCTTATGAGCTGAGCTCTACACTGGTATACTCACTCATATAAAGGGCAAAGAGGTACAGGAGAGGGATCGTCCCTTGATGCAGTGGAGAGATAATGGAATTTGGGACTGATTCACAATGTTGAAACTGCTGCGTTAAAAAACAAATGAAATTAGAGAGAGATCAGTGTCATCGCTTATAAATGGAGGAAGGAAACCGCGAATGTGTTCAGGATAAGGGCATCTCGACTTAGATCCATCTCACCAGGGGCTTCAGCACTCATAGCCATGTGCTTGTTGGGGTCATGCACACATGAGCTCATGAGGTGGACTGCCTTCTCTGCACACCAGCAGCTGACAGCAAGCCCAAATGTACAGTGGCCTTGTAGATTGTTTAGGCTGACAGTTAAAACAGTTGAGATTAAAAGTTAAAGTAATTCTGTTTGATCAAAAGGCCTCTTTTGTCTGTAGCTGATTATTCAGAGCTGAATTATTCACTGTGTTTACATTGTTCTCTATGGAGGTTTTAAAGTTTAAATACAGCCCTCATTGGGGTGGCATTTGGGCTCGCCCGCCCTGTGCTGGAATAGAATAGAACAGCATGTTATCAAGCGCAGACGATCAGAACACGCTCTTTTCTTTCAGCCCTAAAAATACGGGCAGGGAGATTAAAATTAGACTCTACACTGGGAGTTGTCATGTACATGTTGAGGAAGAAAGAAATACCATGGCCAGAAAAAACTGGGAAGTGCCTCGCACAATACTTCCTTTGGTATGTCAGCTTGCTTTTCTACCCTGTGGTTGTTCTGCAGAAGTCATTTCGTAGTTATTGAATATGCTGCTAGAAAACTGCACACATAGGAGCTTTGAGAAAATGCAAGATGCTCATCACCAATTTCCTTGAAATATCATTGAGGTCAAATTTGATCTAGTTCCAAGTTATAGAGAACCTAAACTGACTGTCTCCCATTGTCTCCTTTCTGTCTTTACAGTGAATGGATTTCATGGCAGTGGTAGCCCGTTGCATCAGATGGAGCAGTCCCATGTGCTCCAGCGGAAGCCGAGCACTGATCAACAGGTACGACCGAGTCGCAGAAATGTCTGCCTCAGTTCGTTTAACTCAGAACACTGTGCCTGCATGAGTCAACTCAGGCTTTAATTAATCTGGACCTTACACAAATGGTCTTTTTAATCGGTCCTCAGGAATATTATGAAGCAGTGTTTTCATCATCACCTTGTATGTACACACAAACTGAAAGCTTGAAAGCTTGGATTTTTGTTAATCTGAAGAATCTGAGTTTTGTTAATCTGAAGAATCTGAGTTTTGTTAATCTGAAGAATAGGATATACACTATACAAAAGTATGTGGACACCTATCCGTCACACCTATATGAGCTTGTTGGTGGGCACATTCCAAAACCATTGGCTTTAACAGCCGGTGGGCTATAACAGCCACCACTCTCCTGGGAAGGTCATACAAAAGATCTTGGAGTGTGGGAATTGGTGGCTGTTCAGTTAACAGAGAATTTGTAAGGTCAGGCACTGATGTTGGATGAGAAAACCTGGCTCGCAGTCAAGGTTCCAGTTAACCCTGGAAATGTTTAGTGGGGTTGAGGTCAGGGTTCAGTGCAGGCTACTAGAGTTCCTCTACTCCAGACTCGGCAAACCACGTCTTTTTGAAGCTCACTTTGTGCACAGGGGCACTGTAAAGACCTTCCACAAACTGTTGCCACAAAATTGGAAGCAGAAAAGTGTCTAAAATGTCTTTGTGTGCTGTAGCATATAAGGGGCTGAGCTGGAACCCTGACTATTATCCCTCCTCCACCAAACTTTACCATGGTCCCTAAGTGCTCCTGTAGATAATGTTCCTCTGGCCTCTGCTTAACCCAGATTCATCTGTCAGACTGCCAGATAGTGAAGCGTGACTCATGACTTCAGAGAACACCAGTGGCCACATGGTTTGCACCCGTGCAGTTGTTGCTTGCCATTGCAAATCTTAAGCTTGCGGGCAGCTGCTCGGCCATGGAAACCCATTTCATTAACTTCCCAGTTGTCCTTATCCTGATGTTTCTAGTATTCTGCACTTGGCAGTACTGCTGATGTAGTTGGCATGGTCTAACGCTTCATTGACTGAGCTTTTGTTGTTCTAGTGGTTTTCCAAGTAACAATAATAGCACGTACAGATGACCAGGGTGGATCTAGCTGGGCCAAAAGGTCAGGAACTGACTTGTGGCAAAGCTGGCATCCTATGATAGTCTCACAATCAAATCTGTTGCCACTTTTTGTCTAAGTAATTGCATAGCTTTGTGCTTGATTTTAGCAGTGGCTTATTATTAAGTTTGGCCAAAACATCAATAATTAGACCAGGATGCCCACATACATCATACATATAGTGTTTTAGAATATTTAATTATTCCAAGTTTTGTTAAGTTGGCACAAGAAAAAAAAAGTACCGTAGAGAGACAAGAATCTATCAAAGACGATGAGCACGATAAATTTAATTCATCGTTTAATCGTTAAAGAGTTTATTATTCAGTAACTGCAATACAGACGGTCTGAGTTAATCTTAGTTTATAGAACTGTAGTAAAACTGTGGACTCCAAGTTGAAAATTTTATAGACTAAGTGTGTGAATCATTTTACAGTTTTTCTCAATATTAGTCATGACCAGTTCCCACCAGTTCCCACTGGCTAGGCTGTCGCCATTAGCAGGATGCTGTCAAGCTGGAGGAGTGAAGGTTAGCACATGCTTAATCTGAGACATATGAAGCACCTTTTTCAGCTGCTGTTCACACGATGTCACTGGACAGCTGAATGCACTTGGAGGTGAATACCAACTACCAGTTTCGTTATATAAGCGAACAGACACCAGTGTTAGCCAGCAGTGTACTGAGTGATAGAGTGAAGTGAGGACCTACCTACCCTAAATGAAAGAGGCCAATTATGCAGTCGTTAGACTGTTGGGCTCAGATCTCTGTGGCATCACCATAGACCAAACTCACAATCCCCCAACAATAGAGCTTTTACTTACAGTGTTGCCATCAGTGGTTCTGTATCAGTTTAAGGGTTCTTCCTGATACCTTTGCAATATGTGAAGGTTCCTTAACTTTAAAAAGGCTTTTCACACCACAATAAGCATTTTAAGTCATTTACTGAAAGGTTCTTCAGGCGGTAAAAGTGGTTATTGTGCAAAGAACAGTTTTCTTAGATGTTATTGAAGAAATTTGATTATAGTGGTTTGACCATGGTTTTGCTGCTGTGGTGTACAACTGACTCTTACTTTACTGTGTCATGCTCCTGATTATCATCCTCCAGAATTGATTTGTAGCTCCAATCAAATCGAACTGTTCTTTGCATTCAGACACTTCAAACTTGAATTAATTGAATCAGGTGTGTTTGTAGATTATGTAATCTGGCCGGTGTGAACAATAATTTTGTCTTTTTGTTTAAAGTGGTAGTAACTTCAGGCTTCTGCTGGTGGTTATATATGTATACATACAGTGCAGTGAATGTCTCGTTCCATGTGTGGGAAATGGCTCCAGAGCAGATGTTAATGATTGGCTAAAAGAAGTGACTGTATTTGGGTGTGCCAAAGACTGAATCTGCAGGTGTATGGAAGCGTAAGGTCATGCGGGTCCACCAGCAGTGGCACAAATCCCAGTCTACAGGGAATTCTCCTCAGAATTGTGCCATGGAAGGCATCCACCAAATCTGCCCCAACTGTACAATTCTTTGATGTTAGAGTGGCTGGACATTGATGTGGCCTACATCCAGGAACTTGTCCAGTTCATACCAAATCATGTCGCAGTTGTTGTTTGCGCTTGCAAAGGTATTGTATGCTATTGTTATGCGTTTCAGTCACTGGTGTCTAATTTTTTGTCTGGTGAACATCGGTGTACATCAACTACAAACCACTGGATGATTCTGGGTTGTTGCCTTTGGTTACACTAGATGTTAGTAAATGTTTTGATTGTTGGCAAATGGATTACTGCTTGCTTCTGTACGTTTGGCCTTTATACTAGTGAACATGCAATCATATCCAAAGCACTGGGAAACATATTAAAGAGCAGAATGAACTGCCTACCCTTTCCACCCACTCAGGCTTTGTTAGAATTAGCACAGCAGCCACGGACAACCTATAATTCTTTACTGCGCTTTATTTACACTGCAGCTTGCATCATGCTTTGTACAGTGTTGAGGCTGGATATCAGGGTGATGGAGGTTCTTATAGCTCCTTCTGTCCTCCCCCACCCTTTTCCCCTTTCTTTTGCTCCCTTCTTCTGAATTTAGCTCAGGATGGAAGTGACAGTTTTGCAATTGTAGCAACTTTACATTGCACGTTCTTCACACCTCCTCACAGCAACCATGGCAGCAGTGACAACAAGACCATAACAGCATAAGCAACAGTATAGACACGTGGTAATAAGGGTTCGTATCAGGGAGGGGACAAATTGTTTTCCTCACTGTCTTATAAGTGCTTGATGTGGCACGCTGCTTGTTTCTAATTTACTGTGGCCACAGTGTCTTATGAACGAAATCTGGAATGATGTCCATGGAGCAGTTTTGATTCATTACATGTTGCATCCTCCTCCAGAGCCCTGTGTCCACTTCGCCCAGGAAGCAGGAGCGTGAGACCTCAGTTACCGTGAGTACTCAAAAACCACACAGCAGTAACAGCTGGATCCCTGCAGCACACTCCCACATCCCACCCCACACACGCACACAGCACAGACATGCACAGCAGCAGATAAACTCAGGCAGAGTTATCCTGAGCGAGCACATATGTTAGCTGAGATGTATTTCGGGCTGAGATCACTTTGTGCAAGGGAGCAGAACATGCTGCCTCTGAGTCACTGAGAGCTTGCTTCTTCTTTGTGGAAGTGACCGATGTCAGCCGCTCTGTGCCCTACTAAAAATCAACCCATCGCCTACAACTCACAGTACAGAGCGCAGCAGCATGGAACTTAACAAAACAACACTGAGCGCTCCTATCACTCCTGTTTTAATAGAGCTGCACTGACTACCTGTATCTGTTAGAGTAGACTTTAGAGGTCTGCTGCTGGTCTATAAAGCTCTGAATAATCCAGCACCTGCTTACATCACAGAACATCTCTCTGATTATGTTCCAGCTCGTGATCTTAGATCTACAGATGCTGGCCTTCTGCACACACCTTCTGTAAAACACAGAGAACATGGAGAGACCTCTTTCAGTTATTACGCTTCTAAACTGTGTATATATATATATATACTTGTATCTTTGGCTCATTATAATGTATAATTTTTGCTATTGCAGATTGCATATATTATTATTATAATAATAATAAGAATAATAATCGTAATAATCGTAATAATAATAATAATAATAATAATAATATAATATTATTATTAAAACTACATTTTTAAACTTGGGGGATTTGGATTTGGTGAAGGACATGTCTGTAATTATACCTTCATCGGTACAATGTTATTTTGCATTTGAGAAAGTAAACATCAAGCTGGACATAGTTTTTGGACATGTGCATGTGGTGACAATTGGTAAAAACATGCATATGACTTTTTACAATATTATTATTTCTGGCTCCACATGGAGACTCATGGACATTTTTTTTCTTCTGGCCCAGTAATGCTACTTCATTCAATTTCCATTATAATGGAGCATATATGACACATATGTTTAGCTGGTTGAACTAACTGACCCGAAAATGTCGCCCAAAATGACCTGAAAAATTACAGAAGTGTTTTTTTGGTTGTTTTTTTATTAAGATACTGCAGATTTAATGTTATTGATTTCAAATAAAGATTCAGATGATTGTTTTGGCTTAAGCCAAACAGTAGGCTCTTAGGCCAAACTGTAGACTAGTGAATGTAGTGATGATGGAGGTGAATGCAGAAAGCAGAATGCAGGTGCAAGCTAGAGGCTTTATCAGTGGCCGTGATAAAAGTGTTAATCAAAAACAAAAGCTAAAGTAGAAAACAACCTTAGAACCAACTGAAACACAACACAAAGAACGAACATAAAAAACAATTTACTGGGGATAAACACACTAAACTGGACTCAACAAACACACCAACCATCACATAACGCTGAACAAAGGACCTGTCAAACACAAGCGGTATAATTACAGGGCACAACGAACAAGAAACACCTGGGAACAATTACAGGATGGGGCAAAAAATCAGACACAGGTGAGGGGCAGGGCAAAGAGGCGGAGCAAAGGAGGAGCAAGGAACTCAAACAAAAACAGAAGCACATGGTCAGAAAACGTGATGGGGGTAAACAGAAGGGGAACAACAGACCAGGTCTGGATGCTCACAGTGAGCTAGTGTGTGTTTGACTGCTGTGTGCCTAATAAAGCTCTTTAAAAACTTAATGAACGGTTTAGGTAAAAAAAAGTGGGTGTTGGTTATGACTATTCACTGTTAGTATAATTCCAAAAACATTATCAGTTTTTATCAGATTCAGTAAAAAATCTAAGTATCCCCATCAGCATTAGGCACACATGTTAAATGGTGGTGCAGTGTGCAAAAGACATGTATTAGCAATTTAGAGAAGTTGGAACTCTTGGGAAATGTGCGAATTTTCAGTTCTATGGACATTCAAATGTATCTTTCCTGCTTAGAAGTTAATAACAGCCTGTTTGGGGACTCGGGAGACACTGGGTTGTCTTGTTCTTGCTTTGCAAGCTTGATAAGTTAACACTCTAGTTAACACCGCTAGCTAGTGTAGTATGGTTAAAGGTATTCTAACACCTAATTTTAACAGCAAGTGATGTCAATGACTGGCAATAGCAAAACACGAACTCTCCCTGGAAAATCAGTCAAGTTGTCTACTTTAGCTGTGATTGGCAGTTTGGTGTGATGTGATGAGGTTTTCTGATAGGCCAGTGTTTTTGACATGCACACTTGATGTTTACACTGTATACGCTGTTTACGCTGTAAGGACATAGTATAAGGACGTTTCCTAATTGTGCTTGCCATATATTGATATTACTTTAGAATCAGCTGTAACGCAATTACGACATGCAATCCCTTTCACACCTGATCACTTGACTAGTATGTGGATTAAATTCTGATAGGATTTTAGCCACATGCATTTGGTACTTGGTAATCACGCGTGTCCAGTGTTTATACGGCATGTTTTGCACAGTAGCATCTGTAATGTTGATAATAGGCATTTTGTTTCATCTGGTCCCCAGCCGTGTATGTCCTCTATGATTAGTGTTTATAGACAGTGATCATGTCCCCAGTGAGGTACTGTATAGGTAGGAGTTTCATTGGTACTGGGAATGGGTTTGGTTGTCTACTGTGTCTCGTTTACCTGTGTATATATAACATTTGGCTCAAATGCATCTCGGGCCACCTCCTGAAGTGGTTTGAGTAATCAGATTTGTGACTGTTTTAAATGCTTGGGTGTGTTTACACTTGCATCTGTATGTGGATTGACTTAGAATAATCCTGATACTCAAGATGCATGAAGTTACCAGCTATAGACAGGCTCTGAATGGCCTATGTCATTACCTCACTTACAGTTTAGGGTTAGAGTGAGTGTTTGAATGAATATTTTTTTCACTGTGTCATTTTCACACTGTGATGTTAGCACTGTGTATTAGCTGCATGGTACAGCTAACTGTTTGTTGCTGTACAGCTATAGTATCGATCTCCTCTGCAGTGTAACACTGGTGCGAAGGTGGGGTTTGAGCGGTCTGGCCGTCTGACCTATCTCAAAGGAGCTTTGTGCAGAATAATCAGAGAGCTGTTCAGCCCTCTACCACTTACATGCCTAGCATTCAGGAGAGCCATAGGACATTGGGGGGAGTCAACAGGGCACCACATCTGCTGTTGCCATGGGAACGGGGGACAACACAGTTGATAGAAAGCACAGGGATGGAAAGGACTCACCGAGAATGAAACTTGCTGCTTTCAGTTCTAATTTTATTCATGACAGCACACCGTTGCAGAGGTCACTGGGGTCGTTAGCAGAGCAGGCTAATCATATTAAACCCAGTGCTTTAGACAGATGATCCAGTGCATTCATCTGCACTACATTAACATGGATTGATTTCTGTCCCCAAGTGGCTTTTTAAGAAGTAGGAAATAGGTCCGCACATTTACAGCGAAGCAATTCAAGTCTTTGAATTGAAACGACGGTGAGCGGTCTCCCCTGAGTACCCTTTAGTTACATACACTAGATTGTCAGCAACAGATCAGCGGCAAGCTTTCAATCGTAGAGTGCTTAACAGAGTATATTGCTCTGAGTGACCCAGTTTTTTCCTCAATACCGCCATAAAAAGGAGCCTGTTTCCACAGTGGAGCCATGTAAAGCTTCACACACTGGAGCTCTCATAAGCAGAATAGGGTCTATTGAGTAGGCAAGCTGTGAGAGAAGGATGATCACTTTTGTGTCTTCCAGACTGAGGAATCAGAATCGCTTCTGGGTGATATTTCGGTCAAAATGTGGCAACGTCTTGTGTGGAGCAACGTTCAGTGCATGATCCAAGCGCTGTTCTTTCTAATGCTGATGTTTCTGATAATTCTTTCTAATGATATTCATAAAGGCAAGAACGAGGGAGCCAGGATGAGCTTACAGGCCTTAACCCCAAGAACAACACAATTAAAAAATTAAATGTACAAAATGAATATCGAAATGAAAACTAATTTAAAATGAATTACACTTGAAAGATTTTGTCTCTCCTGCATCTTTCTATTGTGCTCCTCTTAAGTTTCTCTATACCAACAGGAATGAAGTGGCACATGACTTGAGGTTCTCCTGTGAGAGCTCATTTGTTTTGGTCCTGTGGTTTATCTGAGTAAAGTTAGGGAGCTGTTATCTTTTCCCATATTTGTGTTGTATAATTGGTCCATTATATGACCAGGCGTATTGTTAAACTTTGTTGTTGCCTTTTTGGAACAAATGTATGTGTGTGTGTGTGTATGTATGTGTGTTGTTGTGTGTGTGTAGTGTGTATGTGTGTTGTTGTGTGTGTGTGTAGTGTGTCAGTGTGTGTTGGTGTGTGTGTGTAGTGTGTATGTGTGTTGTTGTGTGTGTGTGTAGTGTGTCAGTGTGTGTTGGTGTGTGTGTGTAGTGGTGTGTGTGTGTGTGTGTGTGTGTGTGTTGGTGTGTGTGTAGTGTGTCGCTGTGTGTGTGTGTGTGTGTGTATAGTGTGTCGGTGTGTGTGTAGTGTGTTGGTGTGTTGGTGTGTGTGTGTGTAGTGTGTGTGTGTGTTGGTGTGTGTATAGTGTGTTGGTGTGTGTGTAGTGTGTCTGTGTGTGTGTGTGTGTCGATGTGTGTGTAGTGTGTCGGTGTGTGTGTTGGTGTGTGTGTAGTGTGTCTGTGTGTGTGTCCATGTGTGTGTAGTGTGTCGGTGTGTGTAGTGTTTTGGTGTGTGTGTCCATGTGTGTGTAGTGTGTCGGTGTGTGTAGTATGTATAGTGTGTTGGTGTGTGTGTGTGTCCATGTGTGTGTATAGTGTGTTGGTGTGTGTGTGTGTGTGTATTGATGTGTGTATAGTGTGTCGGTGTGTGTGTGTTGGTGTGTGTGTCGATGTGTGTGAGGTGTGTTGTTGTGTGTGTCGCTGTGTGTAGTGTGTTGGTGTGTGTGTAGTGTGTGTCTGTGTGTGTGTGTGTAGTGTGTTGTTGTGTGTGTCGCTGTGTGTGGTGTGTCAGTGTGTGTGTGTGTGTAGTGTGTGTGTGTGTGTGTGTGCCGGGTTTTTGCTAATATGTTCAGACTGTAAACACATGGATGCTCTGCTGTATATAAGGGCTGCAATCCACCTTAATACAAGTGATATAATATTACAAGTGATGTAATGTAGTGAGGCTGTGGGGCAATTTGGTATTGTAGCCTGTTGAATTGGAGTGTTTTATCTCTGAAGGGACCTGCAGGCTTAATGTAATTGCATGGCTGCTGTTTGTGATCATATCGGCTGTTCTGATTGGATTATTAAATTATGTTGTAAGGTGAAGTGGCATTAATCAGTACTATATTCCAGTTTCAGTGCATGCAGCAACCTAATCTGATCTGTAGGTTCTCATGCATGTCATCATTACAGATGTACAGTGTGTTTTTAGAGCTGAAGCTTACAAGCAGTGACAAGCTTTAGATCAATCTTCACTAGAACTAAGCCAGAAATTTAAAGGATAGGATTGTGAAAAAGTGCCAGTGTTATGCACATTAACGTCACTTTGGCAAAACAGGAGATGCATTTAGGCGTATACTCTTTTACTGAACATTCGTGCAGAGGAGAAACAGTTGTTACGTGCTGGCTGAAACAGCCTGGAAACAGGGAGGCTACTTCAGCTCTTCTCGAAGGTACACAGTAGTCACTCCAAGTATCCCACAGCTCAGTACAGAACAGCACATACAGCATAGTACACATTCTAAACTAATCAGCAACAACTTCTGTACAAGTCTCTCTTAATTCGAGCCTGCAGTGAGGCTCCATGTGGCCATGCCTCTTGCACTTCCGTGGCTAACAGCCAGTCACTGCAGATGTTTTGTTTATCTATATATGCCACATGTTTCTGTTACGTGTCCTATGTGCAGATGTATACATGCGGTTATTATAATTATTGCAAAGCTCAGGTCATATCAGAAACGGCAATAAAAGCAGAAGCACAATTATGCATTATCATGCAGTGATACTGTGACATCATACTATCGGGACTATGTGGTAACTCCACACTACCTGTCATGGTGGCAAAAAAGCAACATGTCTTTAAAGCTTGTTATAAGTGTGTAATCAGAATTCCGTCATAATCGAAAACTATGTTAGACCCCCGTCTACTTTTTGTAATACAAGCCATCTCATGCATGGAGGGCTACTGCATGGCTTTAGCAGTTCACAATTTTTTTTCAGAAAATCAAAATAACGGAGGAAGAAGATCTACCTTACTTCTACTGGATATTCTAAAGTCAGACCACATATCAGGCCTGATTCAGAATATGGGCTAACCCTTTCATACAATCCTTATTTAACTGATCACATTAACATATAAGCTATCAGCCTAGTAATTAGCTAGCTGGGAAATTAGATATTGGTGAATTCTGGGCAAAGCATCTGTTCTTACTACCGATGTTTTATGCATGTCCCCAACATAAAGAACATAATTAATGAACCTGTGATCATATAGACGTCTGGTCAGGCAATGTTTGAGCAGATAGGATATGCAGGTAAGAAGTTCAACAGCTGAACTGATTGGAGGTTTGGCAATATATGGACTAAAAATACCTAAAAAATCAATAACGTTCTGCAATGAAATGTAATCCTCATTATTAAAGAGAAGACATGTGCATATTGGTAAAGGAACTTGTGTAGTTGGATGTCAGTCTGAGTGTGCGCTCTCCAGAACTGCACGGCTTGGTGTCTTGGACTTGATAAAAACTTTCCTCATTTACTGCAGAGAGCTGTGCCATTGTCCTCCTCCACACAGCCGCTGTGGATTACCACTTGCTCTTTGCTTTATCTTCCCTTTTCAGTATCACATTCCTCTCTAGGAGGACCAAGCGGTGGACAAAAGAGGGCTTTAACAGACCCATGCCAAGCGTCCAGTCCCGCTGCACAAGGCCAAAAAGTTAGAGGTGGACTTCTTCTAAGTTTGAAGAGCACAGTGGGGGCTTTGATGAGGAGTCAAAAGCTTGGCGGACAGTTCGCTTTGGAGCGTCCATGTTTACCAGCTGGACTGAATGAAGTTCTGCAGAGTGAACTGAAGTTATTATTGTTCCTTTCTGCAGACAAGAGTGTAACGTCACGGCTCGGAGAGGGAAGATACCAAGACACTCCTATTCTCTGTCTCCCATTCCTTTCCCTTTATCTCTTTTTCCCCTCTGTCTCTCTCCAGCTGTCGTTTCTCAGTCTTTCTATCTCGCATTTGTTTTACTTTCACTTTCTTTTGTCTTTCACTGTCTGTCCTCTCTCTGGCTTTTCTTCTCTGTCTCTGTTGTCAGCCTCTCTCCTTCTGTCTTTTCCTTTGCCCCATCCATTCTCCCTCTCATTTTCACTTTCTTCCTTTCCCTCTCTCTTTTTTTCTGTCTTACTCCCACCCCCACCAAAGTTGATTAGAGTCAATGTGAAAGCAGATAAAGCTCTTATTGTAAGGCTGCAGATCTCCAGGCCTCGGCCTTTAGGGACTGATGCTAACAGAGTGCTGTCTCTAAAGCTAGCAGGCCTGAACCTGGCAGTGCAGTCTGACAGGATTAAACAACCATTACCAAACCTCTCCAAACTCCTGGAGGTAACAGCAAGAGGACAGTGACCACAAAACAGTCACTAATCACCTCCCACATGATCTTTTCTGAACATCTTTTCTGATGTACAGATTCAGAGCTCTAGAACTACCATTCAGATTCATGACCAACCTGAAGGGATTTTATTTCGAGCTCTGCATGGTTCCATCAGTAAACACCATTAACCCGTACAATAAAGACCATGCAGACATAAAGTACAAGTCAGTTTCCAATAAACAGAATTACTGTTACATAATAAATACAGAGCACTGGAGTTCATAGATACTCTTTTTGGAACGTTGCTCATTCGTTTTGATTGCATTTAGCCACAAGTGCTTTAACAATGTCAAGAACTAATAAGTTCTGGACCACAAAACCAAGTGTATTGGATGGCGCTCCACCACTCCAGAAAAAAAAAAAGTTCCACTCCTCCACAGCCCAATGCTGGGGGACTTTATAATCCTTTAACCAGCACTGAACATGGTAAGCATACACTGCTTTAGAGCATCCCAGTGGCAATGCATTGAGATTATACTGTATACTGTGGGGAAGTAGCACACCATGCAAATGATCTAATAGCATTAAGTTAACAGCGGTAGCAGTGTGGATTGTAGACACTTATTGGAGACATATAGGAGGAAAACTTACTGTACTTGCTTTTTTGGAACATGCACTACTATGTAAATCTAGTTTCCAGTTGCAGTTCATATATACCATAAGCTGCAAAAGCACCGTCTTTTCCAGCATCATGACGAATCTGGCATGACAGCCTGTTAAATTCTAAGGGATAAAGAGAGTGGAGAGTGATCATGTGAAAATGAGTTCTGATCGTTTCCGGTACATGAACCCAAACAAAGATTTCCCTGAGATTCAGGGTTCATGGTAAAAGCAAAAATGCAAGAACAGTGTGGCAAGTAATGTTAAGAGGCCCGTGTGTATTATGACACTCACAGAAAGTGTTATGATGCACAGATCAAGACAAGGTTTGACACATGGTCTGCTATCACACTTAAACCTAGTTTTGACAGCTACCAAACAAACACAGCTTTTCTGCGACACCTCTCCTCCAGCGCATATGCACGGTCTAAAAGAACCTATTCAGTTTTACTTGTGTAGTGATTTAGAGGTTTGTCTGTTTCTGCATGTGGAGCTGTACCTTCCTTACCTAAAACGAGGTTTTTATGAACCGTAGACTGGAGGAATAAAAACCCTGTAACGGAATAAAACTCTCCCAGGGCTTAGTTCATGTTTTGTGTGTGAGCAACATTAAATATGTAGGCAGTCCAGGCGTTTGAAGGGCTGTGCACATGTTCTGGCTCTGCTGTGAGTTCTGCTGAGACAGGGAGCTCAGAGGTGCGTTGGAGTGGCAGTGAGACAGACCTGTCATTATTCTGTTTTACTAAGACAGCACTGCCAGCACAGGCTGCTCAGTGGCTGGAGAGGTGGGATGAACACAACATATTCGCTTGGTTGTTCTAAAAAGATGAGCTACAGTGAAATGTGTTGGTGAACGGCTGATATATGCAGATATGTAAAAGTGAAGATGAGTAGATGACGTTCAGATGTGAAAACTGGACATGTACATGTGTTGTAGTAACAATATGATAATAGTTAATATTAGTACAAATTATAATAGCGTAATTACAAATCATAATAGTGTAAATCAAGGCAATAGTAATTGTGTATTCAGATATGCTAAAAACGACCCCCAATAAACCGATTGTAACACTGTTTTACCATATACTTTACTTCAGCAAAGTCTTCGTAATGTCCATAACATCTCTGACTTGCATGAAAAGATACCATTAATGTCAAACAGTTGATTTATACTGGAATTGTTGTCACAGAATTAATTAATATTTTGCTAAACAGTGTTAGTAAACAGACAGATTCAGTATGCAACTAACAACCAACAATGTTATAGGCATGTCCAGCTAAGGTTAATGTCTTTACATTATATTAGTTAAGTATTCCACATGACATCTCAGTAAAGTGTACATTTTTGAGGCCAATGATAAAAAGAATATAGTACCAGATACTCCCCAAAACCATTCAGTAGTAGTAGTCATAGTGTTAATATTAGTAGTAGCAGTAATAGTATTAGTGGCAGTAGCAGAAGTTTTGGTAGTAGTAGTAGTAATTGTACTGGTATATATATATATATATATATATATATATTTTTTTTTTTTTTTACTACTACTACTAATAATAACATACATATATATATATATATATATGTTATTAGTAGTAGTAGTAGTAAAATTATTATTAGTAGTAGCAGTAAAAGTATTACTTGTAATACTAATACTAGTTATAGTAATAGTAGTACTTGTAAAAGCAGTTATGTATAGTGATATTAGCATTAATTACCATTAATGCTAATATCACTAATACACAGTACAATAATACACAGAATAACAGTAATTTTTTTCATGTCGCGTTTGAAAAAAAAGACTGATGGAAAATACAGAAAACTAGAAATTCCACTTGTATCTTTTATGGTCTAGAATTTATTCATACAGGCAGGACTTTAGGGGGCGATGCAAAAAAGACAGAGATGCCCCCCCCCCCCCCTCCCCCCATTGAAGACCACTGGTCCTCCTTTAATGTCCTCTCTGGGAATCCACTGTTGATTAGTAATTCTTAAAGCTCACACATTAAATTGTCTTTATGTGAAATGCATTACAGTTCATGAACAAATAGGACAGTCAGATTATATTCATAGTATGTAACATTATTATATTATAGCAGGAAGTTGAAACGGCATTTCTCCTGGGTTAAATGGTTAAAGTTTGTACAGTACTTAGCCACCAGATCTCCCTTAAACAAACAACTTTACAGCGTGAACACTGCGTGTAGGTGTCTATGTGCCTGGCAAAGGTGCTCAGTATGCAGTGCTCACTTACAGAAGGTTGGTGGGCAACCAGTGTGAACCACAGTGAAGCAAGCAGGAAGACAAACGACAGGCTGTCACTGCACACCAGTGCACGTAAAAGTAACACTAAACATCTGATCCTGCTGAGGGAATTCTGAAAAACACACATGACCGCGTAAGATACTGTGAGAAAAACCCTGCAGAGTGTTTCAATTACCATCCACATGTACCCATACTCTTCCTTTTTCCAGGCTCCTCACAGCTGCTTCTCATACAGATTTCACATGAGCTGTCACTGCCCACTAGCATTTACAGAAGAGGAACAATTGCAGGAGAAATAGGAGAAAGGAGAAATAGCGCAAGCAGCTATGCTGTAGCTATAGTTGCCCAGCATTACTGTTAATCCCTCTGTTTGAACCGGCAACATATTCTGAACCATAGCTGGAACATCAAACGTCGTAAACAGTAGTGTTCCATTGTCTGCATCAGCGGGGAGTTAAATGAAGTTCAGTGGTCCTATTGTATCACAGTGGTTTAGTCTGGACACAAAAAAGGGGCGGTCTGTTAGAAAGTGGCCGGAGCCTCTTATTTGGAGCTGTGGAGAGAAGTAGTCAAGGCAAATTAGTGAGTACAAGACAATAAACTACCATAGCACTGTTCTTACTCAGGGGATAAACCAGGTCCAAACTGAATTCTGGCTTCTATTGTTCCAGTATGGGAACAGCGAGCGGACCTTAGAAGTTTGTGGAAAAGTACATTTCTGCTGTATTTCTCAACTGGAAATGGATGCTGTCAGTATTGGGCCAGTATCGGTAGATATCAGATGAATAAATCAAAACCAAGTGATCCAAAATTAAAAATGTATATTTTACATTTTTAAAACAGGTCTCAGCTGATGACCAAAGTTTTTGTATAATGTTCAGTTTTGGAAAAGAAAAAAAAACATTTAAACTCAAGTTATCTAGATAATTGCTGTTGTTATTTAATGCAGTAATATTATATTATATTATATTATATTATATTATATTATATTATATTATATTATATTATATATTATATTATATTATATTATAATTCCAAAGACTTCTGTGACATAGATAGCTGGCCTGGATTGCACTGTCTGAGTAAATCTGGTTATCCATATAAAACAGCTTTTGGACACCTTTGGTTTGCAGGAATGGCAAACCTCTTGTACTGTAATTTAATAGAAATGTTGTAATGCATTCTGTACCATCATGTAAGCAAGCATGGCATACCTTCTGCTTCATATTGAGGTATAAATGTAAACCCAGGTAGCTAAACTAAATACCTAAACACCTTACATTTTGCTGGAGCTGTTAGGTAGCCTAGATTATTTGATTGTATTTACTCGCTGCATGTTGTCTGTTCAGTAGTCTGGTCCATGTAAATGAGTTTTTACCTAATTTAACAGCTGTGCATAACTTTGATATTTAAGCTACTGTTTTGGCAACTGATTGTTGCTACATGTGCTGAAGGGTGCACATTTGCACCTAGTTAGCTAATGCCTGGCCCACACCGCAGGATGAGTGGACTTTTTTGAGGCCCATTTTGAGGCCTTTTCGGACAATCGTGACTTGTCTCTGGATATCAGGATTTCCAGATTAACCTGTCATGTGGAGTGTCTATGGTCAAATCTTTACTCCTCCAATCTACTCCCAGTCCAGTCTGGGCCATCCCAGTTGCGTATTGTAAGCATGGTCAGTATTTGTGACTCAGTGTCCTGTAGTGTGGGCTGGTTGCTGATTCTCTGTTGTGAAATATGATGTTGATATCAAGGCCAACCAGTAAGAGCTGAACAGGACTGTGTGTACAGAAGATGTTGTAAGTGTGGCGACTCCAACAGAGCTTTTAAACTTTAGAGGTGAACAGTATATGTTTATATATACGTATATACTATGAAAATATATATTTCTAATTTCATTTCTGTGATTTCAGTGCTGAAACCTCCATATTATAACACACAGAATGCTGGCACTCAGGAGCAGTATGGCTCCAGCCTTCTAAGTTTCAGTTTAACCCCCACTCTCTCGCTGTACTTTCCTAACATGACGTCTCTTCTTCTTCAGATCAATTGTGTAACCTTTCCCCTCCCGCTACACATGGCCGAGCAGCAGTTGCTCAAACCGGATGAGTGGAGCTACTGCGATTATTTTTGGGTAAGGGAACACCGTAAGCAAAATGTCAAAGTTACATCACCTTCATTTAGTTTTACACCTACGTAAAGTAACACATTAAAGGTCTTGCCTATTCATGTTACAGGAGCTACACATGGCCATCATTAATGTGGCTGATGGTCTAGTTATAGTTATAGTAGTTATGATGTTTAATTTTGATTCACTGTTCTGTGTTGCAAAAAAGAAGGAAGGAACATGTTATCTGTAGAACTGTGATTGTTAACTTGGTTGCACAATGAGCGTAGCCAGGGAAAGAATAGGGGTATTTCAACGTGTCACTCCCTAGCACCAGTGGTTGATGGTGGGCCTTGATATTAAATGAAAAGTTTTGCTGAATGTTAGCCTCAAAATAGAAAAAATGTCATGTAAGCTTTTTCATACGAACATGTCACAGAAGGGGCGGGGGTAGACAAGGAAGTCGGACGTAAATGCAAGTGGGTTTTAATGAAACACAAAATAATCTAAGAACACAAAGTAACAAAACAGAACTAAAGACAGAAACAAACCAAGGAAAAAACAAGGATTGAAACAAATAAGAAACCAAACAAACATCCAACAAGAATCCAAACTTACATCAAACAAGAAACCAAACGTATTCCATGAACACAAACCCACTCCTCGAACACAAAACGCCAAGCAAACCCACAGGGGGCAACAGGGAGTATAAATGAACAAGACAAACAAGCAACACCTGGGCAGGGGCGGAGCTACAAACACAGGACCTAGAGGGCGGAGACAGGAGGAGCACATGACCAAAACAGACAGACGCACATGGATGGGGACAGGCAGACAGACAGATAGATATAACAGAACATTAACGCATGAATTTTGCAGGCAGAATGTTCTTAACCTTCAAAGCAACTGAATGTAAAAACTTTTTATTTATTTATTTGTTTGTTTGTTTGTTTGTTTATTTATTTACTTTGAAGCATGTTTATTGGTATAGTGATAATTTTTTGTGGAAAGCAATGGTACACAGTCAAGTCACATTTTGATGACTACTTCCTACTTTCAACGGCAGCAGGACATATCTCATGAAGGAAGCCATGTTTATGTGGCAGTTTTTGGGAGGCACCATGTGGAAGGCACTCTCAACCGATCTGGGTATGAATCCATCCGTGCAGATCACCTACACCCATACATGCTGATTGTCTTACCTGGAGCAGATGGGATCTTCCAGCAAGACAATGCGACATGTCACATGGCTAGAAATGTCCGACATGGGTTGGAAAAGCCCTGGTCCCCTAATTCCCCAGACTTCATTCCAATTGAGCATCTTTGGGACCACTTTGATTATCATGTTCGCTCTATGGATCTTCCCTCTCCGCACCCTTCAGGAACTGTGAGATGCCCTGCAGTCAGCATGGCTCCAGATACTTGTGACAACCTACCAGGACCTGGTTGAATCACTTCCAGCCTGTCTAGCTGCTGTCGGCTGCACACGGTGGCTATTCTGGATATTAGGTGGTGGTCATAGTAATGTAACTTCGCTCCTTATAAATGCATCATGTCATGACCCCAGGGTATCGTATAGGGTCAAATTTTGAATTTTGTAAATAGTCACATCCCTGCTACATTGTAAACTACAGCTGAACATTGAAGCACTTGTTCATCATTCCTGCTGCATTGACATTTGCAGTGCTGATTTCACAGAAAGCTGCATTATGCAAATGGGCCCTCTAACCAATCACAGCATGTGTGGTAGTGAATTTCAGATGAGTTGATGTGAGGATGACTAAGTATCAAAGCAGTGCTGCCACATTACTAATTCACATATGCATTCTAATATATGACGCAAGCTGCCTCATGATCACAATATCTGGTGATATAATGGCTCCTGGCTCTTGCAGTGTATTATACAGCTGTATTGTATATTATGTTTTGGTGGCACTTCACATCCTGCATGGCTCGGAGAGTTGTTTTCAACGCCCTCGCCACATGGCTTTGGCACAGTTCCATAAGCTTCCTCCACAGAGAGCAGGAACCGTCTGAACCGAGGAGGCAAAATTTAAAGTGTCGCATCCAGAACCTTCACTTGCACCAGGAACCTGTGAAGAAAGAGTGTCAAGTGGGGGAAATACATCATTTCTGTCACAGCTTTTCCTGCAGATTGCATCTGATGGCAGGATTCTCACTGTGTTTACCGGTGCTCGTGTTTTGTCTCTTGTTCCAGGCAGACAGAAAGGACCCGCAGGGGAACACCTCCATGTCAGGCTTTGAGGTGTTACTGCAGAAGCAGCTGAAGGGAAAACAGATGCAGAAAGAGATGGCTGACTTTATGAGAGAAAGGTAGAGCTCGTCTCTGTACCAGCATTGTGTCTTAACCCGACCAGGATATAGTTACTAATAGACCATGATTGCAACGGCCTTGTTCTCTGTCACTTACACCACGTTCTGATATGTCAGACATGTTTCTGCTGGCACGTACGACAACTTCTGCCCCTCAGCAGGATTCTCCGTAAAAGTGAAGTTGCATAACACTTTTATAGTTCCTCTCTTCAGTTGCTATGAAAACCACACAGTAACAACCCGTCACATCTCTGGGCTAGTTTCCTCTATTTCATTAATGCTGGACTTTCATGATGTGCAAACTCATTACAGAAAACAAGTCATTTCCCAGGGCACAATTTTCTGCTTTTCAGCAACGAGAAACATTCCTGCTGAGTGGACGGAGTTACACAAGTCATTTAATAACTCGTGCTCTCTGCCTTTGTGTGTTTTTTTTGCTAGCATTGACACTAATGTCTGTTTAAAATGAGCATCAATTGGCTTGAGCAGATTTGGGCAGTGGTGAACTGAAAGGAAGGAACTATACCTTGTTTTTGAACATTAGTAGTTTTTGTTGTGTCTTTACTGATCTGTTTCCACTCTGGGGGACATTTTACTTTAAGTCCACTTACAGTCCAGTAACTTACTTAAGTCCAGTTACAAACTTAAGTATCTTACTTCTTGCTGGGGCTATACCCGACTCAGAATTTTGTCAGCCGAATCGGATTTGCCTGTCCTGGTCGACGATTCGACTATTCATTCACATTTTGGTTAGCGTTGGGCAGCAGCGCAAATTTATGCTGAACATTAGCGCTTATAGCTTATAGTCTTTTTAATTTCACTTTTAATAGCTTCTTCAGTAAGAGGACTCTTTGTCTTTCATCTCTCATAAATAATGAACTGCTAAATAAACCAAATTAGTCCATATTTAAATTATTTATAGATGAAAAGAAGAATGGTAGACCTCAAAGCATTTATTATATTACCCGTGCTGAAATCATTATCTCTCGTTTATCAGCAGGCGTATTAAGTGACTGTACTTATCCTTAAATAAAAATTATATTAGCTGTATAAGAATAAATATAAATATCTGTAATTTAGGTTCTAAAATAATGGAATTATAATAAAACTAACTTCTTCACTCCGTTTGTCCTTCACCGCAAACATCCGTTATGTCTTAACGAAAGTCAGCTCCCTCGTTTGAAGCAGTGTTGGATGTCTGACTAAATGAGGAGCAGAATTCGGTTTCATTTATTCAGATTCTCTTCAAAACCTCCTCCAGACTTTCTCTGAGACATCGCTCCCCCCGTGTTTCTCAACTTCACAGCTTCAGTTTCTATCAGCGGTGAACCGCTAGCGCACGTTGTCATGTGGATTTAATTTTTTAGCAAGCACGCGTCACAGCCCAGCCAGAACTTAAATATATATTTATTATTCACCTGCATTTTTGTAAGCTTTAGTCTGTTTTACGGAAGAAGAAAAAAAGGTCACTGTTGTCGGTCGACTTAATGGGTTGCCAACCTGCGATTCGACACGTCGACTTCTAGAGGGCAGCCCTACTTCTCACTCCACTAAATCATGAAATCAGCCGTTCATTTTGGTTTCTATGTTAATAATAGCGCAACATGTCAAAAAGAAAGAAGTGTGAAGCGAGCCCACCAATCAGGGCAGAGCACGCACTGTGTTTTGAGCTTGTTTTGACCTGTTGAAGAGAGCTTCGTTCTAGCTAATGGAAACTGTTCTCCTTCAGGGTTTTGTTCTTACAATGGTTTTAATAGACATCAGTGTCAGACTAATTAATGACCTACTATTAAACAATTGGTGGAGAGACAGTAATACTTGACTCTTGACTCTTTAAGTGAGTCAGTTAAGAGCTTTCTTCCAGAAATGATAATAGGACATTAGAGCCATAATAACTCATGCTACTGTTACTCTCCATGTATATAGTACATTTGAAGTTGAATACTTTAGCTCTGTTACTCCATTTTTATACAGTCCCACAGTTTTTTAGTTCAACAGTAACTTGCACACATTCACTGTTAGTTATTCACTGTATAGTGAAAACCATTTTACAGTCGGACTATCAGTTTGGAGTCTGGAGGACTTAAAGGCTAAAAGAAAGCTCGTTTCATCTGTGGAAGAGTTTATTTAACCCTTTCTAGGGCTTCCTGTATACAGCACAGGCCTGCAGCTGACACAAAAGGGTCTGGGAAAAAGTTCTCCAAGTCCCTTAGTAGGAATGTGATGTAAGGGGTCAAGCATAGTACCAATTTCCCTTGGGCAGTTTGAGGGGGAGGGTGTTAGCATACAGGCAGAGCAGGAAATGACCTTAGCTTGTGAATTTCTGGACACAGCAGATGTGCTTTATCCTGTCAGTGAGAGAACTTTAGCCTAATATCAGTCCCATGATGAATGATCTACAGAGCAGTTACATGTTCAGCACAGTCCTTTTAAAGCAATGGTTTGATCATAAGAGTTTTCCCCCTGACCCCAAATGTAGTTGATTGCCCAAGATGCTTGCTCTCTGAAGTTTGTGGTTTTAGTTTTGCACTGAAGCTACAGCATTGCTGTAGAGCAGTGGAAGATTACAGCCAAGCAGCATAATGTAAACTGGATGCTTACATAATCACACAGTTACCACAAACACCACAAAGTTAGTAAGTAAACTTAAACATATTTGCTTATTTGGCATTTTTATGCTCATACCGTGTCAGAAACCACCTAAAGTCTACTGGAGATTATTGAGCACCGTGGTTCAAAGCAAGTTTGTGATTATTTAAGTAGTGTTGAATAAGCATGGGGGAGCCTTTAGGGTCTTCAGTAAAGAACTACAGCTCTTGAAAATACATGTGAAATTAAAAACATTATTGTATTTAAACTCCGCATGCATTGTAGAACTGCTCTTCTGTCAGTTTTTATACGGTTTAAAGAGGATTTACTATTCTTTACCAGTTTCCCATTTTTTTAGGGTGTTTTAGCTTGTATAAAGCCCAAAGTACACAAGACGGAAAACAAGCCCTCTTCAGCATAAAGCACTTTTCTCAGCTGCCTCAGGCTTTGTTGGAATAACAATTGTAGCTTCTGTCTGTTACACAGTGATGTCATCTCATAACACCATCCTTTTTGGCCGGCCTTCCGGCAAACCTGGCACACCCTCAAACAAAACACAGAGGTCTAGAACAATAAAAACTTACCGCTCCAGCTCCAGTCTAGCCTGCGAAGGTGAATTAGGTCTACTAACTTGAACGCTGGCTTACAGTGATACAGCAGAACCGACGGCATTGTACTAATAACAGAACTTGTGGCAGAATGCCACTGTGGCCGTTGACCAATCAGAGCACAGTTGGGTCATGGACAGGCAGGGCTTAAAGATACATGAGCTGTAACATAGTGTTTCAGACAGAGGCTGAACACAGCTATACAGTACAAAAAAATACTGTGTCAGGTAAAAATATCAAAGCATGTAAATCTACTCTAATAGTCCCCAATGATGAACCTTAAAACTGCACCAAGGTGAAATATATGTTAACCTGTCTGTTAGAAGCTTCAAATAAATTATGGAAAGTTATTTACAGGTTTGATCATTAGGTTAGCGTTAGCATACTACCAGATTCCCATGGGCATGCTAGCAGAAATCAGTATTATTTTATTGTTTATTGTGGTCTTATTATTAATAATCTAATTTTGACATGTACCAACCAGTAGCAGTCAGCATTCACTACTTGTTAGGTACATTAGCATAGCTCAAGTGCAAAACGAAACACACTCAGACACTAAACATGTCCTGACATATCAACTATGTTTGGACTGAGACACAACATATGCCACTCTTTAATCTACCTGATGCTTTAAAAAAGTGTTCTACCTTCCCCTTAGAATCAAGATTGAGGAAGAGTATGCCAAGAACCTCTTGAAGCTCTCACAGATCCCCCTAGCATCTCAGGAGGAAGGGTAAGTGTTGGGTTACAGCAGGTTTTGGGGAGTAAGTGAGAGTGTTTTTCTTCATGCTGGCTCCTCACTAAGGCATCTTATCATGCTTGCAGTCTGACACGCAGTAACCTCTGGAGAGTGTGCTATAACATCTTACCTCAGTATAGGGCTTAAGAAAACAGTTTCTTTTAAAGGGACCATGCCTGATTCTACACTCTGGGTTCAGAGCTCCGCCTCTCTCTAGTGAATTGTATGAAGGATGGATTCAAACTTCAAAAATGTCTTTTAAAGGATCTAACTGTACGAATATACTAAATCCATTATATTTAATATTCCTGAAGGTCAGTGTCTACTCTTTCCCATACATTTCCAATGTGCGTCTGAACTGTACGCTGTTTGACAGGTAAATGTAATGTGGCATTATAAGACCTGCCCATGTGACATCATGAAACTATGAATTACCTGCACTTTAATCAATGACCCTTGAATCATGGTGGGTCTGAAAGCCTCGTCTTAGGTATACTGTTTTGTACATGTTGTTTGTAAATCAGCAGTAACTTCTGGGGTATAAAGGAATTCTTAATCAGATGCTAAAGTTGCAAATGTAGAAATTGGTGGTGGTTCCCTGGTGCGTAGTGGTGTTATAACACTGTACTGATCCCGGAGGAAATTGCAAAGTTATAGTACCATGCATATTACACAAGGGAAGACTTACATTATTCGAATAAATAGAGCAAGAAGCATCTGTTTGGTCATGGATTTTCGATGTATATCAATACTGATGGACCTGTTTAGGTTTTGCCCATCCACCTGGGGGCCCACAAACATGAATGATAAAGGATTAGTATAGCCAGGCTACTAGAAAGGTGGGTCTTCTTTCCCTCAAAAGTGGGTTCTGTGATTACATGGGGTATCACATGTAGTAAGCAAACAGGCAGGCGTACTTTCTTCTTCCCACCACACCCAGCCCATCCGCTATCCATTACATAATTTATATTGTCCCTGTTCTACAAATGACTCAAAATAACGCTAACAAAATTAATACACAAACGATAGACTCAGAAGTATAGTCTAGTAGTATAGTATGCATTTATGTACATTACACTGCAGCAACAAAGTAAAAACAGTTTTTACTACTCGCAAACTGTTTAAGTAGTTTCTAAAAGACATACACGTTTATTTCTAACAATATCCAATACAAATACTGTGTTTATTTTAAGAACAAGTGATTACTTTACTCTGAAATACACTGAAATTCTGCTTGTACCAGCTAAGCTATGGAAAATCCTATCTTTTCAGTAATTTATTCAGAAATGAATAGTCAGTCCCAATTATCATTTCAGTCGGGAGATTTTAAACTTGTTGGTATCCCTGCCTTAACAATACGCAGCAAGTTATTTTGATTAAATGATGAACTGCTGATGCTGTTCGAAAACCAAGAAACTAGCCAGTAAAAACACTTCAGAACCAGCCAAATTTTAGACTTTGGGACACATTTACTTCAAAACAATGGGCTGTAAATGCTCACCATGTGGCCATGAGGGACAGGAATGCAGACTGGCTTCCTGCTCTAAAATGTAGGGATGTGGTCAAAATAGGGCTCCGTCTATGGACTAAACGTCTTTTTTTTTGGTCTACTGTGTGTTTCGTTAGTGACGTAAAAACAGGCAACACTTACTTATTTAAAAAAGTATAATTTACTAATATCTTTTAATCTTAAATGCATTTTAAAGAGTATTGTATTCCTCTAAATGTAGAGGTTAGGTTTGGGACAGCCACCTTCTATTAGAAAGTATGATACAAATGATGATTTTCTATATACGTATTTAGCTTATTATTATCTGTATTATTGGGCTTGGGTTGAAAGGATCAGTGGTCACTGACCTTCATGCTGGAGATCTAACCCCCAGTAGGGTTAATCTCCACTCATTTAACTAATCTTGGACCTCTGGACTACATGTAGGTCTCTAGAAGCAGGGTTGGTGACCACTGCAATAGATCTTAAATAAATGTTTACCATGGGACTGCAGTTTGAACTATTTGGGTAAAATAGTTTGTGTGTGTCTATGTTAAAAGGCCTTATGTATGTCCCCTGGTGTGTTAGCAGGTAGACGGGTAGAGAAGAGTCTAGTTACTCCAGACCACTTAGCTGCTCACTGAGAATTTCCTCCAGGTCACCTGCTTTTTAGCACAGTCGCTCTATCATCAAGTTTGCAGCTTGCTCCTTCAGCTGCCACACCACTTCGATAAAGAGGCCTAATTGTTTTATGCAGAATGTAGATCATGCTGTAGAGGTCCGCCCACCCTCTCTTACAGACAGGCTTCACAATGCCCTCATTATACTGCCTCTCAACCCGGGGTTTGTTGTGACTTGTGATGGCCATTGTTCTCCTGGCTGGGTCCTGCAGTCAGGCTCAGAACCTCTTGTTTTTCCTGAATTTGCCATTTGTGCATTTGTGATGTAGGGTGTGCATTGTTTGTTGTAGGAGTGCAGGCTGTAACCTTTCACCACCTCTTTGACCAATCATGCGCTGCCTTTGAAATACGATACATGAACATTTTCATCGTCAGATGTAGCCCTAAATTCATTCACATCTGAGGTGATTTCTTCATACACATCTATAGTGTCTCTCAGTATTGCGTCAGGCTGCCATACTTGCTAATGCAACATGCAGACGACTTGGCATGGAGTTGTAGAGGTTCCTAGTGGGGTTCTGTGATAATCCATCCTATGTAGCTTGAACAGTCTCACACAGTTCTGCAGATTGTGTGGTAGGGGTGGAGGTAGATTGCCAGCAGGCATTGTGGACATGACATGTGACAACAAACTGTTTATCTTGGAGTTGAACATGGTGCCTCCACACATGGATTTGTTGGTCATTTCCACCAAGACACAAGCGGAACTCATCACTGAACTGACCTGCTGCCATTCTGAGTCACTTCATGACTGTCTGGCATGACACCATTGTTAGCGTTGATGTGGTGTTAAGGGTAAGCGTTTGCAGTCTGCAGTCTGCATGCATGTAGCATCGTGCAGTCAGCAATGGTGCCTGCACTAACAGGCTTCTCCAACAGGGAATGAAGGCCACGCTGTCAGGAAGCCCTGACTCGCTTGGTTTCCAATAGCCACCGTAACCAGCTTATCCTATTTCTCATCATCCCAGTGTCTCCTGCTCATAGCATCATTGTGCCTTACCTTAGGCAGATCCAGACACAATATGCACTGTTAATAATAGTAGCACAGAGGTACATTTGAAAGTTTGCTCTGGTAATTATTTTACCTCAACACCCTGCATGTATCTCGTACACTCCTCTGACATCTGGCTCCTGTCAGCACCACCATTATCATTACTCAAGAAATATGACAGAATAAAAAAATCAATCAGTGGCGTCTCATTGTCAACCATCTAATAAGCTATTTTCTGTTTTATTTTTTCATCTGTGTTTTAGGATATATCAGTCTCTAATAATAATCTAGTGCCCCATGTTATATTTTATCAGGGTTTTGATTGACTGTTGAATGAAACTTGCCGCACAGTGTTGAGACAGTTGCAGCCATGAAGTATCAGATGGCAACATCTTTACAGTATCTAACTCAACTGAAATTTAGTTCTATGTAAATTCCAAGCAGTAAAAGTCCATTTCACTCCATAAAGCCAGCCTATTCCCACCTGAATTATTTCAACCCAATATTAAAATTACAAGGTCATTCAATACCAAATTTCAGTATCTAAAAAAACACAGATATGAAAAAAGTCCACAGGACACTGTTAGATGTTTGTTTAAGGTATGATTAATACAAATTTCACAACTTTAAACCAGGGTGAAAAAGTTGTGGGTCACGTTCCACATTGTGCTAAGTGTATTTGTTGTATGTGACAGGGTTAAGCATATGATGTCCGATAAGGCAGCTGGTAGTTGATCTTTTGGTAGCTATGACTTTGCTCTCCTTGCTATGCTGAAGGCCAGGCTTTGGCCGGATCTGAATAGCCGGCTGAAGGAATGTGTTAGTAAAGTAAATTCTCTGCGTCTCCCATTCAAAGCCCTCCTTTGAATCAGTGCGCTGTAGCAAGAGGAACCCTTTCACTGACGCCTTGGGGGTCCTATTGACTCAGGCTTTGAGGGAACTATTCGACGAATGCATGGAATGAGGCAGTGAAGGTTTATCCTCGTGCATTCTCTGCCTGGTGCTGCTTGACCCCTTCCTTGAAGGAAGTGTTCCACTGCAAAGTACTAAATCTAATTTTAGTAGTTCTGAATGAAAAAGAATACAGTGTCAATGAATGCCTGGCTCCTAAAGTTCTCAACCCAGGTGTAGTTGTGAATTGTAGTGGTGACTATGTGAGGGTTACAAGAGCAGCACTAAATGTGTATGCATGAGGGCTTCTTTAAGGCTCTATAGTGTTGAACTTATAAACTGTGTATATAAACAGTTGATGAAGGTGGACAGGTCAGACAGTACAGATGTCCTGCTTGGGGTTTAAACATTAAATTCTTATAGGACTTAACCTCCCACTGTGCTGAATTCATGCCTGTTCCTTATCTGTCCTCAGCACACTTGGTGAAGCCTGGGCCCAACTGAAGAAAAGCATGGCTGATGAGGCTGAAGTTCATCTCAAGTTCTCCTCTAAGGTAACTCTCCTCAAATAGGGCACTAAAATGAATTTTCTTTGCCAGTACTTTACACTGCTACTGACACACAGCGCCCGTGTAGTGGCCATGCTCATGTTTATCCATTGTCCTTGACATTTTAATACAATGAAAACAATGAACGCTTTGGTTGCTTGGGGTTGCTAAGTCAGTGTGAGAATTTGAAAAATGAATCATGTACAGAGCTGTTACACTCACTACACTTACTATGGTCCCCATATGTAAACATGTAGTTATGATTAGTTCTGTAATTAAAGCAATGTACAGTCAGGGCTATACATATTTGGATGACCACAAAATGTTTTTATTGCTGTCTATAGCTGTTGGGGTCACAAAAAGCAATGGGACATTTGCAAAAGTGATTGGATTTGTGATATTTGCATTTGGATTGTGTTGCAATTGACTCTCAATATGAAGTCCGAAGAGCTGGGACTGCCAGTGAGCCATTGATACACTAAAAATTCAAAACACACCCAGAGAGAAGGTGAAATCATTAGATGTGGCCAAATGAACTGTTTGGTACATTCGTAAAGGTAGACAGTGGAAAAACAACTGTGGTGCATATCAAGAATGTGTTCCCCAAACCTCTTCACTATAGTTGCTTAGAACAACACCCTCCCGGACATCAGCATATCAGACAGTTAACAGTCAAGAGAAAACTTGAGTAAATACAGAGGGTTTACCACAATACATACTATTGGTAAGCCTCAGGAAATAGGAAGACCAGGTTAGAGTTCCCAGTAATCACTGTAAAGCATCGTACATTTAGGACAAAAACATCTGGCCAGATGAGACAAAGATCAACTAGTACCAGAATGATGGGAAGAGAAGACTATGGAAAAGGAAAGGCACAGCTCAAGAACCTTAGCACCACCTCACCTGTCAGTCATGGCAGAAGTGTTGTGGCATGGACTGGTATGGCTGCCAGTGGAACAGGCTCCCTTGTATTTACTGATGATGTAACTCCTGACAAAAGCTGCGAGATGGATTCTGAAGTGAATAGGCCCGTTCTGTGGGCTCACTTTCAGCCAAATGCTTCAAGATTTAATGTACAGCACTTCATAGACTTGGACAATAATCCAAAGCATACTGCAAAACAACCCAAGAACTGGAACAATACGCGGTGGCCATGTCAGTCATTTGACCTCCAGCCTGACCTGTAATCCAGTCCCATCACTCACTGAAGGCTTAGCTGAAGGTAGAATAAATAAAACAACAAACAGAAACAGGAACTGAAGATGGCTGCGGTAAAGACATGGCAGGGCATCACTAGGGAAGAAACCCGGCACCTAGTGATATCTGTAGTTTACAGATTTCAGGCAGGCGCTGAGTGCAAAGCATTTGCAACCAGGTTTTAAAAATTTGTTTAATGAGTTATGTAAATTTGTCCAAATACTTTTACTATCTAAAAACGGGGAAACATATTTATCGTTAACTTTCATCTCAATATGCTGTATGGCAAAGTCCAAATATTTATTAATTTGACTATATAAATACAAAAGCTATGGATTATGGCATCATGGTTAATCATATTTTTACCTTAATCAGAATTTGTATTTCTAAGTGCTTTAAAGACGAACAGATCAATCTCCAGGTCTCCAGTGTGCTGAACATGCAAATTATATATATATGTATATGTGTGTGTGTGTGTGTGTGTGTGTGTGTGTGTGTGTGTGTGTGTGTGTGTGTGTGTGTGTGTGTGTGTGTGTAAAAAGAAAGACTTTTAAGTCATTTTGGCTCAATGCACAAAAAAAAAAGTTAGTTATTTGTATTTTATGTAAGTTTATTTTGCACTTATATAAAGAATAGGAATTTCCTGTTTTTTTCTGTCTACCCAGCAAATATTCTGTACTTGTTGCACATGTCTGATGCTGATATGCTGAAATCATATCAGCATCTGACACCTAATTAGATATGGCTTATATTTTAAACCAATGTTTGTTCACCTATTTTATTGTACTCTGGAAGAGCAGAATGATTAGGTGATGCTGGGCTACTGTAATTTCTGCATTTGGTTAATTTGCTGAATTTATTATAGAAATTAATGCTAATTAATACTTGCACAATGCTAATCCAGGTACTTTCAGTCCTAATTCTAATGCTTACATTGAGATCACCCCCATCAAATCCCCATATCAACCCATTCCTACTGCTTGTTGCTTCTCATATTGCCATCGTGCAGCCCTGCTATGTATACTGGATAAGAGCTAATAGGCTGCTCCCACAGTGGCTCATGAATGCGTGTGGACGTTTAAGCTGAATGAGGCAAGGGTTCTGGTGCACAGCTGTTTGGAAGAGAACATAGAGTCATATTTTTTGAATAAGAGCAGATGTGTTCATACACTAGCTGCTGAGGACCCTGTTACACAAGACAAGGTTACACACAGGGGCAACCCCTAGCCTTTACATGAATGGCATTGTGTTACTGTTTGAGATAGGTGAAGCCTTAATGCAAGGTCAGTAACACAGGATATTGGATACTATATCATCCAACCTGCTAAATCGGAAGCATACACATATGAGCCAAAACATCACGACCGCCTGCTAACACGCTGTTGGGCCCTTGTGTGCCACTAAAACAACTCCGTCCCCCCAAGGCATGAATGCCTCAAGACCTCTGAAGGTGTCCTGTGGCGTCTGGGCCAAGATGTTAGCAGCAAATCCTTTAAGTCCAGTGTGTTGCAAGATAGAGCCAATGCAAATCTCACTTGCTGTTCTAGCACATTCCAAGCATGCTTGATTAGCAGTGTGGGTTATCCTGCTGAAGAGGCCACTGCCATTGGGTAATGCAATTGCCATGAAGGGGTCTAACTGGTGTGGAAGTTAGTAGGTAGGATGTGTAAGTTGGTGGCATATGTCACATGAATGCCTTGGGCCAGGGTTTCCCAGCATCGCACTTCCTCCACTGTTTTTCTACCCACAGTGCATTCTGGTGACATCACTTGGTCAGGTAGATACCTGGTCAGCAGTCCACATGCTGTAAAAGAAAATAGGACTTACTCAGGTGACCGTCTTCCATTGCTCTAGAATACACTTTTCGTCTGTGGACAGAGGTGAGCATGGACACTCCGACCATGCAGCCAGGGTCTGATGCACACCCTGTTGCTGATTTATGCTCGGTCCCTTCTTGGGCCACTGTAAGTAGGTAGCCACCGCTGCAGACCAGGAGCACCCCACAATCTATTTTCCTGTTCCTGTTCCTGTTCCGGAGATACAACACCCAAACCATCTGGCCATTTCTCTTGCACTAAACATATCACCAGTGAAAGGTGACTTCCTGAAACTCACCATCTAATATATTCCAGACCTTGACATAGGCCATGTCACAAGATAATATCTTGGCTCATTATTGTATATGGGCACAGTTTCACACAAACCCCTCACCCCTCACACAGCAAGTGGGCTCGGATATTTGACCACCTGTCGTGTAGCCACCTCTCTCTTTTTATACATACATGTGCATGTATTACCATGATGCATTTGTAAGCTTCATAAAATCACTCCCCCCGTTAAAGCATGATTATGATGTGATGACACTTCACACCAGACATAATGAAATACCAAACAAACAATGGTGTCAGTGCACAGTCATCTAAATGAGGCCACACATGCATGTGTGAGAGTGTTTTGCAGCGGTTAAATGAGGAGTGAAGAAGAATGTAGTGATAAAAGTGTTCACTAACATGGACATATGCCACAGGTCACATTCAGCACCTTGACACAATCTGTATAGTGAGCTGCCCATAACACAAAGTAACCGCTGCAGTCTCTACAGCCTTTAAGGGGTTAAAATGTTTATCCACAGTTGGATAGGTTCTGTCCTTTTTAGACGCCCCCTTAAACAGTAGCGCTGGTATGTTGCTGTTTTGACATTTTGTTCAGCAAAAGTTAATGAAGGATACCTCATAAATGAATAATGAGAGTTATGTTGGACTGTTTCAGTTGTAGTTTGTTCTCCATGCTCTCAGAAATGTGAAAAAGAATGTTTTTATCATTTTTGTGTTGAGATAAAATCACTCTCCACTCTCTGTGTTTAATTTTAACAGCTCTGCAGCTTGCACTAATGCACATTCACAGCAGCTACAAACATTTCACCACAGCTGTGAACTTAACCCTGTCTGTGAAAATGAAACTAACTATGACAAAGATCATACAAGGCTTAATATTAGTTAGTACCAGCACTCATTCATTCATGCCAATAACAGGAGACAATAACTAGCAAACAATGACCCAGCACAGCCTGTTATAATACAATTACAATGAAGAAAGATTGTGTCTGTGTCATGTACTGGGTGCTGTAAATTCCTAACTCACTCATCACTCATGCATACATGCCAGAGCTGGTATACAGAAATCGAGCACCGGCTTTGGATAAAGCTCAGGATTCAAAGATTCCCTCCTCAGTAGTTGTTGAGTCGACTGCAGAGCTGTATATGTTGTCTGGGTGAGGGAAGTAGTTGCGTGGTCGGCTAATGGAATGAAATGGAAATTAAAGGCTAAAGTATAAACACCCAACATCGTCGTTTATACCACGGTTTAGGGACTGCTGAATATGGAGTTTCTACATTAACACATCCTTTGCAGCGTTCAGCATATTCGGTAAAAATCATAAAATATTAAATGTAAAAAACTTGCAAAATTTGACAGGAGTGCCAAAACTTTGGAGTGCACCGTAACCATTACTCATGTAAATCCACTGGAAATGTCTCAGTGCTTGTGTATTTCATCCTTAACCACATAGCTACTTCTCTCCCCTCCAGCTGCAGAGTGAGGTGGAAAAGCCCCTGCTCGTATTCCGAGACAACTTCAAGAAGGACATGAAGAAAATTGACCACCACATCACTGACCTTAGGAAGCAGCTTGCCAGCCGATACGCTGCTGTGGAGAAGGTAGAGTTGTGTTAGTGTATGCACGCTTGAGAGTGTGTGACGTGATACGTGATTGGATGAAGTATCAGTGCCGGTGTAATTCTGGGATCATGTACACTGGATCTGTGAAAGCATCTCCAACAGAGTAGACGAGTTGAGTCCCTGCTTGTGTGGCTTTTCTAGGATTTCAGGAATTCTTCATACATTATTAAAGCTCCACTTTGTTTCGCAAAGCAGTAGACCATTCCCTGGCCCTGGAGAATTTCCAAGCTCTATAAATAATCACGTGGCCATGCCCTTCACACATGACCTTGAGACGGAGAAGCCAGTCGTCTGGGATTGAAGAGTTAGGGCCATAAACAAACCAGCACCAACAAAGTGATCTAATTTCAGTGTTGTCATTCTAGAAGCTGAGAGAGAAGAAGACCTTCACTGTAAAATATAGAAAGGCAATAAGATTAAACATTGTAACGTATCAGTCAATACGGGGGTCATTTCTATAGAGGAAGATGTAATTTGAGGCCATACTTATAGGCAACTGGAGATGTGATATATTATTACTGGGTGAAGGGAATATACTGAACATCTCTCTTATCTCTGCTTATACCTTAAAAGGCGCGCAAAGCCCTTGCAGACCGACAGAAGGACCTGGAGGTAAAGACACAGCAGCTGGAGATCAAACTGAACACTAAGATTGAGGAGGACATCAAGAAGGCCCGCAGGAAATCCACACAGGCAGGTCAGTGACCCTGAAATAGCTGCACTTTCCTAGAAGATTGGAAGGCCTGGAATATAATCGGTGGGTAAAACCTGGGAACAGCAGGGTGAACACACGTCCGTCGTGTACCCGGAGGTTTGTCCTGCATCCCTAACAAACCAAACACCGTCCAGGATTTCATGGCTAATGTTAAGACATTGAAACATTAGGTAGGGTGTTCATTTTTAGTCTAAAGTGGGGCAGCTGTCTAAGGCTTGGCCTGTTGTTGGGAGATTTGGGAGTTTGATCCCACATGATTCCACAGACATTAGTGGCCAGGAGTCAAAGGGAGAATATTGGTGTTGCTGTCTATGGACAGGTTGGATGGCTCTGGCTCCTCCCTATTACTCAGCACTATATTAGAAAACATGGGCGTTAGTTGACAGCATGATTGAAAGTTAGGGTTCTCCTCTAAGCACCTTGTGTGCCTGCCTTTACCTGCCCAGCCAGGTAACACTGGGTGAGAGGAGACTTTGATAGCTGGTGAAATTGGACATGATTAAAACTGGGGAGAAAGGTGGTCATTGGGCCTCACTCGCCAATGTCTGAGACTTCACCTCAATTTGTTCCTGAGATAGAAGTCTGTTTTCAGATTCTTGTGTGTAGATTCTGTTGTAAGAACAAATCCCAAATAGGAAAACACTGGTGCATGTCAGAATCTTTATGAAAGGAAGAGATATGTGGTCCAGATCGATCAAGTCACACAAAGGACTAGCCTGGCATGACCTGTCAAACCTGATAAAGACTGTGTCTCAGAAACTTTGAGAAAAGAAAACTCTTAATGTCTCTCTCAAAAATAAAAACGCTCATGGCTAACAGTCTTTAGGGTGTAAAGCATGCTAATGGGAGTCGCCTAACTGAATGACGGAACTTCTTTCAGTGATTTGACTTTTATGCTATGTAGCCCAGCGTCTCCACAAACACTGCTTCATCAGTCAGCTACTCAGCAGTCATGTGCCACTGTGCTTCTACCAAGCCTGGAATAAAACTGAAAGTCACTGCTACTGAAAGTGTGAACGATGGTGATATTCACAAAACAGGCAACAACTGGCATCATTTATCCTGAACCAGAGACGCTGCTGGGTGTTTAAATGTGCACAACTCAGTTTTATTTACATACCATTTAGCTCTGTTTTAGCTTGAACTTAACACTAATGATATAATAGCAAACACCAAATATATTTAGTAAATAAACAAAAAGAGATCTTATTAAACATATAATATATATTTATAATCTAACAAGTAAATGCCATGATTAAGCAGAAGATATTGCTGACACATGATATAGACTTTACCAACATAATATATTTTAAAAGTACAGCTGTATAAATATTAAGGCTTATAGGTCGATTAGGTTAGATAGAGCCAGTGTCGGTACTGGTAGCCGGCAGTGGTCTATGTTTTTGGATCAGGTATCAGTATCGGTGCGTCTCTGTTGAAGACACAATAAATAATGAAATCCAACCTCACGCATTACCTTAACCACATTTCGGCACTAGTTGATGTTTATGAAATAAAAAATTGTCATTTGGCTCCCTCTAGTGGTGAAGAGCACTCAGTGGTAGTAGAGGGGGGGAAAGGGGAATTCCACTGAATTATCTAAATTTGTGATTTGTCAAAAGATTAGAGAGATCTGAGGTGAAACAGTGAATTGTAGAGAAACTTGATAAATTAAATTTCAGTGCTGCTGCTAGTAACCAGATGCTGGGATGTCTATAATACTGATATGTAAGCCTATGCATGCCTTCTGAGTTTTAATGGACAAAGCTGATAATTTACATTTACCACATTTAGCTGACGCTGTTATCCAGAGCAACTTACAAGCTAAATTGTATTACAGATAGGCACAAGTTTTGCCCAAGGACTCTTATGGGTATGGCACAACAGCTTAGTCTGCCACACGGGTTGGTAGCTCACTTGCATGTAGTGATGGTAGTGGTGACGGTTGTTGTGTCATAGCAACGTTGCGCTGTTTTTTCCATACAAGGCCCTGCATGTACCCCTTTACCATGTATGTTTTTAAAAATACATATTTATAGGCCAAAACTGTCTTGTTACAAAGCTATCAAAAACAGAATCTGAAGCTGAGACAGCGTATTCATAACCATGTCATATTAAAGCTTTCTCTTCGGTAGCTTTTAGAGGCATAAACACATAATAGATGTCTGGTTCCTATCACCACCACTGTGACTCAGCAAGCCTCTCTAAACTAGAGCATGTCAGACCACGCTGAATGACTGTGTGTAAGTCTTAACGATTAAATTCTGCAAAAATGATGAGGATTCAGTGGAATCTTCCATAATTTGTGATTATGTGAGGTGATTATCATTTATGTACATCCATCCGGATTAACTTACTTCTAGTGTTTGAAATATTTCATGGTGAAACCATTGATAATCATTTCTTCGGATGTCTCTTCACATATACAGTGTATAACAGATGTGTTTTCGTACTGCAGGGGATGATCTGATGCGATGTGTTGACCTGTATAACCAGTCTCAGTCGAAATGGTTTGAGGAGATGGTGACTACGGGTCTGGTGAGGCCATATGCTTTTGTTGTGTAAGAGTATATAGGACATACTAAATATTGTCTATGCCTAATGGAGCTCCTTTTTGACGCCATGTTGGTGTGAATTTCAGGAGCTGGAAAGGCTGGAGGTGGAACGCGTGGAGGTGATTAGAAAATATCTCTGCCAGTACACAACGCTGCGGCACGAGACGGACATGTTTAATCAAAGCGTAAGTCTCACACCTTCAGATTGTGGCGTGTTGCATTCCCATCTATCACAAGGACATAACATACAATATGGTGCGTCTGTGTTTCATGTCCAGACTCTGGAGCCAGTGGACAAACTTCTCCAGATTGTGGATCCTGCGAAAGACAGAGAGCTGTGGGTAAAAGAACACAAGACAGGGGAGGTGAGGCCAGTGGACATGGAGATCTGATGGAGCTCTGCTACAGAGACTGTGATGTTATCTCAGTGATGGAGCTGGCCCTGTGAGGCTATGGACAGGTTCTCCATTCAGGTGTGTCAGCTGATTATCAGTCCCTCGAGCGACATGGAGGAACATTGCCCTGGAACGTTAACACACTCCGCAACAGGAGGTGCAGTAAATGGAACTGCTGTGTCTGATGGAGCTCTACTGACCAAAGCAGTTTGCTATATAGGCTACAGTCAGGCTGAAAAGCCAGTAAACCCTCTGCTTGTGGGCTGATCCAAGGATGAAGCTGTACATACACTGCATTGCCAGTTTATTAGGTACAACACTTTAACATGCCACTCTTTTTTGTTGCTATGCTGGCCCACCACCTAAATGATACCAGTGGTGGTCCTGGTGGAGGTAGAGGGGAGCTACATTATGCATCTATATGGTAGGTGTTTGTGATAAAGTGGCCTATGACCGTAGCTACAAGGTGGGTGTACCTAATAGTAGGTGTGTCATCATATGTATGTTGTTTTTTTTCTATACTGAGGTTTGAGACAAGCTGTGAGAAATGTCATTATGTATCATATCATAAAATTTGCATATTGTTACCCAAAACTCGCACTGTGTGGGCTAAATGAAGACATGAAACACACTAGCACTTCTGGTACTTTCTATCAGTGGGAACAGTAATAATATAATTAGGTTTTTAACAGGCCAAACTGGCCTTTTACATTCTTACATAACTTTCCATTACAGTTGTAGGGACAGCACAAGTGCAATAATCAGGCTCATGGTTTTTACAACACAGATGCATTAGCCATATTAACCAGTTGGCCGATTCCAAGCTTGCTCCCCTAGTATCTAACAAACTGGCAACTCAGTGTAGATCTGTGTCTCTCTATCTCTGAAATGACAAAAGGCAAAGCTCAGCAAAATATCTGTTGAATTCTTACTCAGAAGAACAGATGCAAACTAAAAAGGTCACATGTGTCTAGACCAGTGAAAGAGAAGTGTCCACAGAGTAATTCTGAAGCATCCTCCTAATCATATGTAATTGTTGCTGCTATAGTATTATTAATAAAAGAGTCTCTTGATTCCAGTTTATTCATAAGGCTATATAATATATAGCCTAATATATAGCCTATATAATATATAATATGGCCATAAGACTGTCAGACACCAGCTAAAACAACAATCGCAGTTTTATATGAGATTAAAATTTACAATTTCACAACAAATCTTCACTGTGCCACACCCTGAGAAGCCGATGATGCAAATTTTGTAATTCCCATCCAGAGATTTCTATGTAAATGAGTAGTTTCTGCTGTAACTAATACTCATCTATTTCATGCAGTTAGTTCTACCTGCCTATAGAGCTGCACAAGATCTTTAGGGGCTGGATACACTAAGGTGACTATGTTCGGATGCAGCAGTTTGGCTTTTACCATTGTTGCCTGATATGTGAAAGGAAGTAATATGACGGAAGTAATATGAACACTTCCAGTTAGCTGGAACCAAAAATATATACAGTAATTGATATTAGGAACCATAATGAAAACACATCATTGTGGTATTTTGGAATATTTTATATAAATTTTTTTAGTATTAAATCATTTTCTAAATGCACCGGTCACCATGGCTTTACCCCAGTTACTTTATTAATTAATGCATTGATATGGAAATTATGGGGCATTATGGGGCTGTGTTTATCATGCACATACAGTATCTGCTGACATGATATATAAAAATTTATAAAATATGAACATTTTATAGAAATATCAATTTTAAAATATTGGGCGAATTGTAGACTCCAAATTATACGTCTTTATACCAATAAAATCACCATTTTGTTTAGTACTCAAATATATAAACGCTTTAACCATCACCTAAACAATGCACTGGTAAATCAAGAGACAACACATACATACAAAACATTCATAAAGTATACGTGGTGAATCAAATAGAATTCATCCACTGATGTGCCAGCTGGATCCATCAGAACCACATGACATACATGACTTCACTAAGAAGCTGTCAAGCATCATAATTAGTAATTTGCAGGTCTCTGTAGTGTATCCAGTCCTAAAGATGGTTCCAGACTACATCTCGTGGTCAGGAATCTCAGGGGTTAGGAATATTCCATAACTATGACAGAAAATTCTATAACTCAACAAGTAATAGAGCAGCAGCTCAGCAAAGCCCTGGACGTGTGTTACCTCTTAATGTGCTTGCTTTCTCTGTTAAAGGGCATGATTTATGTAAGATTGAAAATCTGGCTTTAGTAAGTGGGTGAAGTGGAGGACAGGTGACACGTATCTACCAGGAATGGACAAAGTATGTATAATAACAGAGGTACAGATAATATATTGAAATTATTTTGCACAATGCTTATTTTTTTACCATTGAAATTAACACTGATTTTGTTTTTTATTGTCTGAAAGACACTTTGACTGGATTTCTTTCTGTTTTGCTTTGTATTTTATACCTTCTGTGCAAAAGTCAGAGCCCCCCTCCATTTATTTCATCTGTATTTAAATAATCAGAATGATCATTAGTACAGACTATTCATATTTTTGTGTCAGAAAAAAGCAGGTATTTAACAGAGTAGTACACGGAAGTGTAATTCTGTTTTTCAGTATTTAGTGTGTTCACTCTTTGCCCTTCTTGCAGAGATTTGCTTTAGGCTTTAAAGAAATATGCAGGGATATTTTTCCATACCTCCAAACTTGAGTCTAAGGTCTTAGACGTTTTCCGGTTTCACAATCCACATAACCCCAAACACGTTCAGTGATGAAGAGGTCGGGACCCTGGGGTGGTCTATATTCTAAATTAGCTTTTCTCTGTGAAGGGCTTTTTGAACAGCTGCACATCCTTTCAGACCCATAGTGTTGAGTTGTCTTGTCACAGTGGAAGGATGGACAGAAAAACCTGTGAATGTCTTCAGATCTGAAGCAAGAGTGGAGTTTGATTTCCTGTGGTCTAGCAGCTCATGCACACTCTGCCAGGAGTCCTAAATACTGCTCTTCTTATTTTTAGTTCCTCTCGTTTTTAAGCTGTTCCTCTGTGTGTGTTATTTTCGTTATCTTGGAAGTAAAGTTTAGTAAATCAGGTTTTTAGCTTTCAATGAAATAAAGAAAAGGTGGTCTCTGACTTTTCTACAGCACTGTAGCTACAGTATCATAAGTGAGCAACTTGAGCATAATTTCCAAGATTGGCAATGTACATGTTCTTATGGTTCTGTTTAAGTGAAGTGCAAAGCGTAAAGTTTATTATAAATGACATGCAGAAGATTCTATATGAGTAATAACTGATGAGTAGTTGATGCTTTTCCTTTAATATGTTGCATAAAAGTATTAAATAGATAAAAACGAGAGAATGTCTCTGACTGTATGTGTCTTCATCATAAGGTCCAACTTCCAAGCTTTGTAAAGAAGAAACGGCGGCACACAGTTTCATATTTTTTATTGTTAAAAACACATGTATTAGAGTACAGTAAATACATACGTTGATACAATTCTATTAATTCAGGCGTTATTTCCAGATGTTGCAGGAACTGGGCGTTCTGTAATGTTCATCCTTGTAGTGTAAAGTTTAAACAAGGTTGGAATGTGTGCAGATGCCTGAAAACTTTAAAGAGTATGGGTTCTAATGTCTCTCAATATTCATTTGGTGTACTTTATTTTTGAGAACATCTCAGAGACAAATCAAACATTTAATCCTGATTGTTTATATCCGTTGTGGTTGTTAACATTACTGACAATGTATGGTGAAGTTTTGGCGATGAAGAAAACCTTACAGTGCAGACAGCAAGTAACTGCACCTGACGTTTGGCTTTTGTGCACACTGGGTTTAAAATTAAACAATGACTATGAAATTAAAGTGCAGAGGATCAGCTTTAATTTGAGGGTATGTACAGTTAGGCTGTCTGGATCATATATCATAAATCAAATTCACATTTCGGGAAACCACAGATTTATAATCTTTCAGTAAACCTGAAATCAAAGTTGACCTTGTATATATCTTTGCTCATATTAATCATGATTTATTATATATAATATGAAAGACAAACATTTTGTTCTCAACCAGTAGGAGACCAAGATGTTTCATCCCTATCTCTCATAACATACCATCTCAGAAATATTTGCAGCATTTCAGAGGAGGTTAGAAAATCGTATGAATCATAAAATCATAAAACAACATGCTTTACCGAATGCGTCTATAGCTGAATACCAGTGTGATTCTCATATGACAAAAACACCTGGTTTTTAAATAAAGCATATGGGCACGGCTTTGGAAATCACTAATTTAGAGCATGTGTTGCAATCTGAAGTTTTACCAACAAGGGGGCATGCAAGTTTCCACAGACCTTCACCAAACAGAGCTCATGAATGCCCATATTTGCAATAACCACTATTATAAATTATGTGAAATGTGTCATATGAGCAAAAGTGGAAAATATTGAGCTAAATATTTTCACAGATACGCTCCCTTGTTTACATACAATGCTCAAAATCTGATTTATTCTGTTGTTTTTTAGAATCTAATAATAGTGATGGAATCAAACCGGGCTGTGATACCTACATGCCTCCCCGAATGTGGAAGTAAATGTGTTCTGCACTTTAACCTCATAGTCTTCTCAAACCCAACATGCTGGAGACCAAAGTGCCATAACAAGTCTTTGTACAATCAGTCACAGACTATGCACTATAAATGCAACAGTGAAGTAAACAAAGAGAAATACTGAATACTGATGCTTGTGCCGACCAAGGCTTCTGTTATTTTATCATTTTGGATCAGAGGTCTATATTCATTCCAGAGGTTCCTATTTCTGTTGTTGGTGGTGAAAATGCTCTAGTCAATCATCAGTTTCTTAAGGGAGTTGAGATAGGTGGGAATGAGAGAACTGACTGATTCATCATCATCAGTGAGGATCTTCTCACCTCGACCTTCTGACCCAACAGAGCTGGGAGACCTTACCACCCCTGGGTACGGAGTGCTGTAACCCTGTAGGAGAAATAAACAATAATAGGATTTCATAACAGGAAGTCGAAAAGCATACAATAGTGTCTGACACAATTGTGACTTATCATGATCAGACTTACTGAGGAGTAGCCCTTGCCGAAACTGCCTCTGTTCTTGGTCCTGATCTTGGTGAGAGCAGACTCAGCTATGTCAGCTCGCTCCTCTGCATCATCCAGCTCGTGGACAGTCTTTCTGTACTTGGCCAGGTTCATGTTGGCCTGCTCCTCCTGCAAGAGCAAGTATAAAATCACTGTTGCGTATTGTTAAGAAAACGACTAGTCAATCATGAACAAGCAGTCTGAGGTCAGAGTGGTGGCATGGAGTGATCATACCGCCTCCTCCACTTGTCTTTTGTAGGTTTTCATTTTGATCTGCAGTCTCTCCACCAGCTCCTGCATCCTGTGCTGGTTCTTTTGGTCTTCCTCTGACTGGAACAGTAGCTCCTTGAGACGTCGCTCGTTCTTCCGCAGGGTCTTTACTGTCTCTGCATACTTCTTCTGCTCTGTTTCCAGATCCAGCTCTAACTCTTTCACCTATAGGACCGAGACAAACAGAGTGTTGGACCACAGTCTCTCACTGAGGAGTTTTCCTTGGGAATGTCACAGAAGGAACCTGTCAAGCACACAGTCATGAGCTACTGTACTCTTTGAGCTGATATGAATTGACTCATGCAGTCAAAGGGCACTAAAGGGGATTTTTTTCCATATGTCTGTATTATTAGTTCATTAACATGTAAACTAAGCCATACAGGTGGTTTCATGTGAAATGCTCTGAAACACATAAAGTCGGAATGTGTCCCAGTGGTGCTGAGATACGTATAAAGGGTTAAATGACATTAAAAGCTGCCACACAAAAATCCTTTACATGCAAGGGTAAGCAAGGGTGACGCTTGAGTCATTGTACTACAATAGTTTTAGAACAAGATTTTGCCATTCATGGTAGAGTGTCACCACATGACTTCGTTTCTGGCTCCACCCACTCTCTGCCTCTCTCACACACCTGCGGCTGATCTAGGATTTCTCTGGTTGCTCTCCCTGCCTGAGTACTATGCTGTGTTTGTTTTCTCTGGTTTGGTTCCTGCTTTTTTTTTTGGTATTATGAATATGTCTCCAATGCTGCCTGCCTCCCCTGCCTTTTCCAACTCTGATTCTTAGACTGCCATTAATAAAACCACTCAGCACTTGCATCCTGCCTCACACCCTCACTGGGGTAATGGGGTACATAAAGAGCATTATATGGCAAACTCCTCTCTACATGAGACATTTATTTGTCATATCTACCACTAATTTGCATATTACCGTGTATATTTAGTACATTAGGTTATTAAATTGGTGGTTGGTGTAGCTCAGCAGATAACACCACTACCTGCCAGGGAGTACCACCACATGTGTGAGACTGGGGTTTGAATCCCGGTCTGGGTGACTATGCTGTGCTGCACCAATAAGAGTCCCTGGGTAACTTATAACACTGCACTGGCCTCCCTGTAGTGTGATTAACCTTGTATGTCGCTCTGGATAAGAGCGTCAGCTAAATGCCATAAATGTAAATTAAATGAGATTGGTTATAGTCATCACCACCACAGTAGAGAAAATAATAATTTGCAATTATCTGTAGGTTTTGGAATGATGCACATTTCCTGATTAACATGTTCAACATAAACACGTGTTAGTACTGCACACATCTTTACAATTAACATTAACTACCCTGATAAATAATTAGTTACACTGCTTGTTTAAGATGGTAGTAAATTCAGGCTCCTCCAGATGGCACTGCATGAGGATGATGGGGCTATAAATATCTGTGGCATGTGAGGGACCATTCATAGATTGAGAAGAGGTGGCACAGTGCAATGAATGTCTTGTTCTCTGTGTGGAAACTGACTCCAAAGCAGATGATATGATTGGTAAAAAGGAGTGACTGCATTTGGATAAGAGAAACAGCTGAATTTGCAGGTGTGTGGAAGTGTATGGTCACAATTCTTGCAGGAGTGGCTAAACACTGATGTCACCTACATCTGCAAACTTGTCCAGTCCCTGCCAAATCAAATCACAGCAGGTATTTGATCTTATGGAGGTATAACATGGTATTAGGTACGTTTCAGTCACAGTTGACATTTTTTTTTGCCCAGTGATCTGATCATTGCCATAATCCCCAACCATGAATTATAAATGTCCACCATATTAGGAAAAAAGCAAAGTGGTAAGATTGTCTCTGAAGAAACTATAAGAAACTGCTCTGTTAGGGTAATAAAGGCATGCCCTGTACAAATGGGCTTCCTTCCTCTTAAGTACCAGACCTCCTCACCAGATGGCAAACTTCAAATTTAGCAAAATGGGACTTTCAGGGATTATGAAATCTTTCATGATTTACATAAAAACCAACGATTCATTCTGCTCATGGTCCATGAACGAGATTCGCTGAGTCTGGCAAGATCAAGCCAAAAGAATTTCATCAGAAGTGTATCGCAGATAGTGAAACATCACTTGGACTGAACTGCAAATACACAGAACCGGAGTAGACAGAGTGTGAACCAGCTTGACTCTCTGTAGTTTACCTTTCCTTCCAGCTTCTGGATGATCTTTTTGCCTCCTTTCATAGCCAGCTGCTCGGCCTCGTCCAGTCGGACGGTCATGTCCTTGAGTTGAGCCTCCAGGCCTTTCTTCACCCGCTCCAGATGCATGGTGTGTTCTTGCTCCACTCTCAACTCCTCAGCTACCCGAGCAGTCTGCAAGGACAGCAGACGACACCATATAAGCTTGTAGGGGCTTTACAGGAAACCTGAAACACCAGCAGATCACTAATGATCACCTACCTCAGATACAGCTTTTTTGATCTTGTCACTGGCTCCCCTCAGTTCATTCTGCAGTTCCTCGTGCTCCTGGGTCAGTTGCTGAAGATCCACTTCCAGTTTTCGTTTGCTGCTGGAGACTGACTGTAACTACAGAGGCAGTGAACAGGTCACAGGGAGTTATGAGCTATGGGGAAAGAATACAGCATTCATTCACCATTCAGCTGTAGCAGCTATGGTTTCAGAAGGTTCAGACATTTATAACAGGGACTGGTGCCCAACACAGCCTGCCAAACACACCCACTAAAAACTAGTCCACTGAAACACCCAATTAACCTGCCAATTAACAGGTGAGTTGAATCAGCAGGAAAATCCCCACACTGTGCCAGACACCAGTCCCCCAGAACCACGGTTCAATTTTCATGATTTAGTAGACTGTAATTTAGAACGTTTTATCTTTAACCCTTTATGACAGTGGCCATAATGTCTGTTTGTCTATCTGTCTGCCTGTCCCTGTTCATGTCTCACAACACCCCCTCTGGTTACTTTGTCATAGCACAGCTCTTCCTGCTTCCCCTAGTTCCGCCCACTCCCACACCTGAGACCTATCTGTTACCATTAGGACGTGTATTAAGGACGTGTACTTTGTTTCTGTTCTTTCCCTGTGTTAGTTGTGATCTGTTGTACCTTTGTTTGTTCAGATCTGCTGTTTGCCCTGTGTTTGTTCCAATCTGTTGTCTCCTTGGTAGTTCTGGTCTGTTTTGTCCCCTGTGTTAAGTCTGAGCTGTTGTCTGTTTCGTTTGTCTTCGCCTTCAGTTCTTTATCATAGTTTTGTTTCTGCTTCCAATTTATGGACATGTCGTTGATAATACCAACTTCTGTGTTGACCCCTGTTACCCGGACTCATTCTAATAAATCCACTATGCACTTGCATCCTGCCTCCACCTCTACGTTACACATAAAGTACAATTGCCATCTGTTTTGGAGGTTCCTCTGCACTGTGCATTTGATGGAACATATATTTTGGTGTGATTTGCAAAACCAGAAGCATCATTATAAGAAGAAATCCAGGACATGTCTTTTTTAATAAGAGCTTTTACAGATAGAGAATATATATATACCAAAAAGTAGATACAATGTAATCAATAACAGATAGCAGAACCTTCTATTTAGTTGAATAGATATTTAATTATCTTTCAGCTAATAAATGTAACTCTTTCAACTCAGCTTAGTTTAAACTGTGTTACATCCTTTTTCCGTAGAGTGCTGTTTTAGTTATTGGTACTGAGAACACCAGCTGTTGTGGAAAGTGGAATTTGTGCCCCGTATTTGTTTTATCACTAGAACACTTCAGCTGCAGTCTGGGTTCTCTGTTGTCGTAAAGGTGTGCTCCATAATGTGTTAGATTTTGTCAGTGGTGGATAGTTCAGGACTGCCGACAGGCCAGTGCTCACCTACCACAAAGCCATGCTGTTGTAACGTGCAGAATGCAGCTAAGCACTGTCTTGCTGAAACTGCAAGGCTGTCCCTGAAGAAGACGCATCTAGACGGAAGCATCTTGAGGCTACTACCATGGGACATACTGCTTACCAGGGCAGACACGAAGAGACTCATGGGAGGTGTCTTCCCCAGTTGGTTACAGGTATGTGTGTGGTTGCATTGTGTTATTTAGTGTAGGGTTTGGTTGGGTGGGTTGTGTGTGTGAGGAAGGGTTTACTAGTAGTGTGAAGCCTGTGCTAAATTGTGCTTTAGCATGCGCCTTTCTGCTGTGAATAAAGGGCTGTTCCCAGGTCAGAGGTCTTTTACCTCCAAAATGCTCATGTATGTACCTCGCAGCATTAATGGCGCCCTCACAGGTGTGCAGGTTACCCATGCCATTGGCACTAATACACTGCCATACTGTGACAGATGCTGGCTTTTAAACTCTGTGTTGGTTACAGTCAGGATGGTTCTTTTCCTTGTTGGCCCAGAGAAACCTGACGTCCATTTTTTCCAAAAACAATCTGAAAGGTGGATTTGTTAGACCACAGCACATGTTTCCATTTTGCATGGGTCCGATCTCAGTTAAGCCTTAGCCCAGAGAACTTGGCCTTGGCGTTTGCCGTTGTTGATAAATGACTTCTGCTTTGTGTAGCCGAGTCTTAACTTGCATTTATAGAAGCAGCAACTAGCACAGCTGTTTACTGACAGCGGTTTTTAGAAGTATTCCTGAGCCCATATGGTTATATTCATTACCATGACCTTTTGCAGTGCCATCTGAAGGGTCAGTGGTCATGGGCAGTCAGTAATGTGTTTTGGCCTTTTACTTTATGCACTTTGGATTGCCTGAATCTTCTGATAATAATCTGCCCCTTAAAACACTGCCCTTGTCCCAACTTTTTTGGAGCATGTTGCAGGCATCAGTTCAATAATATTTATTTATTTAACAGTATGGTGGAGGAATCCTTGGTCAGTCCATAAATTATGTGACCTTATTTTCTGTAAGGTTCCTATCAGACATTGTAAATTGCATTTTGGCCCGATACTATCTCATCTACTAACAATCTGGCGTGTAACTATTAAGATGACTATAAACATAAAATGGCATTCTCATTCGCCCCTTTTTTTCACAACTATAATTTATTGATTGGAAATGCCCCATTGGTTTGTCCCCAATGAGAAGCAAAAGGTATTCAGCATAGGGGAGATATCTTTGGTGATGATGGGTTGAGATTTTTCCAAGATTTCCAGGATATTCTATTTATTTGAACACTGTGACCCTGTAATTTTAATTTTGTATTAGCACCACCACACAGAGGGGGGTGGGTCATCTGAATATTTTCCTGCAGTCTGACAATTAATGATATTTTCTTTATTTCAGACAATATATTTAAAAAAATAAAAACAGTTGTTCACAAAAAAAAATAAAAAAACAATAAAACAATACAAACCTAAATCAAAAAAATTTTTCAGCTTATTCACCTGTATGTATAATTCATATTTTATGCCATTTTTTGAGTGTATTTTTGTCTTTTTGCACCATAGAAATGGCCAAACTAGCACTTATTTACAGAAATATGTGTTAATGTGCATTATCCCTGTATATTCGATTTGAATAAACTATAGTACAATGCATACAAGAGTTTTGATAAGTACATATTTAATGTTCATTTTAATCCTTATGGAAGTAAAATCACTGATTTGTACCTGGTTGTTGAAATCATTGTATTTCTCTGTGGTCTCTTGGAGCTCAGTCTCCAGGGCCTTACGTGCCCTCTCTGCTGCCTCCAGTCCAGCACGGCTTTCCTCTCCTTCAGTGACCAGCAGAGTGCAGCGTCGCTCCAACAGAGCATGCTCCTCTCTCAGCTCCTCCTGCACACGTGACTCCTCCTCTAACTGCACCTGCAGGTCCTGCAGGAAACAGGGAATTAGACCAAGTTACAAGAAAGAATCTACAAGATCAGGTCAGACTATGTACTTGAGCTGAAGTTAAAACTAAAAACGTCCCTGTGTAAAAGTAGAGGTTCCTCCATTTAGACCTCCGCTAGAGTCAAAGTCCATTAGTATTTTATATACATATAAGTATCTATAAAGTAACTCCTCTCTGCCCAGGTTTGCTGAAGAAGCTGTTATAGGAGCCGTCTGGGATGTTTTTGAGCACGTGTTGGCTGCTGAAAGCTTCTCACTAGGGGAGCATGTACAACATTTATTTATATTTGTATATGTATTTATTTATTGTACATGTATTTATGTATTTATTAATTTTATTGTATTTATGTATTAAGTAATACATATTTAAACAATATTTTACTGATCTGCAAAACAATTCCTATGTACACTGTGCAAAAATTAAATTCAAATAATTCAATCATCAAAAAACTGTGTAAGATTTGGGCACTTGGCAACCTTTCCAGTGGAAATATATAACTGCATACAACATGGAGAAATTTTAGTGGGGTTGGTTATATTTATGTGGATGAATATGATGACTGTGAATGCATTAATGTAACCAAAGGTAACTCAGAGACTAATTGTTGAGGGGCATGTCTTCTGAGGGCATTAGTGAATTATCTATGCACATGACATTAGTGCTGGTGGTGCGGTTACATCCAGAAAGGCTAACTGAGTGGCAGTGGTATATACTTAAAGCACACAAACCTGAAAGACCACAGTGACCGCTAGGATTTCTATTCTACTATGGAGCAGATAATCACTTTCATTCCTGGTTTCACTGTTTCCCCTAATAAACACCACCTTGCTGCAGAAGGTTTTACCACTTAGTCTGATTTTTGGGTTGGGTGTGTATACTATCAAGAACGTGACATCAATGCACTTGTCCCTGCTTCCTCCAGCTATCACCTCCAGCAGGTTTACCTGAACACTAAGCTGCTATTCCCTCTACATGCACTGTACACTATTATATATAGATCTGCTTATTGTACACCTGGGCACCTGAACATACTGTACTTCCAGTATGTACACTTACACTAAGATGTATTTCGCTCTACCACATATGCTAACAGCTGTTTGCACCTCAGTTCTAGTAACATTCTGGCTTCAGCTCTTGCACTTAACGCACATCTGTCTATTTACAGTCTATGGACCCATTGTGCTGTGGTCTCTCTTTGCACTGTTGCTTAATTATCGGTTCTTTTAATCACTGCACTGGAGAAGTAGCCTGATAGGGTTTCGATATACTGTACAACCCTGTAGTGGTGTAATGGCACTAATGCTGAATTGGTCAATAAAGCCCTGTCTGGGCTTTGTTTAAAGTACTACATGATTACAAAGTGTTCTTATAATAATGGAGAGTGAGTTTAACCTTTATCTGCTGCTGCATCTTTTTGACAGTCTTCATCAGCTCTGCATTGTTCTTGTTGAGCAGGTCCACCTGCAACTCCAGGTCATTTATATCACTCTCCATCTTCTTCTTCAGACGGGCTGCCTCAGTTCGGCCCTTCACCTCCACATCCAGGCTGGCCTGCAGTGACTCTATTGCCCTCTGGTGGCTCTTCCTGAAGACACAGGTGAAATCTCAGATCTGCTCATGGGTCATCTCGATAGACCAGTTGTATGAGCAGTGTTCCATATGGAACCGGAAGCAAGTGGGAAAAGTTAAGGGACACAGTTACTTACATGTGGCCCTTACACTTCGTTAGTGATAGGCAGGAAGGGGGAAATTAAGAACATTGAAATAGTAAGGGAATGTCACGCCACATCTGTTCAGACTTTGTTTCATGGTTGTTGATGGAACCGGTGAATGAAACTCCTACCTGGTGGCGTCTAGCTCCTCCTCCTTCTCCTGCAGCCTGCGCTCCATGTCAGCTTTGGCCTGAGAGAGCTCCAGCTGCAGCCGCAGCACCTTGGTCTCCTCAGCCTACCGGGGACAAAACAGGATGTGAGATGCTTCCAAGGGGTCTAATGATGATTGAAAGCAACAGAATGGTCATCAAGTAAATGATAAAAAAGTGAAATTATTATTTAATTGCATTATTATTATAACATTATATTTATTATATCATGTATGTTATAATATCATACCAATTACAATAGTTATTGTTGTGTGCGTGTGTGTGTGTGTATATATATATATATATATGTATATATATATATACACACACACACGCACACAACAATATATATATATATATATATATATACACATGTACATATGAAGATCCAAACAATGGCAAATAAGTTTGGTAAATCGCTTGCTCTCAAATACATGGATGTTTCATTTTTATACTTCCTTAAACAAATGCCTATTTAGAACAATGTTGTATTTTACTGTATTTACTGCAATAACCCTTATGTTTACTGTCACAGTAACATAATGCACTTTTGTAATTTGCAATGTGAATAATTCTAATATTCTTTCTACAGTAGTCTTTTTTTCACAGTAGTCTATTTCTACAACAGTCTATTTGTTGTCACTATGTGCAATAAAACTCAGAAATCTATTTCTATTTCTACTATTTATATTTTCTGTAATTTTTGTATATATAGATCTTATTTATTATTTGTATATTTCCTGACACTTCTGTACTTTCCTCTGTGCTGCTGCTACAAATAACATTGTAAATTTCAAAACTGAGGGACCAATAAAGGATTTTCTTATCTTATCTTATCTTATCTTATCTTATCTTATCTTATCTTATCTTATCTTGTCTTATCTTTCTAATTTTTTTTTTTATAATAATTTTGTTTTATTGTATTTTTATTTTTTTATTTAATTTAAAAAAAAAATTTTCTTCATTAATATTTGCTACTAGTCAATGTGCTTGTCTGGTCTGTTCAGTATGGTACATGTCATACACGTGTGACTCACCAAGAGGGATTTCTTGTATGTGTAACATGCTTGACAAAATGAGGTGATTCTGATGATTTTCCTTTTATTAAATATGGTACACTGGTTTGTACTCTATAGGTCATTGACTGTGGTAAATTGTTGTGATACGATATTTTGTCTTTCACTGTATAAATGTACCATATACATCCATTCGTTTGTGATTACATTAGCAATTGCGTGGCTGTGAGCTGTTCTGCACGGCCATCCATACACAGGTAGCGTGGCCGAGCGGTCTAAGGCGCTGGATTTAGGCTCCAGTCTCTCTGGAGGCGTGGGTTCGAATCCCACCGCTGCCAAGTGACTTTTGTACTTCTCTCTTTCACTAGGAATGCCACATTGCTCATTCATCGACCACGTGGTTGACTGAATTCCATGATTAGGATTAGTCACGTTTCCTAATAATCGTGAGGATTAAGTGATTATATGCAGATGAGTACTAAACAGTCACAAATGATCTCTCAAATGGATATTTCTTCTTCTTATGCTTATTTATACACGTGCTTATGACATACATTACACACAGCGCTGATGTCTGATGTAACTCCGTCAAATAGTATGTGTACGTGTCAGGACGTGTCAGACGCGATCGGTTTCTAACAAGGTAGCGTGGCCGAGCGGTCTAAGGCGCTGGATTAAGGCTCCAGTCTCTTCGGGGGCGTGGGTTCGAATCCCACCGCTGCCAGTAACTTTTGACCCTGATATAACAGCATTCCTGTTCCACTCATTCCACTCATCGACCACGTGGGTAACTAAACTCCACTGTTGAATCACGGGTAGTTGGAGTCAAACACCAAACGAGGACAAATAAGCTTGCTGTTGAGTGAATGAACAGATATTCCCTTGCTGTCCAGTGGAACACATGTGTCTCCATCTTTGTTGATTTTTACTTTTATGCCTCATTTGAACAGATCAGCTGCTTATTAAAACCTTGTACACGGACCAGCAGAAATGATTCAAAATTGCTCGGGTCTAGTTCTATTGATTTACATTAACATTGTAGTAGAGGGTAAAACCTCATTTAAGGTGCAGTTTTGGAAATAATTGCTTTTATTTTTAGACAGCAAAAATGTGACACCTTAGATCCGGATGGACTGCTTAAAATGTTTTAATCTGATGACAAACTAGTGACTCTTTATCTTGATCCTGAGAGGATTGTGGGATTTCTTTGGAAGTTGTTCTTTCTTTTGGGGGACTAAACTCCACGAGTCACATGCAGTTGGAGCTAAATACCAAATTATGACATATAGGTTTAGTAATAACTTGCTGTCGTTGCTGTCCAATGAAAACATGCATATTTCTTTTTTGTTGATTTTCACTGTTGTGTGCATCATTTCAAAGAGTTCAAAATGTCATAGACTTCACGCTGGTCAAGGCTAGTTAGTGATGGTTGACCAGTGTTGGATGGTGGCTGAGCAAAACTTGAGCACATAGGTAGCGTGGCCGAGCGGTCTAAGGCGCTGGATTAAGGCTCCAGTCTCTTCGGGGGCGTGGGTTCGAATCCCACCGCTGCCAGCAGACTTTTGAAGCTTTGTGGCATGAACCAGGTAATACCCATTAATGTACCACGTAACTGACGAATAATGTAAACTCCATAACCGAGTTGTGGAATATAGTTAGAACTGATTGCTGTCCACACTGAGAACAAGGCTTAGTAATTTTTCTCAGATTGGTACTAAAACCTCAGAAGAGGGGTTTGTACTCCAATACATGTCTAGTTGTTGTTAGAAGTTAAATCAGCTTGCAGTGTTTCTCTGAATATTTAAAGACTACAGCAACAGATGCCATTTTGGCAAGGCTTACTTTTCGGTACATGTGATTAAGACACTTTTCCATGGCCTGAAACCATAGACACTGTATACCCTGCTAGTTCATTCCTAACGCCATGGAAAGGAAAACAACTCGAAAGCCTGTCGAAACTGAGCTACTCAGCAGAACCCAAATAGGGTAGTCATTTATTAGTTACAGCCACACAAGACCATGCCTTACTTCCTCACCTGGTACCAATGCAGGTAAGCTTGCTTTGTCTATGTTGCACTGTGCTATCCTATAGTGGTGCTAAATAAAGACAGGTGGTGGCATGGGGTCAGACTTCAGACTGTAATTCTGTAAGTGTGTGTTATAGCTTATCTCTCTACGGCTGTGAATAAACCACCCCTGCAACCGGTTATTAGTTTGATGTCACGTATCAGTTTTCAGGATGTGTGGGAATGAAATAAACAGAGAAAAAATCAGTCAGGTTTTACCAGAGCACAAGGCTTATGCCAGTCAGTTCAGTCACCAGTGTTACTCACTTAGCCATACTAGGACACTGTGCTGAGTGGACAGACTGTGTAGTGACTCTGCGGAGAGTTTATGATCAGTAATCTGAGTCATTTGGTTTTAAGGTTATAATGTTTGCATTTTGTAAAAAGCTTTAAATGAATCAGAAGTCAGAACACATTTTCCTCCTTAGTACGATGTATATCCGAGCGGACATGATTTAATTTTCGGGATTTGATTGGATCGGGTAAAGTAAGTGTGTAAGTGCGGGTAAGTGTGTTCATTCCCCCAATTGTGTGCTCACTAGCGTATGTGTGGGTGTTACACTGCACGGATGGGTTAAATACAGTAGACGAGGTTCCTCTGTGTACACACAGTTGGGAAAATGTAACTCCCAATAAGAACACGAATGGTTTACATGGCTGCTGAAAGCCTGTAGGACAGATAATTGCATCGTCACAAGGTAGTTAGTGATGGTTGACCAGTGTTGGATGGCGGCTGAGCAAAACTTGAGCACATAGGTAGCGTGGCCGAGCGGTCTAAGGCGCTGGATTAAGGCTCCAGTCTCTTCGGGGGCGTGGGTTCGAATCCCACCGCTGCCAGCAGACTTTTGAAGCTTTGTGGCATGAACCAGGTAATACCCATTAATGTACCACGTAACTGACAAATAATGTAAACTCCATAACCGAGTTGTGGAATATAGTTAGAACTGATTGCTGTCCACACTGAGAACAAGGCTTGGTAACTTGTTTCAGATTGGTACTAAAACCACAGAAGAGGGGTTTGTACTCTGATACATGTCCAGTTGTTGTTAGAAGTTAAAACAGCTTGCAGTGTTTCTCTGAATATTTAAAGAGTACAGCAACAGATGCCATTTTGGCAAGGCTTACTTTTCGGTACATGTGATTAAGACACTTTTCCATGGCCTGAAACCATAGACACTGTATATCCTGCTAGTTCATCCCTAACGCCATGGAAAGGAAAACAACTCGAAAGCCTGTCGAAACTGAACTACTCAGCAGAACCCAAATAGGGTAGTCATTTATTAGTTACAGCCACACAAGACCATGCAGTACGTCCTCACCTGGTACCAATGCAGGTAAGCTTGCTTTGTCTATGTTGCACTGTGCTATGCTATAGTGGTACTAAATAAAGACAGGTGGTGGCATGGGGTCAGACTTCAGACTGTAATTCTGTAAGTGTGTGTTATAGCTTATCTCTCCACGGCTGTGAATAAACCACCCCTGCAACCGGTTATTAGTTTGATGTCACGTATCAGTTTTCAGGATGTGTGGGAATGAAATAAACAGAGAAAAAATCAGTCAGGTTTTACCAGAGCACAAGGCTTATGCCAGTCAGTTCAGTCACCAGTGTTACTCACTGAGCCATATTAGGACACTGTGCTGAGTGGATAGACTGTGTAGTGACTCTGCGGAGAGTTTATGATCAGTAATCTGAGTCATTTGGTTCTTAGGTTATAATGTTTGCATTTTGTAAAAAGCTTTAAACATGAATCAGAGGTCAAAACACATTTTCTTCCTTAGCACGATGTATATCCGAGCAGACATGATTTAATTTTCGGAATTTGATTGGATCGGGACAAGTAAGTGCGGGTAAGTGTGTTCATTCCCCCAATTGTGTGCTCACTAGCGAGTGTGTGGGTGTTACACTGCACGGATGGGTTAAATACAGTAGACGAGGTTCCTCTGTGTGCACACAGTTGGGGAAATGTAACTCCCAATAAGAACACGAATGGTTTACATGGCTGCTGAAAGCCTGTATGACAGATGCTTTCGTTGTCACAAGGTAGCGTGGCCGAGCGGTCTAAGGCGCTGGATTAAGGCTCCAGTCTCTTCGGGGGCGTGGGTTCGAATCCCACCGCTGCCAGATGACTTTTGGACCTAATGATGTCTTAAAAAAAATCTAGTTATGAACAACATAAGTATAGGCTGGTGATCTTCACTCCTGACCAAACGCTACGGAGTATAAACTACGGTGGCCGAGAAAGCCCAACGCACTGCAAGTTAAAAACGCGCTGCAAAGTCTCAAAACACAAGCATCAAAATGACACGACTTGCACAACATTAGCCAAACGCGCTGCAAGATCTGAAAACACAAGCATCAAAATGAGACCGCTTGCAAACCATTAACCGAACGCGCTGCAAAGTCTCAAACGCGCAGCCAACACTGAACACACATTCACTGTCCAAAACGCATGCAAAAGCCTCAAAACACAACGGAAGTGTTTCCGAGGGACACTGAAAGTGGACGGACCCACTCGGAAACGGGCTGAGTAAAACACGAGAAACTGGGCAGTAAACAGAAATAATATCTATTAATAAACAGTACAACCTTAATTTAGCCACTCGGTGTGCATTGTTTAAGGTGGAACGAAATATAAACACAAGAACCTGGCCAATAATCCGACTGAATTCATTAATAAACAGATACAACTTTTGCTGGACCCCTGGGCTGTCTCGGCTCTACGTCCTCCAAAACAATACTGAATACAGGGGAACACAGAAAGCTGGTGGATATACAACCGATTCATTTCAGTGTCTCTATGGTCATGCTGTCCTTTTGGCTCATGTGTGCATAAAAACGCAACATGTCAAAACGAAAGAAGTGTGAAGGGAGCCCACCAAATCAGGGTTCAGTGGTCCCCTTGCTTTGAGCTGGTTTTGACCTGATGGACAGAGCTTGGTTCTAGCTCAGGAAACGGTTCATGTTCTGGGCTTATGGTGATTGGAATAGACATCAGTGTCAGACTAATTGATGACCTTGTATTAAAGACTGGTGGACTGAGAGAGACAATAGAGTCTCTTCACCTACAGTGAGCTGATTAAGTCTTGTTCCAGAAATGATAATAGAACATTAGAGCCATAATAAATCATGCTCCGGTTACTCTCCATACTTAACTATACTTAAAGGTAAATACTTCAGGACTTTTACTCCAGTGGAGGTCTATAGGGAGGAACTTCTAGTTTTCCTGGAGGAATATTTTGTCTTGGGTATTAACTTTAACTCAACTACATGGTATGGGTACTTCGTTCACCAGTGTTTGAACTGAAGTGCTGGCTCGTGTTTACCAACATGTCAATCAAACGCGTTGATCCGCACCCCATTAGAACCACGCCCTGCTTCTGCTCAGCACGAGACGCAGCGTCAAGGTAGGTGTTACTGATAGCAGTACACAGCGTGAGGTAGCGTGGCCGAGCGGTCTAAGGCGCTGGATTTAGGCTCCAGTCTCTCTGGAGGCGTGGGTTCGAATCCCACCGCTGCCAATTTTAATCTGTTCAGGAATAAAGCTACACTCTGAAAGTGTATTTCTCTGCACTTACTGGAAATGTTCAGATCTTTACAGATTTGACTTGCCCTGTAAAAAAATATAAATATTCTTTTTTTTTTTATAAGTAAGCACTCTTTACTCTTTTATGTCAGTGGTAAACCAGTTATTTCTACAAGCTGACACAATTTCAAATGTTTAATCAAGTTGTGGCCATCAGTTTTAATTTTGTTCTGTCAAACATTACAATTTGATTGTTAGTAGTGGTCGGCCAGGAGTAGCTGCCAGACAGTTTCAGGCATAATCATCAAGCATACCATATAAGGGCTTCGTCAGCCGTTAAAGGCCTAAAACATCACTTTATACTTTATATAAGAGACTGACAGCTAGTCCTGGGTGTTTCCTGCCTCCCGCCCAATATACACCGCATCACATATACATATATACATATATACGCACAGTCCCCTGCAAACCAGTAGGACAAGCGGTCTAGATGATGAATGACGGGACGGATTCTACATACACTCATCATCTGAAGTATAGTTGCACACAGAAAGAATCAACCGACAGGAATGAAAGTTGGTGGGTAGGTTAGACCTTTGTGAGACATGCGAATGATTTAAGTTTCACGCTCGGCCACGCATGTGACATAAACAAGAACAGGCCATATCACTGTACCTGACTCAACAGCCATGTTTGGGGATACTGCTAGTGCCAGCACCATTGGCAAACTGCTGCATGACATAGCACTACATGAATGCAGACCATTATAACGACTGCCGGTAATACCACATCAGTACTGCCAATAACTGCAGTAGTGACTCAGAATGGCAGCGGGTCATCATCAGTGACGAGTCATGCTTGTGTCATGGTGGAAAAGGCCAATGAATCCGTTTGTGAGGGCACCGTGGCTACCCCCAAGATAACCAATTTGTTATCGTGCATTACGCATCCAGAAGGCCTGGTGTCACTCTACCTCCACCCCTACCGCACAATCTGCAGGAACTGTGATTGTCTGTCATTGAATAGCTGGATGTTCGGATTAAATAGCACGATCGTCAGATGGCGCATGCAATGCAGGTGTGACCCTGTCACAGCGCTAGACAGGGAGAAGCTTCATGGTAGGCAAACTGGTCAGCAGGAAGGCAGTGACACCCGGCCAAGGCAGGTGAAGCAACATCATCAGAGGGAACAGGATGGGCAGTACTTCTAGTGAAGTGCACCAAACAGAAAGGCCTGTGCTAGTTTTGCTTAGTGTGCTTAGGTGTCCATCCAAAGCATCCACCAACAATGCTGCTAAATCCAAAGCAAATCGTTCCAGGTCACTGCTATTAAGATTACAGACTTAATCAAATCCTCCCAAAACCAATCTGCACCGATCTGATCCACTAAACAAAGTACTTGCAGAGCACTTGCACTCAAAAACTGTAGGCTGTAGATTTGTCTGCTTACACTCAGCACGACATGAAATCAGAGAGACCACCATCGAACCCCTGGGACATCATTCATCACCACAGCCATCAACCTCACTTATCAGCTCTGTCAGCTCCATAGCCAAGTATCGACATCCATCACCTCACATAACAGCACAGCCAGGAGGTCAGACAGGCAAGCTCACACAGAAAGAGCTGTTCCTCACACTGTTTCCAAACAACAGCAAACAAACCAGCACAAAATCCCTTTTTAACAACCCTCACTACATGACAAGGGGAATGAAACCATAAGAAGCGGAAACCTTTGAAAGCACAGCGGCTCATGCTTTGGAGAAACGTGAGCTTGACAGCAGCCTGTCAATTTTTGGATGAGGCTCTGCGGTACATCAGTTGATGCCCTCCTGATAAAAGCTGACCCCTCTGGTGTTGGGTAAGACTTACTACATAAGCAGACCGCACGTTCCCTCACTTTTGGTGTCAGCATGAGTCAGCCTCAGGACACTCATTTAAGTTAAATACCGGCAGGCCCCAGGACATGTCTTATCAGTCACTACAATCTTGAAGTGCAATTGGCCCTGTACTAATTCTGCATGATGCCTCTAAGGACCTCCTGTCCTTTTCCACACAATGCAAGGGTGTGTACGCCATGGTTATTAAAAGTTGAAAGTCCGAAATTGAACTTTTTATATGGAAGTCCATACTGAACACACTTTAAAATAAAAAGCTGGTATATCTAACACTTAACATGGTTGTTTAAGAAAGTCAGTGCAGAATAAACTGTAGTATCCTGGTATCTCTATATCTATACACTTTTTAAAGATATCAATGTTGAATAGGCTCTAAAATACAAAGCTGGCATTTCAAAAACTGAACATAATTTTTAAGAAAACAACACATAAATAAAGTGTGAAATGCTGGTATAATAAAATGGAACGTGGTTGGTGTAGCTCAGCGGGTAACACCACCACTCAGGGTGCCACCTCTACATGTGGGAGACTGGGGTTCGAATCCCAGTCTGGGTGACTATGCTGAGCTACACCAATAAGAGTCCTTGGGCAAGACTCCTAACACTACACTGGCCTACCTGTACTACAGTTAACCTTGTAAGTCACTCTGGATAAGAGATTCAGCTAAATTCCATAAAATGTAAAATGACCAGCACTGGATAAGCTTCTAAATATCTCTTTTACGAAAACCAATCTGGATACACTGCAAACAGAAAACTGGTAGCTCTAAAACTGAACATAAAAACCCTAAAAACATTAACTTTAAAACAAAAAACTGACATCTACAGAACTGAAGAAGCCTGTGCTGAATAATCTTTAGAATACTGAAGTTTTTAAAGAAACCAACACCGAATACACTGCAGAACGAAAAGCAAAATCTCTAAAATTAAATGTTTTTAAAGAATAAAATATTGAATACATGTTAATCTGTAATTTTAAAACTGCACTGTTTTTTTTTTCAGAAGCCAATAGTAAATGAACGTTAAGCTAGAAAGCTGGACAAAAAACTGAACACTAAGAAAACCGCATCTAGAAAACTGTGAATTTCTTTTAAAGATCAGCACAGAATAAACAGTAAAACAGAAAGCTGGTATCTGTAAAGTTGGAATTTTCCTATAGAAGGCATGACTACATATATTGTTGAATGTGGAGTTAATATCTCTAAAGTGGTTTTGAATAAAAACCAGTACTAAATAATCATGAACTTGAAACACCAAGTGAACTTGTTCATAGAAGCCAACACTGAATAAACCAAACAGCACAGAAACCTCTTATTAAAGGGCTTACAAGGTTTTAAAATCAGCTGCAGTAGAACCGCATACACCACATACTCCTTCCGTTACCTCAGTTCTTGTAAAACCACAGAATGCAAAAATCATACAACACTATTATTTTTATAAAGGTCAGGACTGATCATCTTTCCATTTCATACCTCTAATGCTGCCTCAGACTCCTCCAGTGAAGCCTGCAGTTCTTCTTTTTCCATCTCAATCTTCTTTTTCATTTTCTGGAGCTCATGGACGCTCTTGCCCCCATCCGAAAGCTGGTCAGTAAGATCAGCAACTTCCTCTGAAATGACATCATTATTCTGTAGAACTACACAACAGTGTCTACAGGAACCACGATAAAAGCACATGCTGCACATCGCACTACATTGTTGTTTAAGTGTGAACACGGTCCAAGTTTTCATTCATTGAGGAATCTCACAAGTCAGCTTGTTTCCGATCTTGGCTTCAGTCTCTGTACTTCAGCTAATTATAGCTTTTTCTTAGAACCACAGTCATAAAAAGGAAAGATTAAGATTGACATTGTGTGGGCTAAATCCCTCATAATGCTAGCTCAGTTGTATGGCAATTAGTGCTTATGTGGGTGAAGTGAGTCATATGTTTGCGTGGATTTGGGCTGTCATCATGCATCTTTCAGCTGTCAGACAGTAACCAGTTTGAAATAAACAAATGCACTGAAATGCACAATAAAAAAGGGTAAAGCAGCTCAACAGCACTGTGCATGTGAAACATGGTAGAACAAATTCTCACTGTTTATTATAATCAAGCACTTTCTCACTTTCCAGTGTTAGGTTTACAGCTACAGTGTTATGTTTACATTATATGTTACAGTGGGCAATATCACCATCACTTGGAAACATAGCAATATTGTTCTATACAAAGTGCAATATTTCTGTAAGTGAAATGTATAATTTCCTATTTGTTACTCTCCCCCCACACCTTCTGTATTCATACTTATGTCTCGTCTGCACTGTTATGTTACTAGTATGTCTTGTGTGTTTGCACTATGTTTACATTTGCACATCAGTTTTGGAGAAACGCAATCTCGTTCAGCTTTGCACTCCTGTTGTAAAGTCTGAATGACAAAGTTCACTTTGACTTGACTTTGATGATTCAGTAGATACAGTAGCATTTAGATTTAGATGATGGTTTGGGCAGCTATTGATGCATGTCTCTGGTCGTTAGCGACCTAGCACTTACATCTAACACAAGTGAATCTACAAACTGCTGTATTTTCTCTGCCTGAAAAAAAAATTGAGGCCAAGAGGAAAATCGTTATGGGTCACTTGCAATCCAAAATGTGCCTTAAAAGTAGATGTTATGTGACTATTACAGGTAGGTCAGGTAAGTTTGGCCCATAAAACATATGAAAGCCTGTACTATTAATTTTCTTTGCTATTTATTTTCTAGCTCCCAAATGGGATTTCCACAATTATGTTAGCAGTAAGCTAACGCTGGTGCACATGAACACTACAACACCTAAAGATTCAATACAATAAGCATGACGATTATTCATTCATTCATCTTCTGAGCAGCCTATCCCAAACAGAAGACAGGAAACACCACGGACAGGTCGCCAACCTGTCACAGGGATCACACTCACACAAAGGGGCAATTTAGCCTCTCCAACTCATCTAACAAAACACGTCTTTGGACTCCCAGACACGGGGAGAACATGCAAACACAGAAAGGACCTGAACAGGAATCGAAGCCAGGCCATTTTTGTTGTGAGACAAACAGCACTAGCCACTGCATCATCATGATGACTATAAGGAATAAAAATTAAAAGAATGAAAGATTAATGGTAATTGTTTAGAAGTCCTGGAATTCATTAGACCTTCTCTGCAGGCCTAGAAGGCTGTGAGGGCTCCCCACTAATTTACCATTTTGCTAGTTTGCTCGTGTTACACTGTGCAATGTAATCATACAGCTACCAATTATGCCAATAGCTATTACGAGCTATTCTTATAAGGGTTAAAACACTGTACCTATTTGTGCATGTGGATGTGTGGGTGTATGTATTTTACCCTGGAAGGCCTTGTTCTCCCTGCGAAGGGCATCGCTCTGCTCCACAGCCTCTTCGTAGGCCGTTTTGAGTTTGAAAAGCTCAGTAGCATGTTGCCTGCTCTCTTTCTGACAGCTCTCCACCTCAGTCACCAGCTCTTCACACTTCTGCCTCCAGTCTCCCAACTGTTTATCCAGCATACGCTGTTTCTTATCCAGCACTGCCGCTGCATTGTTAGCCTGCAGTGTCACAACAAGTGCACAGTCAGACTGATACAGGCAAATAAAAAGCCGCACTGATGTCTGCTAGATTCATCAGCCAAAGCACATTACTGACAAAATCATATCAGCACAAGCACTACAAGGTGCTCTTTACCTTCTCCAGGTCCACACAGAGCTCCTCCACCTCTCCCTGAAGTCTCTGCTTGGTCTTCTCCAGGCTGGAGCACTTGGCCTGCGTGGCCTCCACTGCCTCCTCGGCCTCCTGCAGCCGACCCAACAGCTTCTTCCTGCAACATAGGCAGGAGCGTCATCAGTTTATATAGGCCCTCACATATGGTTATGACTAGGTTGACTGTGCCTGTGAGTTCATACATGCATAGCGGACACTTTACTACACACCTGCATTGCTGGTATACCTTTGTAGGTGTGCAGTAAGAGACTATAGCTCACCTATTGCCATGTACATAGTAGTGGTATTAGGGTGTGTAAAATGGCAGTCTGACAGTTCCATCTCTGTATCGTTGCCGATAAGTGATGAGTATGTGATGACTATGGTCAACCAGTCAAACAATATATGGTTAGTGGTGGTCCTACGGTGGTACTTTCCACTGATAGACAGAGTGATGTCATGAGTAATACAAAGTGGACCTATGTGATAGGGAATTCCAATTAGCCCTAGCCTAAACATTATTTCAGGAGCATTGTGAATACACATTGCTGTTGCATCAAGGAACTTTGTAGGCTGTGCCTGTGCATGTACATACATTTGGTCCAGCATATTTCAGAGTTGGATTTGCACAGTACATTCAGTTGTATGTATATTATCTATATGTGATGGCATGTGAGTCGTACTTGGCCTCCTCCAATTCATCGCTGTGCTGGATGGCATCGGCTTCGTGGCGGCTCCTCCAGTGTGTGACGTCGCTGTTGAGTTTGGAGACGAGGCGCTGCAGCTCCAGTTTGCTCTCCTGCTCCTCTTCCAGCTGCTCCTTCAACACCTCACACTCCTGCCGCACTGCCGTCAAACTGCTGCCCACTGCTATTTTATTCTGTATATCACACAGTACAAATACGTTAGGCTTCAGGAAGGTTAGTTGCACCAACTGTGCCGTATGCTCTTTTCTGCCACACTGAGATTAGAAGACATACAGACAGTGAAATACTACAGCATAAACTCCCACCATGTTATTCGTGGACTGTTGCTAAACACTCATAACAATAAACCAGTGTTCATCAGCCCTCTACCTGGACATCTACAATCCTGCAGGGTTTCACCTCCAACTTCATTCAGCTACTAAAGTACTTCTGAAGCCAGTAATGAGATGGCTCAGGTTGGGGTTTTATCAATCTTCAATAAATCCTGAAACACACCTTGACCTCTTCATCAAACTGCTTCTTCAGCTCCTCATGTTGGGCCATCACCAGAGTTTTAGAGCGGCTCATCTGGCTGCACTTGTTCTCCACTTCCTCCAGCTGTCTGCTCAGTTCATTATTGTCAGCTGTAGAACGGGACAGGAAAGACTAACCATTAAATCTTACACACCACCAAACCAAAAACAAGCAGTATATGATGAATATAAGGTGTTAGAGGTAAGATACAACACAGTTCCCTTCTTATTATTTGTGAAAATATTTTTGCAGGACTTTATCTGAAGAGAACTCCTTAAGGACTTTCAACATAAATTAATACAGCTCTGGAATAATTTAAGAGACCGCCTTAAAATGATCAGTGTCTCTAGTTGTACAGTTTCTGGGTTTGTGTTTGAATAAAATTCCTCAGTTCTGTTTTATTCTCTACACTACTGGAAACATGTTTCCCAGATTCGAGATCAGATATTGTATTAGATCTGTTTATTTAGAAAATCACTAATGGCCTAAAGAAGCCTGTTTTTACAACCATGCTCACTGTGCGTTTCACCCCAGCCACCGCTCGCCAGTCTATCTGTAGGTCACTTGAGGTCATCTTACGGTGGTTAAGAGACACTGGAATGAGGTGGCGCTCATCACGATCAGTAGAGAGTGGGTTTGGCCCTCTGCCGGTCTGTAGCTGTGTTGTCCTGTGTGTTGGCTGCTTGACCTTGTTCTTATGAACCAGACGCTCTCACTGTATCTGCCAGTAAAGCTAGAACCCAACCTTCTGTTCCTCACTAAGAACCTGCTGTACATCTGGAGATGCTGATTTAAGAAGAAACTGGAGTCTCTTATTTATTTCCAGAGCTGTAGCTTGTAAAATCTATACAGACATTTATTAAAAAGTTTAAAGGTTGTGTCCGTAAATAGGCATGCAGCTGTCTACATAAATGTCTCCATAAAGCACAAATGTCTTTTTTATGACACTTACGCAGAGTGCTAAAGAAACACCTACAACAGAAGCCAGTGGGCAGCACCTTAGGCAAGTGAATAGCCAAGTAAAAATTCCCTTTCCTGGAATGTCTCATACCTGTCAGTCTGTTCTTTGCCCCAGTCACCTCCGTAAGGGTTTTCTGCAAGTCTTCATTCCTGGAGTTGGTCTCAGACAGTAAATCCTCCAGCTTCTTCAGCTGTGTGTCAGTGGATGCCTGGTATTACACACGATGATAAAGCACAACGTTAGCTTTGATCAATGTGCTTGGAATTCCCTTGCCGGGGCTGCCTGACCTGCTCTTGCCATGCTAAGTTAATGAGAGGCTCAGACCGGGATCAGATACAGAACACTATTGTCCTTCATCACTGCACTGCTGTCTCACGCTGGGTAAAAAATGGAGACTAGGTCCCACAGTAGTGTGTCACAAACCAAAAGGAGATTGGGACACCACCATAAAAAACCTTATACTGTTGGATTTAATATGGAAATTAGTTGAGTTTAAAAAATAAGCCAAGTTGCTCTTCTTTCTTTTCTCACTTTTATTCTATGGCCAATAATGGGCCCATATACTGTAGGTTCTTGTGTATTTCAATTGATTGACAGAATTGAATCAGTTGCTTCCATAGGAACCTGAACCTGGCGCATTCCCCTTATATAATGTATAATACATATTCCTCATTATACCTTAAAGCCTACAGAGTCACTATACACTCTGTAGTCAAATGTTTTTGGACTCCTCCTTTTATGCCACCATCATACAATGCTCCCCTAATCCTTGGCAACCACCTGGGATGCCTCAGCAATGGCCTAGCATCACCATGTAGCAACACCATAGCACATATCTAGAATTACTATAAACCCAAGTAATGTATACAAAACAGCTGACTGTGTTCTGCAATGACTATGTCTTTCTTTGTTTAGCCATCATTCATTATGATGATTCTAAACTGCTTATCCCTCATCAGGGGCTGGAGCCTATCCCAGCAGTCACTCAATGGAATTTGTCAAACCAAAGTAAAGTTAATTTATAAACTCTGCCTTTAGATCACACCACTGTTGTCCTCGCTGTCATAGTTTAGTCATATTAGTCATAGCTAAAGCTAAAGGAAAAAAGCTCTGCTGAATTATCTGCAGAAAGACCAGAGAGACCACTGAATATTTATTATTCTTCATATTATTATTCAAATTTAATAAGCAGTTAGTCAGACGTGCAGACTCAGAATCTGTTTTAAATTGAACATAAATATACGGCACCAGTACTAGTCAAACTTTAGACACAGCTACTCATAGGTTTCTTATTTTTAGCCTAATGTTTATTTTTGAATAAAACTGAAGAAATAAAACTATAAAAGAGAACTAATGAAATGATGCAGCCCACACTAAACACCCTAAAAGATGGAACTTTACAGGAGGATAAAACAGCTTTCTTAGCTTGTAATAGAGGTTGGAATAATTTGGATGAATTCTATTGGTGTATCCACCACACATATTCACAAAATTGAAAGAGTAACTAGAGCTTTTAAACAACAAATTTTTGTTTTAAAAAAACATTTTCAACAGCAAATGATTTATTCCACTCCAAGGGAGTTTTTCCTCGCCACTGTTGCCTCTGGCTTGCTCAAGGGGGGCTCGGACCCGGTTTTTCCACCCCCACATGTCTGTACATTAACCTTGTGGTTCTTTTCTTTGTATGACAAATTTACTTTTTGTGAAGCTGCTTTGAGACAACGTTGGTTGTAAAAAGCGCTATATAAATAAATATTGATTGATTGATTGATATTAGAGCTCTCAGACGGTCTCAGACTTGTGCTTCTTGTAGTACTCCACTTTAATAAGCCTTAACTTAATCTGCCTCTTCATCCGGGCTGCTGCACTCAGGACTCAAATATACATATACAACTCCACACAATGTAAGGGTTGCAGTTATGTAAGGTATTGTGTGTGTGCGTGTGTGTGCGCGTGTGCGTGTGTGTGAGAGTGCGTGTGCGTGCGTGTGTGTGTGTTTGTGTGTGTGTGTGTGTGTGTGTGCGCGCGTGCGTGTGTGTGTGTGTGTGAGTGCGTGTGTGTGTGTGTGAGAGAGTACGTGTGTGTGTGCGTGTGTGTGTGTGTGAGTGCGTGTGTGTCTATGTGTGTGTGTGTGAGAGTGCGTGTGCGTGTGTGTGTGTGTGAGTGCATGTTCGTGTGTGTGTGTATGTGTGTGTGTGTGTGTGTATGTGTGTTAGGAATGTGTGTTTGTATTGTGTGAGATGTTGTGCACTGTGAGCTAATGTAACCAAAGACAAATTCCTTGTGTGTGTGAACATACTTGGCCAATAAAGCTTGAATCTGATTCTGAATATATAATAATGTGGCACATAAAGCGTATATTTAGACGTCTCAGCAGTTGGAACTGTTAAGTGTAAGCCTGTAGAGTCTTTAACATAAACAAAATCCTCCATTACATTTACATAAATGTAAATACATTATAATCAACCTCACTTTTGGGATGAGGGTTGAGTGATCCACTTCGGTGATGGACCAGGACTGTTTCTTTTTGGCATTAAAAAGGACTTTTAAAATTATGGCCTTGAAAGAAAAGGGATGCTTTAGGTCATTTTCTTTTCTTTCCGGAACTGACCTTGGCCTTCTGCAGGGTGTCCAGAGAGGCTGCCAGGTCATCCACCTCCAGCCGCAGGCTCTGCTTCTCCTTCTCCAGTTTGGCCCGAGTCCTCTGCAGGCCTTCGCACTGCTCACTCAGTTCAGCCAAAGTGTCGCCGTGCCGCTTCCGCAGAGCTGCTGCCACCGTTTCCGCCTGCACTGAGGACTCCTCCAGCTCCCGCCTCAGCCTCTGCAGCTCCGCCTCACGCTTCTTATTCATCTCCATCTACACAATATCTAAATCAGTGCTAGTATGGCTCTGGTGCAAAGCAGTCATATATATGCCGTGCGTACATTTGCATACGAGTACATTCCTCCACACTGCCAAGTGCAAGCAAAGCCTGTGAGTGTACCTGAGAAGCTGTAGCACCTCCTGCCTCTTCCAGACGGTCTGTCAGATCGTCCAGTTCCCGGGTCAGGTCAGCTCGTTGCTTCTCCACCTCAGAAAGAAGACAAACACTCAGTTAGCAGATGGAAACATAATAGATGCTCACAAAAAAGTGTTAGGAGTCTTGCTAAAGAACTCTTATTGGTGTAGCACAGCATAGTCACCTAGACCGGGAACCGAACTCTAGTTTCCCACATGTGGTGGTTCCCTGGAGGGAAGTGGTGTTATCCGCTGAGCTACACCAACCACAACTTGGCAGGGACTGGACAAGTTCCAGGATGTAGGCAATCAATGTTCAGGCAGTCTTGCACTAAAGAATAGTGCTGCCAGAGAAATGTTGCCTGTCGTGCCAGACTGGCATGGAGTGACTCAGACTGGCAGTGGGTCATCTTCAGCAATGAGTCCCGCTTTTGCCTAGTTGGAGATGACCAACGAATCTTGGTCAGTGCCTTGCCAGACAAATCCCTGATTGAAAAAGTGTGGGCTGCTATTGGACACGCTATTGTGGGCTGCTATATCAACACTCCACCCCTACCGCAAAATCTGCAGGAACTGTGGGAGAATATTCAAGCTGCACGGGATGGAGTATCACAGGACACCATTATGAACCTCTAAGCTCCACATGCTGAGACGTATTGCATGTTGTGTTAGATAAACAGCACTTGAAGCTTTTATCTTTGAGAGAGAGGAGAACATCAAGCTCCACTCTAGATCTGAAAAAAATCTAGGTGCCAACTGTGAGAAGACATCTCAGAACTTTTGAGTCTGAAATTATGTGTAGTTGTCAAGAAGCTTTTATTGAGAAAAGACAAGCATAACAAGCAAAGAAGCAGCTGGTGTTCTCAGAACGTGGGCTGACCACCTCAGAGTCCGGAGCTTGGGATGACTTGGATTGTGAGAAGAAGAAAACCAAGAAGGAACCAACTTTTGAATGAAAACTGAAATTTGGAATTGTGGAAAAGTGTCCCTGCAGATTTTGTTGTTAAACTGAAGTCATGTATCTAAAATGAATGAGAACTATAGGAAATTTAAATGCTGCACACTAAATACAGGACATTTGTTAATATATTTAGCAGAATTTTCTATTAAATATGTTTTCAGATTTTTGCTGGTGCTAATTAATGGAGCTGGAACATAAACAAATGAGGAGTAATCTTTGAACAGCACTGGACTCTATGTTATAATGCAGTATATATTTAAAACAAGTACATTACAGTGATTGCATGGTTCACTTAGACTGCTCTTTACAGTGCCTCACACCTCAGACCTGTGTACACAAAGCCTGGATTTGTCAGCAATGGATTAAGTGGAGCATGTGCACGTGTGTGCTTGAGACACTAAGGTGTTTTAAAAGAGCCTGACAAACATCTTGTGGACAAGTCAATGACAGAGAGAGTGTGAGAGACTGAGAGAGGGAGGGCAAAAAGGGTGAGAGAGATAAAGAAAGAGAGAGAGAGAGATTCCAGGGGCCCAGGATTACGGTTATTGAGGGACACAGAATGGAGATGGTCCAGTTGAGGCAGAGTAAAAGTGCTGCTGGTGACAGATGTTAGGATGTCATTAGAGCCTCGCCATAACACAGTGTTTGCTTTGCGGGGAGGTTAAAGCCACAGGAATGCCAGAGTTGTGCTTACTTTTGGATAAAGTGCTCTTGCAACACAAGAGGAACAGTTTGGGTGAAAATCAGACCTGCAGTACACCTGACATAATCTGAGCTAATACAACACACAATGCTAGATGATTACTAGAGATGGAAAACGTATTGAGAAAGAGTAAGTGAAAGTATTGGTCAAAACTCTCTCATACTATGTCCAGTATGAAGCCAGTATGATTTATTTTTCGGAGAGTATCTTGAACATAGTAATACGTGTCTTTTAAAGGTGTTCTTTGTTTGGTTACACAGTGACTGTTCAGCAGTACTCACCACAAAGATAGATTAGCATAGCCATGGACAATTTCATTTTATACTGATCTGAATTTGTTGAGATGGCTGAATGAAAACATAACATTAAGGACAAAACTATGGGTCTGATGGGCAAGAAAAAGAGAACAAATGAAGGATGAAGTGAAAATGTAAGGAGTAGAAAGTATGTTTTTGTAAGTGTAGTGAATTTAAAAAAGACAAGTACTCAGTTGAATAAAGGTTCAGATCAATAGTCAAGCACGGTTACGTAAGTACTTTCCTCCCTTGTTGATTACGTTAATAATGATGCAGCAACAAGCATATTGTGGCTGTCCACAGAAAAAAACAAATCTCCAAAATGGCAGTTTTATGAAGGTGGGCAAATATCTAGTCTGTTAATGTAAGTCAGTAGAACCAGACATTATTCCCATATTCCAATATAAGTGATATACTTCCAAAAATTTGGGCAACTTCAGTTGGTCCATTTCTAATAAGATTACACACAGTGTAACAGCTGGTGTGTTCAAATGATGCAAGCAGGAAAATGGACAAAAGTTACATGATTGAGATACATGATTTGGCAACAATGGACAGAGACAATATGTCAATAGAGAATCATTATGTACTGTATGGAATTTAGTAACACCTACACACTGTAGACTGCAGTTACTGCCTGTAGACCATCTGTTGTTGTGCAATTGATCACCTAGAACCTTTCTAATACAGACTTATGGATACAATTAGTGTTTTAATGCATAGAAACAAGGGTCTGTGCAAAGTTATTAGGCGACAAACCAGATCATTTAGAACTATTCTGATGCCTAAATGTTGCACAGTACTGTGTACTGTTTGTTCATTGTTATTGCCATTTCAGCATTCGCAATACTGAAATCACAGAACATGCAACATGCATATGAACCCTCTATCCACAGGTTCACCTATTTCACAAACGTTCTGCTTAATGAAATGGCTAGAATGTAAACCAAATCATCTGCAGTCGTTTGAACTTGTTTGATGGGAAAAGCTTCGTTCCAGAGACTCTTATTGAGGGAGAATCGTTCACAGCTGTGGTGATAAGAATCAGACATCAGTAGCGTTTAATGTCTTTAAAAGCTTCCCTGTATAAAGTTATTACACAAAGTTGTTCCGAATGCATTGCCTGATGCTTGAGATATTGTTTTAATTCTGAGATAAGCGCATTTTTGTTTTTCCATGTCCATTCATGTAGGAGAGGCGGAGAGGTACATGCAGGTACATGCTGCAAGGCAAAACAGTCAGAGCAAACTTTGTTTGTCCAGATTTACCACTGTTTTACCATCTTACATATTAAATTTTTAACCTAAAAATTTACATTTTGTAAGCCATGTATTACTGGTTTACTGGATGTTCTGACCCGCAAATAAAAAGGCTAATAAGCTTACCAGACCAAGGAATAAATAATACCTCCATGAGTTCAGATTATCATCTATGATTTGACTTCGCATGGGCTGTACAAGGTTCTGGAGGTTGGCCACATCATCGTTTCGCCTCTTTTGCATCAAAGAATTACGCAGTTGGGCCAGATTTGGAGAACACATTCCCTTTCCTGTAGACTGGGACTTTTGCCAATGATGATAGACCCTGATGACCGTGCGCTTCCATACACCTGCAGATTCAGCTACTTCCTTCACACTATGGTCTTTGGATGCCCAAACACAGTCACTCCTTTTAGCCAATCATTAACATCTGCTTTGGAGCCATTTCCCATACATGGAATGAGACATTCACTGCACTGTACCACCTCCTCTTAATCTATGAATCCCGTCACTCACACACCACAGGTATTAATATTTGTGTTTCTTAACATTGAACAGTGATCCATTTAATATTAACACCATTTTAACCATTTTACACATTAACAATTAAATTACAAATAATCAAACCCAATTATTAACCAATCATTACTCTAACTGTAACACCGCTGGTAACCGTCTAATAACGCAGCATCTATACATCATTAAGGCTTTCATATTGCTATTTTAAAGCTGCTTCATGTAAGATGAGAACCTCTCTATTGGCAATGCATAATTGTAGAACATGTGGAAGATCAGTTTACAGTGTCTGTGGGGTCTGAGACCCCCACCGGCAAATGAAGCTGATATTTGTTGAATGTGTTGAAAGAGCATATATAGAGAACTTAGCCAAAACTTGATGGAATGCCGTGTGTCCCGAGGATGTGAGTGAATTCTCTTTCACTGTCATCAAATTTTCATCACTGTAATATAAATCTTTGCATTTGAGACCTAAAACTGGAGCCTCTTTTTGAGTACCTGCGTGTGTCTAAAAACTCCCACAAAATATGACCCGACAAATTATTATTTTGGGCTTTTTAGGGCGACTCCCAGTAGTGCATGAATACCGCAGGTTTTTTTTTTTTTTTTTTTTTTCAGATTTCTCTATAGGGGCCCTTTAACATGTGAGGTTTATTATAATCATAACACATAGCAATATAACCACAAAACCTGTACTTTATCCATATTCTGCATCACTGTTAATTTTCATTGAACTATCGCAGAACCACCTTCCCACCCAAATGCTTTCCTGATGAAAGACTCTAAACCTAAACATGCATACGAAGGCAATATGTTTTTCGGCACATGAGGCGATGCTCATGTAGCAGATGGTCATTAAATGAACAAACAAGAAAATGGCTTGTTCTGGAATGCATAAAAGCATATGTTCAAAATCAAATGAGGCCACCCTCTTATTTTAAAGCTGTTTAAGAGCCATTGTAAATGCCAACTGAACTGTGTGAGCTAATGGAAAATGGTTGCCAATTAGTTTAGTACATCACAGAGGTGATTGATATGGTAGAGCAGTATGGAGTTACATGGTAGGGCAGTTTAAGAGGAGGACAATGGCTGGTGCCATGACCCGCTCACCCTTTGGGTCTTAAACCTATGTGAAAACAGCTTGGGTACGTTTTTGTTGACACCCAGTAGGGTGGGATTCATCCTGCAAGCCTGGACAAGATAAAATCCTCTTCATGACCTCTGACCTCTAAGGGGTTATTAGTTGACCCCATCACTAACCCAGTGCACAAAGGTCAACAACTGCATCATTTTACTTATCTGTCAATCAATTTCTCTTTTACCAAGTAGTCCAGGTCAAGAAGAGGTGAGGCAGCTTTACCCCAACAATCAAGTTAAAACTGTTGTAGTGGACCGTATCATAATAACACTGTATAAAATCATAACACATTTTCACGATACACAACACATATTACATATTTCATTTTTCTGAGCTTTGTGAGTTAATGGCAGTTAATGATTAATAGAATTTTATATGATATTCAAGCAGCACTGTAGGATTATGTTTTACCTGATAAACTACTGGCAATGTTGAGATTCAAACTCACAGTTTTTCAACAATGGAAACATCTCTATAACCCTTTATTAAAACCTGGGGTGGGAAATACTTGAGGGACAGCATTTTGGCTTCTGTAAGAGCTGTGTTTTCACCAAATCACCATTTTTTGAAACTGAATATTTGCAGTCACACATATTAAGACTGGGACACACATCAAGCAAAAGATGTAGCGACTGATTAAAAACATATTATTTTAACAGTTTAAAAGTAATAGAATAACAGGCTGCTATGTGACTCATAGCTAGTCTAAAACCACATACACTTTTATTTCTTTGCAAATCACTCTGGAAGTGTTTAACCAACTTACCCCAAAGTGTCAGCTGTTGAAATTCAGGGTTATTGCAGGTTTTAAAATATTTAAATAAATTAATAATAAAAAAAGAACTCTGCTCTGAACAATTACCCATGGGTCTTCACTACACTCAAATTTTTTATTCCAGTGAAAAATAAACTGCCTGTGATTCTGTTCATTTGTAACAATAAGTCTTCATGTTAGGACCAGTATTGCCCCCTATTGACATCACAACCAGAATTAGCTGAAAAGAGTCTAGGTCTGTCACAGTGATTACATAATCACCTGATCACAGTTATTAAATCTGAATGCTTTCCACAGTTGACATTTTATGAACCTATACGTCTGTCACAGAACTGCATGCTTTGTATGCAATGAAAGTTTGAAGATCAGCCTGGTGCTTTAACACCTTTAGATGGCAACATTGAGTGATGTTTGTTTATTTGAGCTTGAGCTGTTTCTGTTGTCAGGTATGAGCTGCTAAGTATCAGTTAAAAGTCACATTAAATAAATAAAGAGGCAATTAGATCATTTAAATAGGTTTACTTTTGACCCCGCGCTTTAACTTTATACCCATATTTAAATCTTTGAACACTCAGTCGGCATCATGACGTAATTTGCCATGATAACAATATCATATTGTCATATCATCCACCGCCCAGGTAAAGGGGGTACATGCTACCAGTGTTTAGGTCATAACTAAATATGTAGGTCAGAAGATGCACAGATAGGTGTCCATGTGTCACTAAAAAACTTCTTGGAAAGCCTCTGGACTGTAGTGTTGTCTGGCCCTCGTGATACTATCTGTAAAGGGAAAACAATGGCAGGACTGTGCGTGTGGTCGGGATATGCTTGGTTAGGTCCAGAGAGAGTGGAAAATGTGTTTGCATAGAGGCAGGGTTAAGGCATGAGGAGATAAAGGTGTGCATGTATGTGCACGACTCTTCACCCTCCACTCTGGATTAGCTTCAGTGAAAGGAGGAATGGTGCTCCATTAGGAATCCCACCCAGCATGGAGACACACTCACGCAGCCCAGAGGCACATCAAGCTCCCAACCAATATAATGCACATCAAGCAGCTTTAGGGAGCGTCAAGTCCCGCCTACAGCTATAAAGACAGTGATGTACAGAAACGATCTAATAAAAATGTCAGCTTTAACGTGATACTAAACCAAACACACATTTTCACATTCATTTTCATGCATGGTAGACACAGCAGAATGAGCAAAGCAGCATAACCCTTCAGGTGTATTGCAATGATGACCAGACTGAAATGAGCTGAGCTAAATTCTTTTATGTCTCATTTATTTTATATTAAATTCTTTTAAATTATATACAGTACTGTGCAAAAGTCAGACGCCACCACCCATTTATAGAATTTACTGTGACTAAAAGTTATTACAATAAAAAATAAATTACAAGTTATTCATTTTTCAGTAGATATTTCCAAGATATATGATTATCTATTTGCATAAGGAGGGGCAAAAGTAAGACGACAATTCTCGCTGTAGGTCTGAACGAGTGTGTGGCTGTCTAGATGTTACTGAGAAAATGAAATGACAGAAATTTGGACATTACAAAGCTTCACAGAACAACGTACTGGCCACCCAGAGTCCAGATCTCAACATAACTGGATGTGTTTGTGTAAAAAGCAGAAAATGAAGCCAACTTCTGAGACTGAAGCTTTGGACAGATGGAAAAATGTGGAAAGATTTTTTGTTCATTTCTTTAAACAACTGAAACAGAACCTACACAGCAACCGGTGGACACACTAAGCATTGATACATACAGCCATATATTCATGTCATGTTTCACCTACAAAGACTAATGTGCAGGACATAAAAATGGAAACTCTAAAGTGATACTAAATGTACATATTCATATACAATATTTTTCATGAGTTAAACTACCAAAGCAGTGTAGCAGTCGTGACTGTGTTACCACGATGACCCAACTAAAATGAACGCTCAATAGCAGAAATACAGTACTGTGTAAAAGTCAGAGACCACCCCTGACCGTCTGACTTTTGCACAGTACTGTATATAATTTAAAATAATGTAATATAAAATAAATGAGACATAAAAGAATTCAGCTCAGCTCATTTCAGTCTGGTCATCATTGCAATACATCTGAAGGGTTATGCTGCTTTGCTCATTCTGCTGTGTCTACCATGCATGAAAATGAATGTGAAAATGTGTGTTTGGAATATAAATAAATGTATATATTCATATACAATATTTTTCACGAGTTAAATGCAGTGAAACTACCAAAGCAGTGTAGAACTAAAATAAATGCTCAATAGCAGAAATACAGTACTGTGTAAAAGTCAGAGACCACCCCTGATTTATTTCAGGTCTGGTCAGATTGGCCATTAAGTGCATGTTATTAATTTTTCAGGAGAAATGTCTGAGAGATAAGACATAAGAAGATTCGAGCTCCTTTAGCAACAGACTCTTTTAGCTCTGCTGTAGCAAGGAATGGTGCCAACGGCAATCAGCCAGTACAACAAGTAATGACTCTGCTGGGATACCATTGTGCTTCAGAGGTCATTTCTCGAATGAGCTCATCGGACTTCTGTTTGCATTTTAGCACTTGGAGGCATGCGGTCACTCAGACTGTTATTTCCAGCTACTTTAAGATAATCCTTTATTAATCCCACAGTGGGGGAATTTACAAAAGCTGAGCTTGAAGCGGGCACTCGGATATTTTACTCGTACTTTTCTACTTATGATCTGACTAACTACATTTACACATATGATTTGGTGATGTTTATTTATGGTACAGTCACAGAGGTCTGGGTTTGGTTTCTGGCTGCGGCTTGTGTCTGTGTGGGTTTACTCTGGGTGCATCTCCCAGTCTGGTACTCACAAAATGAACATTACATAAGCCTTTGTTGAATATCCTGATACCCAGTCATATAAGCATATGGGGAACATGGGGTTCCTCTGACCATATATTTGAGTTTCACAGAGAAGATAACATTAAGATAACAGCAGATAATTCATGCCTTCATCTTTCATCTCAGGCCTTCCTTAACTGCTGTAGTGCCTGGAGCAGAGTGGCACTCAGAGAGCTTTGGGGGAAATTCTGATTGACATGAAGTGGGACTGCTGGAGGATGTCCTGTCCTCTGATTTGAAACACACCAGCTTTATTATTCCAGGTGCAAATGATTAGGAGCACTCCCTACTCCTACCCTCCCCTTAGAATGCCTACTCCTGCAGTACCTCTGAGTGCGAGCAGAGCCCAAACTCATGCCAGACTTCTTCCGCACAGCATCTGACACAACCTGTCCCCCATAACCACCCTAGTGACACCCGATAGCTCTCAAATCTGCAACGGATTAGGTACTTTCCCCAAGCATATATGGAACGGTCTTCTTTTATCAGAGCTGACTTAAGAGGTTTCAGTTTGTGTTAGACTTTACAGAAAGTACTTATAAAACACTTACATGTCATGCTTTGTCTGATTTCCAAACTATACAGCTGTTTCAAAGCAGTGCAGAAAGGCAGCACTGTAAATGATTTCTCTTATAATAGAGCATGGTTTACATTTCTTTGTAATGACTTGCAGGTACGTTCAAAAACGTACTTATAAGCAATCAGTCACTCCTAGGTGAGGTCGAAGGTGACGTTCCAGGAAAGCTGCGTTTCGTTATTATAACAGACCCACAGTAAAGAGCATATGCAAGTGTATGCAACAGCCCTACTATACATTCAGTGATCAATGAGCAAAAAGGACTTCATATCTCAGATATCAGTTTCATGTCCATATCTCAGACGTTCAATTTAATGTCCATATCTCAGACGTTCAATTTAATGTCCATATCTCAGACATTCAATTTAATGTCCATATCTCAGACATTCAATTTAATGTACATATCTCAGACGTACAGTTAAATGTCCATATCTCAGACGTTTAATTTAATGTTGATATCTCAGATGTCCAATTTTAGAGTTTGTTTTTGTTTCCTTTTCTCAAAAAAGGGCTTTTTAATGTGTACACATCCTTTCAGACCCATCTTGTTGAGTTGTCTTCTCACAGTGGAAGGATGGGCAGAAACAACTGCGAAATTGGAGGTTGATTTCCTCCCCGTTCTCTTGAAGAAAAAAAAATAGTGTAATAAAATAAAAATGCTGCAATGCAGATGGGGCAGTTTTGGTGATCTACCAGGTCTTACACTGGTATTAGGAGTTTGGTGTTCTCTCCATCTTTTAATATATTTTAGATCTCCATTTTTGGAAACTCCTGAGTTTTTAATGTTTTTTACACGCATCATTTTTTTTTGTCTTATTGAAGTTGATGTATCTTCTCAGCAATATCACATAAATTGATTAACCTTAATTACACTGCTTATCTGGGTCACAAAGGGCTTATTGATTCCCCTATCTACAGTGCTTATTGGACACTGGGGGCAATATAGAATCTCTAAGTCACCTGACTGTATGTCTTTGGATTGTGAGAACCCAGTGCACCTGGAGGAAACCTATGCAGCGACAGGAGAACTTGCAAACTCTGGCTTGGACCATGGGTGCCTCCACTGGGATCACACCCAGCCCTTTCTTCATGTGCCATCTAGTAATATCTCTTTTACCCATTAGATGCATGTACGAAAGAAATCTGCAAGGCAGCTGAGATGCGTTTGGGTAGTTGTTTCTGTAAATGTTGGTGTCTCTTTCAAAGGGGACCATACTGTCATGTGTCTTCGGAAAACTTTTGCTGTGAATATGCAGCTGTAATGCACTGTTTTAAAGACTGGGATGATGGAAGAGTGGGTGCAAAATAGCTGATAGATTTGGAATTGAACTAAATGTTGGAGGCTTTTCTGTGATTGTCTATTATGTACATGTTACAGACAGTAGAAAGGACTATTTAGACTTCGGTGTGGCTCAGCGGTTAACACCACTAACCACCAGAGAGCCTCCACCCACCCAATTTAGGAGACGGGGGTTCAGTCCCTGTCTAGGTAGCAAATGCTGAGTTACACCAATAAGAGTCCTTGGGCAAGACTACTAACACTGCCCTGGCCTACCTGTAATATGAATAACCTTGTAAGTGGCTCTGGGTAAGAGTGTCAGCTAAATGCCTAAATATAAATAAATTAAATAAACAAAAGGGTGTCCTTTATTTTCTACACAGTGCTGTAAATGCACAGGTATGTAAATGTTACAGAGTAGGGGAAGTTGTTACCTTTGCTCTCATGGCTCTCTCTGCTTCTAGCTCTTCCTCCAGTTCCTCAATGCGGACCTACAAATTGGAGAGACACAGCGAAAAAAACATGAGGGATTACATAAATATTGATGGTTAACTTCATGGTGTCTGAAACACAACCGATCAGTCCCACACGATAATGCAGTCAGGCATTTACTGTTCCAATTTGTGATTACAAATAAACTTGGACGAGCAAATTAGTCTTTGCAAGCTACAACAACACACTCCACATGTCTCAGCTTGCTCCAGTTTAGACTAGAAGTCTGGTAAGGAAACTGTTTTTCTGTCCCCAGTTTAAACATTTGGCCTATTCAAAATCAGAAAGCGTTTATCAGCTTTGCCAAACGCAGCAGGAGCGTATTGTCTTTGAGAATGCTTTGAATGGTTTGCTATATAAAGGCAGCACTGCTGTGGTGAAGACTTCGTCCTGCTTTTAGTCCTGCATGCCGGCGGCTTTTAACCCAGGTAGCAATTTAGAGGAGGAATCTGCCTGTCCACTGTCATTATCTATACCATGACCCAAACTCAGTATCCCCTCACAGGTCATCATATTAAATAGCCTTTTATTCAATTAATTGTACTAAATATTCTCTGGTATTATATTAAACAATCAATTAAATATTCAATTTATCTTTGAACATGACCCCTAAATGCCCTCAACAGATGATGCTGTTTTGTTTATGGGTCAAATCATCACTAAAAATATCTCCTTGCCATTCACTTTTAGTTCTTCCTTTTATTCTGAGGAAAGAGGAAAGCTTTCTTGTTGCTTCATTTCCATGGTAATTGTATCCAGTTGTAAGATAAGGTCGCTAGTCTGAATGGCAGCATAATCATGCAGTGTATAACCACAGAGGAAGAGAGAGCAGAGCAACCAGATGAAGTTCTTGTGAAAATATCACAAAGTAAATACAGAGGGTCAAGTCCTTAAGGCTTCTGGCCCAGTTCTGTTCATTTAAAGCCAAACCCACACGGCAGAGACTGCATTTTGTAGAATACGTCACCATTTGAAAAAGCTGATCTTTCTGAAAAGTTCAGCTTTTTATTATGCTATGATTCACCTCAGGCTAGCCGTGTGTAAGATGAAACTAGTTTTGTTTAACCCTGAATGCTAAAATGCACACTTTCCGAGTGATCTGCTCACCGCTGACCATATTTACACAGGGGACTTGGGGATTTAGAGAACCCTTTGGAGGAAATGCATGACTGCATGCAACATGCATAGAAATACTTTGTAATGGTAGCTGCACTTCGGACCACTTAACGGAGGATGCTTCCTCTGAGGATGTGAACGAATCACCTATGCATCGTCATATATCCATTAGTATAATATTGATTAGGCCTTTGAGACCTAACCGTTGACTCAGCCTTCTTTTTGAGCCTGTGCATGTGATGTTAATGAGTAAAAATGTAGGATGTGGTCTGACAAACTAACACGTCTTACTTAATGACAGTTACTGTCTTAATGACAGTTGCAGGTTTTACAGAGCAGCTTGCAGCAGTGCCTGGGCACCATTTTTCAGCAATGTGACAAACATAAATTCTAACTTAACCACACATAGTACAGTAAGCCAAAACATTCATTAACACTACCCTGTGGCTGAAGGTAGGCTCTTTCTGCAGGCCCCTATGTGGCCATTCCCCTGGCAGAATAACAAACATCTCAGACACTTTAGATTAATATATTTAAATGTGATTCTTTTCACTATTAGCCTGTTATCATATTAGTTAAGGTGGCGTTGGCTCTCCTGTTGTAAAATACTGTGACTCTTTGTTGGGCTGCAAGTGAGCAATGAGGACAGAGGAGAGATGCAGACCTCCTGCTGTGAAGACAACTCACAACTCTCCACAAAAATGTCTGCAACAAGATAAAACGAACAGCACGATTGCACGATTCCAGCACAATGTTTGCATATCAAAATATCATGTACAATTTTCCCATTAAACATGTTTAAACACAGATAACACACTTTTATAAATTATAACCAGCAAAGAATATATATATATATATATATACCAGGGGTATAGTGTTAAGCTGCTGGAACAAGAGCTGCAGAACTTCAATACTGGATAACATACATACCATAAACCTTTCAGTATCTAAGTTATGCTTCCTGAGTTAAAGCAGCCCGTGATTAAAATTTATGGCAGTATGGCTAGGAAACAGTTTCTCTGTTATGTCTTGCAGCAGCCCTATCTCCTGTACTATCTTGTTGTGTCTGTGCAGGAAGTGTCTCTGACAAGCCATATAGCTGGAGGTTGTTCCATAACATGCATCCTGACAACTTCAAAGTGTGAAGAGAGTCAGACACACACATATGCAAGCCTACACCCATAAAACTAATGTATGACCTCAAGACCCGAAATCAAGTCATCCAGGCTAGTCAATCAAGTCATCACACTACAAAAGGCCTCACTCTCTCCTGACAATTTCAATCAATGGGCTGCAGCCGAATGAGTGTAAAAGATAGCAATTCCACACAAAGACATACTACACAGCCACACAAACTGCAGCACTGCACTCTCATACCCGGACGAATCTATTTTTAACACCATATACCAAAATCTGAGTAAGCAAAGCAGGAACTCACATGCCAGCGCAGGACTTCAGCAGAGAGCACAGCCATGGCCAAGCAGCAGTCAGACAGAGTCAAACTAACACTCAGAGGCGCACACACGCAGCGGCTTGCTTCGCCTGCAAGAATCTCCACACCCCCTTTCACTCTTCTCAGCGTAGCAGCGCGCTGAACACCACGGAGAAGGCTAGCATTTCTGAAAGGACTGACTGCAGCTACTTACTATCTAAATCCACTCCATTCCAGCGCTCACTGCTCACTGCTGGACCCAAGGCCTATATTTAATCCATTGTTTAGAATGTTCTTGTCTCGGTTAACATAATTGCACATTCTTATGGTTTCACCATCTCAAAAGTTCCAGTGTGCTCGTAACCATCATCATGGATTAAAAAATTGGGAGCATATGTGGAGCTGCCTAATGTGTCCAGAAGATATTCAATAGTGTAGGCACTAGCAAACTAAGAACTGCGCACAGAACTGGGGGGAAAGGGTACAACCATCAGATTACAAACACATTTGGCAGTAAGACAAGTCAGTCCTGAGCCTGCATCAAACATGTTTCATTCATGCGGCACCATCAATCTTCATTTGCTGTGACCTTATGGCCCCCTGAAAACCCTCCTCTTGCTTTCTTTGTGTTCATAGCCATCAAGTAAGTGCCTGCATGTGGTGCACAGAACCAGGGCTCTTGCACAAGCCATTACTTTTACTGCCTGATGACAGAGGATATTCCCCCAATCGGGCCGAGTCTGAAATCGCAGGAAATTGGACGTATAATAATATTTCCTAGACACATTTTAGGCCTCTATAAATCTATAGCAAAGTCCTCAATGTCCAGTTTCCGGCCTTGTGTGATCATATTTAGGAACAAATGCACACATTGCTTGCTTCTAACAATAATAATATGCTATACAGTACTATGCAAAAGTCAGAGGTCACACTTTATTTATTTCATATCCACCAAAAACAGCTATTATGTGCAGCTTATTCATTTTCAGAAAATACTGTATACTCTAAAGCACATGCATAAGGAAGGGGAAAACATGACCAAGGCTGTGTACATCAAGAGGTCTTTACTGAGAAAAGAAACAAGAGCATTTGCAAACCAATAAAGAAGCTGCTGGTGCTCTTGGGACAATGGACTGGCTACCCAGACTTCAACATCACTGAATGTGTTTTGGATTACTTAATTTGTGAGAGGCATATAATGTGGTCTGACTTTTGCACAGTATACAATGTCATTACAGTGTGGTCATTATTTGTGTACAGTATATGACAACAAAAAAACAAACTCTGATAGAAATGTTGGATTGCTACAAAAGCAGATATGTAAATGATAGCAGGTATGGTCCCGTTATGTGAGGGTACATACACACGGCAAACAGACTCTGGACCGGTCAAACAGACCACCAGTATAGAGGATGATTTGATCTGCCAACAAGCATGAGGAGCTCCCACAGTTTCCTTGTCCACCATCGAGACACAGGTGGCACCTTTCCTACACATCTCTGTCTCTGCCCGAACCTTTCCAGGTACTTAGCAGAGGGAAATCCGGTGTCACGGCACCCGTTACATGCCCTGCCATGGACAGGAAGCCATCATCACCATTACCTGGATTTCTACAGACTAGATCCAGACTAGATCCTCTGGATCTGGATCATCTTTTTAGCCATAAATCCAGGTTCTGTTTGTCATCAGACTACTATCAGGCTCAAGTATGGAGGCCTTGTGTCTGGCGTTTCATTCCTGCCTTTGCTATGGAGTGACACACTGTCCTAATAGCTGGTGTGATGATGTGGGGAGCAATCGCATACAACAGGCAGTCACCCCAGTATTGATATGAGAGACACTTGCAGCTCAGCGATATGTGCAGGACACTATCAGGATACCGATCATCTAGACACGGCAAGGCTTTCTCAGGACTGTCTCCGCCAGATTGCAACACCTCCTTGGTCTGCCTGGTCGCTAGATTTATCAGCAATCAAGTATTTATGGGACGAGTTGAGACACTAGCTTTGGCAAGCTATGAGAGTGCTGGATCTACAGGCTCAGCTGAAAAATCAACTGTCTCATCTCCTATCCAGGCTAGAGGCAGCCTAAAAGGGTTCTAGAGCATACTTCAGTTGTACAGCTTTCCCCATTATACTTATTTCTTCAGTCTAGTACTGTAATCACTTACATATATCATCATTACATTCAAATATGAGGTTTCACTTGACTTCAACATCTCCCTCTTGGTGCACTGCTTGTTTGTCAGTGGGCATATTTACCCAAGATAAAGCATACTTTGGTTTGTGAATGGGTTTAAAATTAAACTTGCAAATTAAAAGTCTCTGTTGCAAGGGCAACAACAACATTCCTACCAGAGAAGTGAACTGAAAGACAACAACAGCAATGTGTCGCATTTTATTCATGTGCAACCAACTGGTTTATATGAATCATGAAAATTCGACGTCTGGTTTTGTTCAGGGTGTTGTACTCTGACTGAATACATGTTGTGTGGAGTATTTGTAAATGCCAGCATGACTTTGGGGCGGTGTCAGTAAATGTTTTACAGGAGACACTTGCTCAACTCACAGTCCAGCTGGAATATATCTCATTGACGCTCCAACAAAAAGGCTCCACCTGAACGAGCCTGATCGGTTGATCTATAGAAATAACAAGGTGGTGGGGCTCTTGTCAAACCAGCTTAGCTTTTGTGCCTTCCAGGTCCACCTAATCTGTGATTAATGGAGAGTGGTCCATAAAGCCGGCATTGTGTAATACAGATAATGCCCCGACTAAACGTGAAAACACGTCCACCTTTGCTGACACTGGGATCCCGTTACAGCTCTGCTCGCCCAGACAAAGAGCCTCTATGTTCTCTGCACAACCTTAAAGGCAAAGCAGCTGGGCCTAGAGAGAAACTCCATCATGAGGGGGTACTGTACTGCATCCTTCTATACACTTCCCTTCTTTCTGTCTCTTTCAGAGTCTGTGTTTCATCCTGTACAGCTTTAGAAGAGATGGGACATCCAGTGCATATCAAAGAGAGTTCAGGACAGGTCATCTTCAGTGATACGTTACAATATTAATGGATAGTACGTATAACCATGACCTGTTACACAGTCTCCCTTAACAACACCACAATTACTGGCACTCCTATAAGTTCTCAGGAGGAAAAGGTAACTGAAGCATGTTCTTAATTAAAACCCACCTGGGTGTTCAAGAACATGTAAATGGACGTCCATGACTTCCTGTGTTGGGATATAAATAGGAAGTAACACAGTGGCCTAGTTTCCTTAATGTTAAACCTTGAACCTTCCTGGAAGCAGATGCAAGTGTATTTTGACTACATGCCTGTAAGCACTTTGAGGAGGATGGTCAAACAGGCAAAATCTTATCAAGGATCACAATTGGAGATCTGTAGAAGAAGCATTTTGTTGTCTTTAAATCCAGTGGTGGAAGTAAGGAAGTAAATCTAATAGGTAAGTAGTTTGATGTATCTTTACTACATTTCAAACTCCAATATCTTACTCTAACTCCACTACATTTCAAACTCCTACATCTTACTCTAACTCCACTACATTTCAAACTCCAATATCTTACACCAACTCCACTACATTTCAAACTCCAATATCTTACTCTAACTACACTACATTTCAAACTCCGATATCTTACACTAACTCCACTACATTTCAAACTCCGATATCTTACTCTAACTCCACTACATTTCAAACTCCAATATCTTACTCTAACTCCACTACATTTCAAACTCCAATATCTTACTCTAACTCCACTACAATACAAACTCCAATATCTTACTCTAACTCCACTACATTCCAAACTCCAATATCTTACTCTAACTCCACTACATTTCAAACTCTGATATCTTACTCTAACTCCCCTACATTTCAAACTCCAATATCTTACTCTAACTCCCCTACATTTCAAACTCTAATATCTTACTCTAACTCCACTACATTTCAAACTCCAATATCTTCCTGTACCTCCACTACATTTCAAACTCCAATATCTTCCTGTACCTCCACTACATTTCAAACTCCAATACCTTACTCTAACTCCACTACATTTCAAACTCCAATATCTTACTCTAACTCCACTACGTTTCAAACTCCAATATCTTACTGTAACCCCACTACCTTTCAAACTCCGATATCTTACTGTAACACCACTAGATTCCAAACTCTAATATGTTACTCTAACTCCACTACATTTCAAACTCCAATATCTCACACTAACTCCACTACATTTCAAACTCCAATATCTTACTCTAACTCCACTACATTTCAAACTCCAATATCTCACACTAACTCCACTACATTTCAAACTCCAATATCTCACACTAACTCCACTACATTTCAAACTCCAATATCTCACACTAACTCCACTACATTTCAAACTCCAATATCTTACTCTAACTCCATTACATTTCAAACTCCAATATCTTACTCTAACTCCATTACATTTCAAACTCCAATATCTTACTGTAACTCTACTACATTTCAAACTCCAATATCTTACTGTAACTCCACTACATTTCAAACTCCAATATCTTACTGTAACTCCACTACATTTCAAACTCTAATATCTTACTGTAACTCCACTACATTTCAAACTCCAATATCTACATTATGGCCAAATCTGTCCCTCTCATTGGCTCATGTATGCATAAAAGCGTAACATGTCAACAAAAGAAGTGTGAAGCATAAAACGAGACTTTGTGTTGAGTTTGTTTTGACCTGTTGGTTCTAGCTTACAGAAACAGCTCTCCTTCAGTGTTTGTGCTTATGATCATTTGAATAAACATCAGTGTCAGAGTAATTAATGACCTTCTATTAAAGACTGTTGGACTGAGAGACACTAGAGTCTGATTAAGTCCAGAGCTGATTAAGAGTCTTGTTCCAGAAATGATAATAGGACATTAGAGCCATAATAAACCATGCTCCTGTTACTCTCCACACTTAACTCCATTTGAAGGTAAATGCTTTAGTACTTTTAATCCAGTGGAGGTCCAAAAAGGAGAAACTTTTACTTTTCCTGGAGAAATAATTTCACGTTGGGTATCTCCACTATTCACCACTGTTCAAACCTGCTTGTGAGATGACACCTCCATGCCAACAAACCTTTTGGAAGGCGTACCAGAAGAAAGCCATTTCTATTTTTAAGCACTGTTTATACAGAATTAGTTTTGCATCCTCATGGTGGGGCCATTTTTACTGTTGTTTCTCTAAAAATGTAGTCCCATGCAAGTGCACAATGTCTGTAACAGGCTAATATAACAATGAAAAGTCCAAACAGTACTCTAGTCTAAGGTTACTTCAGTTGAAAAGTGTGAGAACAATCTAATTACTTACTCATCTTACGAAAGGTGCCAGTGGTTGTGACTACAGTGTCTTAGTGTGTGCTGTTAAAACACTCTAATTAAAAGGTTACTATACACAGCTCCTTAAAAAGCACTTTACTCACTCCAATACCTTGTACGGTCTCAATCAAGGCATCTAATGGATTTGTACTGATGTTCATATCTCTGGAACTGGGCAGCTATCCCAATGACTGGTGTGCTTGTGCTAGCAATGCTCAACTACATTTACTGCATTTAGGCCCATTCTATGCCCAACTAAAACATGTGCAAATCAAAAAGAAAACACATGGGCCTTGTTAGTTCCCTGACAGGATTCTGGAACGAGGGAGAAGCCACACGATCAGTAAAAAAGGATGCATCACACCTTCAAGGCACACAGCATGAACGACAGGGGTTAAACTAACGTAGCCTTTAACACCTTGTACATACCTGAAGCATGATCTACTACTGTCTTGCTTGTGAAATATATCATGTACCTGTCTATTTTTCAATGGTCTGTACCCAGAAAGTGGCTGGTGGAGTCACACGGAGTATATCTTGAATTCCAATTTGGGGTTTTACATCAGAGAGATCGTTATCAGTTCATATGTTCGTAGGGATGTTTTTGCCATCTCAGAGCATGCTCACAAATCAGGGTTCAAGACCCTAGCAGTGCTGAAAGACAGGAATGCTCCCTCACTACCCCCACCAGGCCTCACCTGCAACTCCTTATTCTTCTTCTGCAGCCCTGCACTCAAAGCCTCCTCAGCCTCCAGCCGGCTGCTGGTGGCACTAATCTCCACATCTTTCCTGACAGGACACAAAGAGAGAGAGAGAGAGAGAGAGAGAGAGAGAGAGAGAGAAAGAGAGAGAGATGACAGGGCTAATTTAGCAGACATGTTGGATATGATTTGCACACCATGTCTAAGAAAGGGACCCCCAAGAATATTAAAACGTCAGTCAAACATCACCCGTCAGTGCAAGTAGATTTATTCAAGTACGACATTTTCACAAGTATCTGTTATGCTGGAGACGTATGCTGGACATGGAGTTGTCCGAACAATCACCTTCTGCAATAGCCTTTAAAAGTATTCCCTGAATATAGCATCAATAAAAAGAGAATTCCTTATCCGTGTATCATTCTTTACTGTAGCCAGGGCGTGCTGAAGGGAGTTTTATTTGTTCTGGGTATGTTCTGGTTATTGAATGAGTCTGTGGGTCCGCTATGGTAAGTGCATACTAACAAGCCTGAACAGCTCGGAGAGCCTGGAGGCCTTTAACACATCAAAGCTAAGATAACACAGCTCCAAGTAGATATCATGTTATAGCCAGCACAAGGCATCCAAACATCTGTTTTTCTGGGGAACTGGGACATCTACATCCACCATCTGTTTACGCACACAAAGAATCTTCTCTAAACTTTAGGAAACCTCACTGAGCTTCAAGGCTATTCATCATTCACACTTTGTAATCTGTAGATCTAAAAATCAATGCTGCCCAATAAAAAGCATGCATCCTTTTTTGTCAATTTTTATTTCTCTGCATCATTTGAACCCAACAGCTGCTGTTTACATTGTGTGAAAATGGTGATGAATGGACCAGCAGAAATTGCCAAAAGTCACTTGGAGGTAAAAGTCTGGTTCCATTGACCTACATTAAAATCAAATTAGATTTTTGCCTGGTCCTGTAAAGTTGCCATTTTGGAGATATTTGGGTTTTTTTCTGTACAGCAATGAAACTATCAGCAGTGTTGGAGTTAAGGTAAGAACCATCCTAGCTTTAGACTTTGGGTTGAGGTTAAAGGGTCAACTTTTTTATGTGTATAACCATTACACATCTATTGTAAACATGCTTACTCAACTCCCAAAAAGTATTGTAGTACTTCTATGAGTGAAATTCTCTGGTTTACAGACTAGAAAACCTGTTCTGGTGATGTATCCTGAAGGTGGGCAGAAATTTTAAGGGTTAAATTTATGGGAGGTGGAGCTTTTTTTAGTTTGTGAAGGAAGTCAGATACCTAATGCTACTGCTGGGAAGACTAATACTGACAAAGGCATCATACTTTTACAAGATTTTTACAAGATGCACTTTTTACATATTGAGAAGACTGGTGGATATAATGCTTCACTACAGAACACTGCACAACACAATTAGTAATATATCAAAAGCCAGTTTTTGGCTAAATGCCAGTTCATGAGAGGGCAGCATGTAGGGCTACTCAGTATGGATAAAATAATAAAAAATAAATAACTTGATTATTAAAACACCCACAAAATCTTAGATCTGGGATTGTTATTGATCACAATACACAGTGAAAACCAAACACTGTGACTGGTTAGAGGGCCCACTGTCCTTTAAATTTAGGGTTAAAGTTCATTTAAGGAGATTTAAATTGATACTTGACTGATGAAAATTAACAGCAATATGCAAAGTACCTATTGTGGACCGTCCAAATGAAGTGATTTCTAAATGATGAATTCTGTCTGTAATTTACACATGCTGTCATGATGTTAATGTCTAAGTGATAAACAGTCATCTCAGTGACTCACTTCTTGATGAGCTCCTCCAGGCTGGCTCTCATCCTCCCCAGCTCGGTCAGGTTCTCCATGGTGTTCTTACTGTCCCCTTCCAGCCTCCTCCTGTTTCTCTCCAGCTCAGTGCGCTGCTTCCTCTCCTGTTCCAGCTGGTACTCCAACTGAGGCACACCACAAGGCCACGCATCAACACAGAGCGCTCAGACCAGTTTTTATGCAACTTCTGCATACGTTTAGGTCCCTCTGCACTCACAATGCAATAACACAAGACCCAGACCCGAGACCGGGAAGAATGACACAATTGTTTGTGATCATTAGCAGTGAGACATGATATTTCAGACGTTGCTGTGAGAAACCAGTGACTCATTCGCTCACAGCATCCCAACAACTGGACAGCAGAGGCAGACAGAAGGGCCACACGTGTTTGGTTAAAATTATAATGGCTAAGCTATGGATCTGTGATATGGCAAAAAAAAAAAAAGAAAAAAATGCAGCATCATAATTCTTGATTTTTCAAAATGCTTTGCTAATAATATTTTTTCTGAGGGAGAGAAAAAATCCAATAGGCTATGAAAAAGCTGGTTGTGACTAAAAGCAGGAAACATTTAATAATAAATCTACAAAAAGATAAATCATTCATATATAATAATTTTAGATATAATTATGCTTGTTGTTTAAACACTTTAACACGTCCTGGAGCTTGCAAATTTGTTGTTTTGGGGGGCCACAGGGTAGTGTTTGTGATGAACTGATGGCCAAAAGTACAAAAAGCTAGTTAGCAACCCATTAGCAGTTTTAACACATTACATTTCCAAACATTATCTGAATATGTGGAGAAACCATATTCTTTAGAATATTCTCATCTAGTTTGTTCAGGTTTGGGTTTTGTAACTTTCTGGTTTCTTTATTTGGCTCAGATGGTTTCACACTGCACTGGCTGAAGTACTTCAAATGATACATGTGGGTGTTAGCCAATTTAGCCATTTTAGCCAATCATTAATCATCATTAATCATCATATAAATTCTTATTTACAATGGTGGCCTAGCCATTGTGTTCTTTGATTGGTCAGGGATTTGATGGAGATACAACCACTGAATGACTTCTTTTACCGACTTAGTAGAAGCATAGTATAAAATCGATATCTATGCCATTTATATATGTTTCACTGTCCAAAAAAACATGTATGTCCAGACTAAAGTTAATTTTCACAGGAGAAGGCAAAAACATTCCTAATGTTCAATAGAATTTAGTATAAAAGGTATGATGTTGCGACATTTCTATTGGTCCATTCATCATGCCATTTCTACACAGTGTAAAGGACAGCTGCTGTTTTAAATCAACCTTTACTTGCTCTCTTATTCTATATGAAGATACATGACCCAATCTCTCAAAAGTAGATATTCTCCTAGCCATATAGCACACTGCCTGTTAAACTGTATTAGCTTGCAACTGCTAGCTAAGCTCACTGGACAAACAATTTGTCACCTAGTGTGTATAATGTGCCAGTAACTTCAGACTGCTGCAGATGGCGCTGTATAAGGATGAGTTGGCTATGAATACCTGTGGGGTGTGAGTGACGGGATTCATAGATTGAGAAGAGGTGCTACAGTACAGTGAATGTCTCGTTTCATGTGTGGAAAATGTTTCCTCCAAAGCAGATAATTAATGATTGGCTAAAAGGAGGGATTGTATTTGGGTGTGATAAAGGCACAAATCCCAGCCTACAGAAAATTCTCCTCAGAATTGTATCAGGAAAGGCATCCATCAAATTTGGCTCAATGGGGCATTCTATGATGCATGATTGACTGACATTGATGTCACCTGCATCCAGGATCTTGTGCAGTCCAAGCCAAATCGAATCACAGCTGTTTTTTATGGTTGTGAAGGCATTACACGCTATTATGTACGATTTAGTCACAGGTGACTCTTTTTTTTTGTCCAGTGAGCTTACATATGTGTTGCTGAATCTGCTATGCAGTCAATTAAATTATTCAATTAAAAATATTCATTCATAAATATAAATATGTGTATTTATCATTTCTCTTATTGGGTGGGGGAATAAAGGTGAGAATGACAGGATAAGGGCCCATTTGGTGGTCCAAATAAAATGTCCTTGTGAGCCAGCATTGGCCTGTGGGGCCCACATTCAGCAGCCCACTGACAAAAACCTTGATATACACAGGAAAACATACCATGACATAACTTATCATGGTAGCACTAGCGTATTATATTAGCTAAGGTCTCATAAAAGTGTAGTATTCACCTCCTCCACGTGCACCTGCAGCTTGGCTTTCTCCTTGGTCAGGAGGTTCACCTTCTCCTCCTCACACTGTAAGTCCTCAATGGCTTGCTGGAATGATAAAACACAGCTTGTGGGTCTGGAGGACAGATACAGCCCTAAATCCTCGCCTGTGACTCTAGACCTCTTTGATCCACAGCTGGGATGTGTTCGTTTACTTCGACCATAGAGTTTGTCGGGGAAAGTCTGAAGCTTGATGGCTTAATCAAATGCAATCCTCCAGCACAAATTCCAGAGTCTTATTCAAAACATCTGACCCGATCGAAACCCCGAGAAATAACCTCACACCAGCTAAATGGCACTGTGGAAAAGCCTTGTTTTAATAAGGACTAAAAACTTTGATATCTTTTAGATGTGGCTCAATTATCCATCTCATTGCCCTTGCTATTAGGGTTTCTATCACTTTACAGGCATGCTCAATAAGCAGAAAAGGCCAGTCCCCCAGATCTTAAAACTCAGCCAGAGATTACCTGGCAAATGGAGCAGCTACTGTTCGACATCTGGCACACATTTCTGTAAGATACACTCTACAGGTCTTTATAGGGCACCAAAAAGAATCACAGAGGATTTTATTGAGAGCATTTTATGACCAAGGACTTTGGTTTCAGGGCCCTGACAGAAAAACAGACCCTCATGGTAAGAGCAGATTGTTTAGATTATTCTAGTTTAGCTTGATCCATTACCAGTACAAATAAATCAGACTGTTAAATAAACAGTTTCAGAACATATCGTTCATTTCATAAATCGGTTTTGTAATATCAACTCATTTACATATATCAGCTTGTTTAATTGCAGGAGCTAAAGAGTTGTTGGAAAATGGTCCCATAAACTGAAGCACAACTGATTCAAGTGCATACACCCAAACAACTTGTAACATTCCCCTCCACACCACTAGAGGTCACTATCACCAGAATTCTAATTGCCATTTTAGAATTCTGGTGATAGTGCCATTTTGTAAGGTATTAACCACATACCCGGTTGTATTCTTTGTTAAGTCTTGTCTGGTTCTGAGTGTGTATTTCTTGTTTTGACTATTGATATTTGGATCACATTCTGGTCGGTTTGCCTGGTTTAATGCCCTGACCTAATGGTTCTGACCTGACTTGTTCTTGTTAACACTTCTGAGTGTCTGTTAATAAACCTGCACCTGATTCCTACAAGCTGCAAGCTGTCCAGAAGTTCATTCTTAGACCAGCGTTATGAGCAGACCTCAGAAAAACACATAAGTAACCACCTCTGCTGCTGGAGTTCAAGACCCACGTTGTGGTCAGTTCCACCATAACCGGCTTTAAGAGTTAAAGGGCCTCTGATTAGTTGGAGAAGGGGTGGGCCGATCAAGGTTAAAATGAAATGTTTTAATTTCCAGTAGGTGGGCTGCTGATCACTATCATGACCTATACAATTCTGTTCTCCAGGTTCTCCACCAAATAGCTGCTATTGATTATAGAATGTATTTAGGGTGTGTTTTGGGTTCTTATGCACAATGAAGTTCTTCTCTAGTAAACAGAATGAAACTGGTCTTCTGCCAGGGGGATGCGGTGTTAAATTTTAACAACCTTCAACTCGTCTTCCAGATGGGCCTGGTCCGCACAACACAACATCTTGTAAACTTGCTAGGATGTTTATTATCCCACTGGAGTGACCTTGACACTGAAGTATCTTCCTAGGGTTGCACGTGTCTCTTCGTCCAATCAGAGAGCAGGGTTTATATTACTGCTCTGTGCATGACAATAAAAGTGCACTCTGCTATAAATTTGCTATATGACAGTCATGCTATATCATACATTTATGAATTTCAGACGCAAGTAAATCCTTCTGGTAGGTTATGAAGCAACTGGAGATGAAGATTAACTTCTTGAACTGCAGGCACGCACACAGCAGTTATTCATTGATTCATTATGTAAGTCATACAGTTTTAAGGGATTAAGAATTCACATGTGGACCCACAACGTAATGCACAGTTACATGTTCCAATGTAAATGACTAACAACACTTGAGCACTGAGGGGTTAACATGGTAAAAACCATCAAAAGTGTGCTATTTCATACATATCTGTGTACAATCAATCTTAAGTACATTGAATAACTATAAAGCAATTCATCTACCTTGCCAAAAGCATGTGGACACCTGACCGTCACACATACATGAGATTGTTGGACATTCCATTTCAAAACCACGAGCATTAATGTGGTGTACGCCTATCTATGCTACAATAACCGCCTTTCTGACTCTTCTAGGAAGCTTTTCCCCAAGATTTTAAAGTGCTTCTTGGGGATTTGTGTCCCTTTAGGCATTTGTGTAACCAAGCACTGATGTTGAAGGGGAGGGTCTGGCTCATAATCAACTTTTCAATGGATCCCAAAGGTGTTCAGCAAGGTTGAGGTCAGCGCTTTGTACAGGTCACTGCAGTTCCCCCATACCAAACTCATGGACTTTATGGGGTTATGCTGGAACAAGGCCTTCCCTAAACTGTTGCCACGCAGATGGAAGTTTATAAATGTCTAAAATGTCTTTGTATGCTATAGCGCTGACATTAATTGTCACTGAAACTAAGCAGTAAAAAAAGCCCATGACCATTATCCTCCATTGTGTATTTTGGTAGGGTGGCCTTCTCCTAACATCCCCAAAGATATTCATCCATCAGCTACATGTGCAGTTGCTGGGTTTGGAAACCCATTTCATCAAGATCCTAATGCACAGTAGTGATGTGTCCAGTGGCAGAAATCTGTAGTAAGTGATGCAACATAGGACAGGCGATATTTATACGCCCCACTCTGTACATTTGTGTGGGGTACTGCTTTGTTGGTGAGCAGCTGTTGATCCTAGATGTTCCATTTCACAATAAAAGCACTCATGCCTGACCAGGGCAAATCTAGCAGAACAAAAATGACTTGTTGCAAGAATGGCATCGTAGGACCTTGCGGTATTTACAGCCATTGAGCTTGTCAGTATGGCATACCATATGGAGAATGTGTGGCTCTTTGCTTGGTTTTAGAAACCTGTTGACAATGCGCTTAACACCTGAATAATTAGGAGGTGTGTATGTGTAGGGTTGTATGTTAAATACATTTGTGACTATAGTAGTTCACTCCAATGCATGTATAGTGCATCCACTCTCACCTGGCTGAGCTCCACCAAGTGCTCCTTCTCTTTCTGGAACTTCTGCACCAGCACCTCTTTCTGGGATAGCTCCTCCGAGAGCTTCCTCACAGTACAATCTGTGGACTGGAGAGAGAGAACATGCAAGGACAATATTAACAAGGGTCAATCACAGCCTAGCAATGCATGTGAATAAAACTAATACAAGACCTTATCACCAATGATACCCATTCTCTTGCAGGCTTCTATGTGTGTGAATATGTATGCATGAAAAAATTTGATTGAATACATAGTTGCATATGAATGTTTGTATGTCATTAGGGTGTAGATGTTGTCTCACACACTTAGGAGAATAAAATTCCAGATAATGTAGATGTTGAGTCTAGGCTTAAGTTACATACATATGGTATATAGATGCATCTGCACACAAAACACAAGACATGTTTTGTGAAAGTAAATGAAAGAAACACATACACAGGCAATAAAGGTAAATATGGCATTTTCTGAGCATTTTAGGGCCTATATGTGCTTATATAGAGTTTCACGAAATGTGAAAAAATAAAAACACAATATTTAAAGTATGCCATAACTTATGCGCATGTTTTTTTTAAAATATTAAATTCAGAGAATAAAGAGAAAGTGCTAAAAGTTAGCAGGAGTGTGCTCTCTGTAGAGCTCGGGTTCACTTATTCTTACTTAGTAAATAGCTTACATCCTTTCAGATCCATAGTGTCGAGTTGTCTCCTCCCAGTGGAGGAATGGACAGAAACCCCTGTTTTTCAGATCTAAACCCAGAGTGTAAGTTCATCTCTTCTTTCTCTGAAAGATGATATTGCCAATTTTGGTGGTGTGCCAGGTCCCATTTAGGCCCATTTATCTATAAATATACACTCATCATCAAAAGAATAGTTGCATCCAGAAGCAAGTGTCAGATTGCAGTGCTGTTGGGAAGGGAGATAAAGGTTACCAAGAACAATACATGATGATACATTTAGACTGATATGGGAAAAATGTATTGGGCTACACATACAGGAGTAGTATCTCTCAGTATGGTGTCGGCCCGCCATGTTTGCTAATGCACCATGCATACATCTCGACATGGAGTTGTAGAGGTTCCTAATGGTGTCCTGTGATAATCTCATACAGCTTATATATGCTCACACAGTTCCTGCAGATTTAGCAGTGGGGTCTGAGGTGGAGTGACACTAGACCTTCTGGTTCCTCAAAACATGAATCCATTAGTCGTCTCCACCAAAACGAAAGCAGGACTGGTCAGTGAAGATGACACGCTGCCATCCACCATGACAGTCTGGCACAACAGTATTGCAGTCGTTAAGGGCAGCCGTTTTAACAGTCTGTGTGCATAGAGTCCTGCCTGTCTGCCAATGGTGCTGACACTAACAGGATGACTCATGGAGGGCATCACTGCTGGCTGAATGTGCGCTATCGTAGCTGTTGGGTCAGTCAGGTACAGCGATAAGGCCCCGTCCTTGCTTAAGCTACATGTGCAGCCGAGCATAAAATTAAGATGAATTCCTTTCTGTTGATTCCTTCTGGGTGCAACTATTTGTGCAACTACTCCTTTAACTTTTTTATTTCCTTATGCAAGTACATTTCTAATCTCCTCGAAAATACCTTCTCAAAAACTCGTTCTGAGGTTAAATAAATAAAGGGGGGTGTCTGACTTTTGCACAGTATGTTTCATAAAACATATGGGACATATGTATGACTCAACATCCTGACAAGGTATAAAACAAACCTATGTGTGTGTGTGTGTGTGTGTGTGTGTGTGTGTGTGTGTGTGTGTGTGTGTGTGTGTGTGTGTGTGTGTGTGTGTGTGTGTGGACCTGTTGACTCTTTGAAAAACAGATGTAAACCAGAAGTGCTTGTGGATGGGTGGAGAGGCTTCACGAGTGCTTTCATCCTAAAATCACTACTGTCATTTTTCTCCCCTCTGACCTCAAAGCATTTTCCAACTTTTATAGGCAGAACTCTCCCCACTGCAGTGTCTAACCAGACAAGTATTTGGTAGCCAGCTGTATTTAAGTAAACTGATTATAGAAGAGGCAAAACAAGAGAAAGTGATCATAAAGAAAATGAGTATGGTATGATTGGCAGGCCAATCATAGGGGCCAATTATACCATACCAAGATGAAAAGAGCGTTTGCAGGTGCAGTTAAGGTAACCATTTAGTTGCACTCAAGCAAAACTGAGGTCCAAATAATATACAGTGAGCAAGTAAACCCAACTCAGTGTAGAGCATAAGGTTATAAGGGTTAATGTCCTTGAGATCTTACGATATTGTGCTTGAGAAATAAAGCCCAGAGTCTCATGTGAAGAGAAAGAAATCACAGCCTTAACTGGCTCTTGTAACCTGAAATCCATATTGGCTCTCCATGGTGTCAAACTGATGTCGCTCGTGTCCTTGCTATGGTAACAGGACTACAAACAGAGCCTGCTGAAAAGTGTGAAATAGCAAATTGACCATACAGGGCCATTCTTGTGTTCAACTCGCTGTATTGATTGGCAGACATAATTCCTTCAAAGATTCTGGATGTTTATATATATTAGTCTATCCCAGGCTGTCAATCACTTATTAGACAATCATAATACTGAAGTAGTCACCACGTAAACCGTTGACAGCACGGCTGTAAGAAATGTATAAGAAGATTTATAGATTGGGCGGCGCAGACTGAGTAATCCGATCAGTCACTGCAACACAATGAAAGGCATAAGAGGATGACAGCAGTAAGAGTGCAGATCTGAGGATGAAGGGGCATTAAAAACAACTAAGCCTGAGCTGAAATTCTGGATTAAAAAGCACTGCAATAAAAAGCTTTACATTTGACTAAGCTCCTTTCTGCTCTTGCCTTTATGATTAGACATTAAATATCCATCCTTTAACCTCCAGATTCTTTTTCCATATTATTCAGTAACTGCCATGAATGACTTATTTAGAAGGCTGGTATGTATGGTACAGTGCCAGTCAAACCTTTAGACACAGCTACTCATAGAAGGTGTCCTTATTTTTTACTTAATGCTTTACTTTACAATAACCTTGAAGACATGAAACTATAAAGGAGCACTGATGGAATTATTCAGTCAACCTTAAAAACCTCCAAGGTTGACTGCATCCTCCTGATTTATCCTTTACAGGGGGATAAAACACCTTTCTTATTTTGCAATGGAGGCTGATATAACAAGTTTTTTTTATTTTTCTAGGCAGTTTTGGATGAATTCTATTGGTCTGTCCATCAAAAATATTCTCTAAATTAAAAGTAAGTAAACTAAACTGAGTAAGTACAGATTTTAAACTTTTTTTTTTTTTTTTTTTTTAAGAGATACGATTTCAACAAAATACATATTAGAGGTAGAGATATGGCCACTATATAATACTGTGATAAAAGAGTTTATGTGGTATATCAGGATATGACTGGGGACTGGACTGATAGGACTGTTTCAGACTGTTTCAGACATCTCATCAGTTGGAACTGTTAAGTGTGAGCCTGTAGCGTCTTTAAGATCACTAACAGCATCCATTTAGTTTGGTGTATCCATTTAACTTTTGACTGGTAGTGTATGTATCCTCTACTAGCTGGGATATTATCCAACAGAACACTAAGCACGGCTGTAAGTCGCTTTAGCGTCTGCTAAATGCCTTAAATGTAAATGTAAATGTATTTTCCAGATTGAAGAAGGCAATCGTTCCATTTTTCAAACGCCTAGATTGGTACAAAGTAATGCACTTCAATTACCTCCTTCAAACATGTATATCACAGCTCAGCTTTTCCCCCTATTTGGTGATAATGATGCAGATATAATGAACTTTATCCCTGTGTACATAAAGCATGTTTATTATTTTATTATCATTTTATTAACAATGCCCAAAATGGCCACAAATACCTCAATCATTCCGTCAGAGACATCCCTTCCACACTACTGATACGCTGCTCGAATGGGCTAATGTGTGGAGTGTAATGAGTGGGCGTGTGCAGCGCTCCCTCACCTGTTTGTCCCGCTCTACGGCAGTCAGAGTGCTCTCCAGCTCCTCCAGGTCACGACGCAGGTCGCAGCACTCGGCCTCCAGTCTCTGGCGCTGGGAGGCCAGCTGGGCAGACGCTCCCTCCTCCTGCTCCAGACGGTCCTCCAGACCAGCCACCTGCACCTCCAGCTCCCGCCTGGCCTGAGCCAGCTGCACACACCGCTGCTCCGCCTGCTGCAGGCTCTCCTGCTCCTGCCAAAGAAATAAAGAGAGAGAGAAAGGGAGAGGGGGGCACCAGGAGAGGAGGGCAGAGACGAGTCAGTGCTCGTGAGACATCAAAACAAGAACAGTAAAGCAGGTAATCTAATCTACCAATAAAAAACCTTCAATGAAAGAAATCCTGTGAACTTCTTTGAGCTACCACTCACAGTCATGAAGGTCAGAGGGTGAGGACACAATAAGCTTAAGTCAGATTTACAGAGGAGTCAATTCAGGTACGGTCTTCAGATTGCTTCCTAAATGCAGTCAGTGCTTCCGAGAAATCCGAAAAGGAAAAGAAACCAAGAGGCACAACTGAAACATCCCCAAAAGACAGGGACCAAAATCCAATAGCAGCATGTGAGGACACAGGCAGAACTTCCTCAATAAACTTAAGCCAGTTTTACCAAGGAGCTAAGACTCTAGTTAAACCAGTCACAGATCCAGGCACTTTCCTCAGACACTTCAAGCTTCAAGTGGCTGCCTAAAAATGTTATAAGCCTGTATTTAAGCAACTGTCATCATCTCTGAAATATGTGGGCACTGGCAAACTTGCCATCTGACTGATTTACCATTTCTCCTTTAATGTGCATGTTCTGCTCTGATGCCTGTCCCTGTCCATTCTTGGCTATTTTCCATTCCTAGGTAGAGCTGCTTTACTCAAACATGACCCTATCAGCTATAAAAATAATAAAAGGAAAGCAGAGTTACATAAGCTTCAGGCCCTCGCTTCAGTGAAACACAGTGTTATGATACTCAAAAGAGCTCATTTGAAACTAAATACACACTACTGTGCAAAAGACATCTGAGAAAATTATAGGTCAAACTATTTGTCTGGGCAGGAAGTGTCTATTTTCAATAAACACCTTTATTATAATAAATATAATAAGTGTTATTATGTTCACTTAACCTTCCTCGAGGAAGCCCAGTATTTACACTCACCATCCAACACCCTATATCCTCGAGAAGGCAGGGATCAAAAATGTGTTCCTCTAGCTGTACCTGTTATGTTTATTTTAATTTTTATTTTATTGTGGTTTATGGTTAATTATGTTTTTTTAGCATAATAAATACTTAATTGGTTTTTTTTTATTGCAGCTCTGGTTTCACTGCAACAATAACAGACTAGCTAGGAAACGGTTTCCTGTATGTAGCTGGGTTTCCAATTTAATACTTTTGCGAATTTTAATTGTCCAAAAAGTCTAAAAAAGAAAATGGAAATGGATCAGTGGCTTGTTTACATGCAATCATTTTCTCCAAACTGACTGAACTGATTCTGTTAATAGGTGAGGTGCTTGTACTGAACACGTTACAAGTATACCACACTGCAAGTGTGAACTGCGAACTCAAATGGTGTGTATGTGTGAGGTACCACTTAGTGTTCACATTACGGTGACATCACATGAGTCATGTCAGAGTGAGCCGAGCAGCAGTATGTGGCCTGAGTTTAGTGGTAGTTTTGTATTTTACAGATTTGTGAAAAGTACATTTGTTTTTAATTAGCTCTTGTTCTAGTAAACCCACTGTCTGCCATGAGGTGGTAGCAGGCCCTCCACATCGAAAATTATTTTTATGTCTAAATTATAGTAGTTTGAAGCATAAACATCACATCCTCCACAGATCAGTGTCTGCTCTTGCTATGTTCTAAACATCTGTTAAGATGCAAATGCACATGTACTGTACATACATAAACGTTCTGACTGGGAATGTAAATCCCATATACTGCCTGTTATCCTTTTATTATTTACTTTTTTACTTTTTATTATTTACTACCTTGTTCAGTCAGATAGAACTGTATTCCGAATAGCCTTAATTGGACAAGTCTATCCCGACTGAGGTGTGTACACGGGCATACTCTATTCCAATTAAGCTATTATTCAGAATATTAATAGATCAGCAGGCTGTAAAGGTACATGGGGCTATTGTTTCCATCAGCTAAAGTAAAGCCAAAGTCATCATCCGTGTCTTATACATTGGAGGGATCTGAAACTTTATTAGCCTTACGTAGAGCAGTTCTGACAGCAGTTCTGACAGTCCTCGGTCAGCTTTACATGGTTTTTGCCATAACGGTTCACAGATCCCGGATTTAATGAGCACTAAAGTTGTTGGTCTTAACAAACCCCTTTAAGCTGAACCATGGCAAACCATGCATTCAGATAGGACATACTGTCAAACATGTGACTTTTGTTCCCCCAACACTAACATCACAATGTTTCTATTTTGTTTCTTTGCTTTTCTTCTTACGTGAAATACCAGGATTTTCTAGCTTCCCCAAGCTCTTGTTTATGCAGCTTTCAGATATTTGTTTTCTTTTGTTTTTCCATTTCTGACTTTGACATCCAACATTTTTAAAACTCACCAAAAAGAGGCGGATGGAAAACCTGTATATATATGAAATGTTATGACTCTGCTATGTTATGGGCTGCTATGGCATTGGGCTGCTAGTGAGCAATGAGGGGTGAATAGGGTAGGGCTGTGGACCCACTTCTCTGAAAACTATTCACATCTGACAATATGCATTTATAAACAATAAAAAAACAAATATGGCACATACAGAGCTATAAAAATCTAAAAATGTATTTAATGTCAGTTTGTATATTATTTCTCATAATAACACATATATTCAAAGCAAGTTTTTCCAGAGTGACCATGAGCACTTTCTCTATAACATCCTCCCTCCCTCCCACGCTCTCTCTCTCTCTCTCTCTCTCTCTCTCTCTCATACCTGCCGATGTTGTATGGCTGTACTAAAACTATCCCAGTCCAGTTCCTCTTCGCAGGCCTCCTCCGAGTCATCAGAGAGGGAGTGGCGCCGGCACCTCCGGTGGCTTACACATAAAATCTCTGTCCCAACAGCGTCCATCCCCCCGCAAAGACCGCCAGGTGCGAAAGAAACAAATTATACTTCAGCTACAGCCTTTGGGAGGTTTCCCGCCCTCCGCACTCAGGATTAGTCTGCGCTCCACGCTGCTGAGGTATTTCTACACACCTTTTGTTTGGATTCTTCACTCTGTTTCTCGGCCCTCCCCTCGCTAGTTCTCCTAAAGCACCAGCCGATATCCCGCTTTCTGTCTCTCTCTCCTCTGTGCCTGGATTTCCACAGATGTTAGCTAGACGCTAACAACCATTCTCCTCAGTCCAGCTTCCTCTAGAGAGGACACTCTTGGATGGCCAGGGGTCTTCTCTTGCTTAATCCACAGGTTTTCTCTCTATGAGTCAAGATGGGCCAGCTTGCACTGAGTGGTCTTCTGTTTTGTCTTTCCTCAGTAACAGTAGCGACTGAGTGATCAAATTGTTCAAAAAAAAGGGAAAAAAATGAGGCCAGTATCAACCCTTTAAAGGGTCTCTCTCTCTTTCTCTCTCTCTCTCTCTCTCTCTCTCTCTCTCTCTCTCTCTCTCTCTCTCTCTCACTCCTTAAAAGACTTACATTATAGGCTACATCTACGTCAGACTTTGAAAAACTGTCATCCTATTCATCTCTGCCTGGAGAACAAAAAGCATATTCAGTCTCATTTTGCATATGAGCTCTTTGAATTACCAGACATAACATGCCATGTCTTAACATTGGTGGGCTTTATAAACCAAAAAGTAGGCCTACTACACACAGCCAGCCTGATAAAATCTAAACAGGTGATAAGGCACCCAAGTATGGGCCTCCTCAACTGTAACCTGACTCCATACCACTGAACCCTACCAGGAACTGAGCCGAATCATACGGGGCTAAATAATCTATGTCATGGAACCCACGCTAAGCAATGGCGCGAGTCCATCTTTTGAGTGTTTCAGACCCAACAATGCCATCCATTTTACTCTCCTCTTCAATAATATGGAGGGCTCCACATGAAACAGAGAATATTACACCCACATACACAACACAGACAACAACGACGTGCTCAGACAGTAACCGCTCATTGGCAACCCAAATAATGCCCCTTAACCTCTGGTATTTTTATTATGGCTAACGGCCATGAACAATAACACCCAGTGCCATGGGCTTGACCATTGCACTTGTTTTCTTTTTGTCATCTTTGGATTTTTATTTCTATTTTCTAACATACAGCACACACAAACATGTCATTTTACCATTTCCACTCATAGACGAGTGTAGGTTCTATAAGGCATGGGCAGAGCAATCCGAAGGAGTCATGGGAAGTCCCTAGGATTGATGTGTGTCTCCAGATAAAAGCTAATGCTCATCTTTTTTTATGGAAAGCGTTCCATGCCGCGGTCCTCGTTTAACCTCTGGCGAGATGTTGTGAGGTAACCTGAAATTAGATTTAGAATAACTTCCTCCTGGAATAGTTAAGAGGCATTATAGCTAAGAAGTAAAGGTTAGAGGTTCATCAGAGGCCTCAAGATGTTTTTCTGAATCATAGAGAATCAGTATACGGTGGTTTTAGGCCTCATAGGTAAGCAATCTATAGCTTACTGTTTGAACTTTCAAACACAGATATGTGTAGGAGCAAATAAGACCCCCTTCCTCTGCATCCGTTTCCTGAGGTAAATTTCTTTATGCTCATTTATACTCATTTTGGGCTATGCAGGTGTCATTTCCCCCATCCAATGAAGTCAAGCCGCTGTGAAAATGATTCAATCCGTCTTTTGAGCATTCCTGTTTGTAATCCTGTATATACAGACCAGGAGAGGATGCTATGACAACATTTCTACTGGTACAATTAAATACTGTTGGACACTGAATGAACATCAAGCAAATAACTAACAAAAACCACCAGTGAATCTACACGTCTGCTGTGGGATCATGGAAAATTAAGAAAATCTGAAAAATATATATTTTTGCTGTGAAGCTGCTTTGAGACAATGTCAGTTGTAAAAATCGCTATACAAATAAACGTTAATTGATTGATTGCTATTTTTCCCAGTATTGTTCTTCTTACTATACCTATCTTCTGCAAAGGTTGTGAAGAATACCTTTCTAGCATTTTGTAAAAAATAACAGTGAGTATGATATATATGATATGGTATAATAATCTGGAAAAAAACAAATGCAGACAATCAGATTCGGTCACTAATCTATTTACCACATGTACATGCACTTAATCAGACAGTAGGAATACTCTAGGTCTACTACTACTTCTACTACTCTAGAGTCAGTAAACAAATTTCTGCTGTGCAACCGACCAGCAAAACCCACTGAATGTGACGTAAACCCTTTTAAAATCACATTCACAGAAATCACAGAGAACATACGTCCTCTAGAATCCTCCACCTTATCCAACATGTAGCTGGTTGCTCTCTCAAAGCTGTTGCTTCTCTCATTATTGCTGTGTAAAACAAGGTTTGCTGTTTCCACTTTCACAGCCTATTACCGCATATGCATAAAATGAAAAGAGCAAAAGTAATCAGAGTGCTGGGAACTGTATACACCGATTACTGAGCTAAAATCCAGCTCTCTGCATTTCTTAATTGGATTTTTCTAGGATCCGATCAAAGAAATCAAAGTTTGCATGATTTCTTAAATAATTAAGCAACTGCAGAAATCTGATTAAGACCACATTATTCTATGCATGTATATGTTTATAATCATAACCATTCAAGTTGCTTTAAGATGATTTTAAAGTATCTGGTTTCCATGACCAGCGCTGTGACCCTATACACAGTTAGGTCACTGAACAGTAGCTTGGTGAAATTCTCTAGAACCGAGCACTTTACATAAATTATATTTTAATCATTGAATTTTGTTGAAATTTTGAAACAGTGAAGTTATTGATAAATCTTCAGAGGATGTAATATCCCACAGCACTTGGTGTATCTGAAAAATTGCTATCTGAATTCAGTTGTGGTATATTCACGAAGGATGAGTTGTGCAGGCCAGGGTTGTTCATTGCATGTTGTAATCAGTACTCAGTTGTTTGGATTTAAAGCGTGTTCTTTGGTGAAGTAATTTGATTTGATTTAATTTGATCTAAAGTAACTTCATTTTCTCCAAGGACCTATGCAGTACAGCAGCGCTCATTTGACTTAATTTGATTTGAAATAACAGTTTAATCCAAGGATCTATGCAATATACCAATAATCAGATTAAGCCATAGGTACTCATTCTTGATCCAGCTGTCCTTTAAACCAGAACACCCTGAAGAGTTCAGATCCAACATACCTGACCATATTATTTGGATATTTCTGAAGGCCTCTCTTACCTGGGTCAGGCGTGTTAGTGTCTTGAAAACAGAGTTGTGGATCTTCAGACTCAGGAGTAGGCATCCCTGATATTTCTGGAGACTTTTATGTTTGCCAGTGTTCTATTTCTCATGGTTAATAATAAAAGTGAAATGTGTGAACCTGACTTTGATGGGAAAAACCCCAAATATGTCATCTTAAACAGGTATTATACTTTTATTATCATATTAGCTTTGAGTTTGTTTCGAGTCAGTATTTGAAAATGGAGCAGACCGCCATGAAACAGAGGTGGAAAATCACTGACAGATGAAACTAAAATGAGTCTAAATAGAGCCTGGCTTAGACTAAAACATCTTGTCAGCTAATTAGAAAGGCTTTGTGAGCTGAATTTAGATGGAAAGTGCTAATCTCTGCAGAATTGTGGCCTGGAATGATCCCACTTCATTCATGGTCTCAAACTTTAGAATTTTGATGTTTATTACATGCAGCTGTCCTTTAAACCAGACAAATACTCCACTATTTCAAAAACGATTAATAAAAACATTAGGGATGCCTGCATTAGCATGGCCCTAAAATATGTCCTCCAATTGAGGTTTGTCTAAGATATACATCTGCATTCATATCGTTGCTGTCCAAAGGAAAATCGCAACTTTACAGGAGAGGCCAAAAACCACATTTAATTTGAATGGAAGTCTATGGAACCGGACGTTTTTCCAAGCAGTTTTGGGCCATTTCTGTCTGTCCATTCTTTATGAAATTTCCTTACAGTGTAAACAGCAGCTCATGTGATCAAATGAGGCATTAAAGTAAAAATCAACAAAAATGGAGATACATGTTTTTCATTGGACAGCGACGATATATAGGTAACCCTTTCTTTTACAGTCCCCTAATTTCTAGGTATTAACTAGGTAAGTGTGAGGCACAAACTCCAAAGTACTAGGTCATTATTTTGGGGAACAAGATGGTAAGTACCAGGACAGTATAAATTAATTACACTGAAATGTCTCATCGGTTCTAGGTATCACACTTACCTAGTTAATACCTAGAACTTAGAGGACTGTAAAAGAAATGAACATGGTATTCTACCAAAGTTTCTAGATCCTGCACCATTTGTGTACCAGTAGGTACCAGCACTGTACCAGCACTGGCCCCCTGTTCGGGCAGTGTCTGAGCTCATGGTGAGTTCTAGGCTCTAACCTTCCTACTAGCTGGAATATTATCCAACGGAACACTAAGCACGGTTGTAAGTCGCTCTGGAGAAGAGCGTCTGCTAAATACCTTAAATGTAAATGTAAATGTTGTGTGCTACCGTCACAGTGAGAGAACTTTTGGGTCGTAGCTATGGTGGAGATGCTTATTGGTTTGACTCTTAAAACACTGGAAACCTTTGTAATGGTGGTTGAACGTGGACAGATGTAGACAAATGTTAATTGTAAATTGTATTTCCTTAGTAAAATCCCAGTTTATGTGTTTTAGGAAACACCATTAGCATGAAAACAGTGGTAATGGTACCTGGTACCTAGATTCTGCACCATTATTACATTATTCTGGTATGAAACAGTCGCTTGCTGAGCTCGAGGGCATTATTTGTATTTGTATTTGAGTTCTGTGGTAAAGGTCTGCCCCTGATTTTGGAGCCGTTTAGAGCATATTTTATAAAATGCATTCATCTCAGCTAGTTTACTTTATAAAATCCCCTTTTGTGCAGAGTGCATAATAAATACCATTTTATTTTCGACTTTTAAAGAGACCCTTATAGAGACTTTAGCATGGATTATTCTGCTTTCATTTAGTTCATTAGCGGTAATGGGTTCTTGGCCTGAAATTGATTACTTAATGACTGATAATGAGCGTTTACAGCCTAATGAAAATGTGGCTGTAGAAGAACAGGAGACATGCTGTGTATGTCTCAGTTCCCTCCTGCTGACTCTGAAAGAGGAGGTGGGCCTTATTCACAAATCTTGCCTTAGGCCCCAGCAGCTCTAAAGACAGCCCAGACCTTAAAGTTTTTCCACATGCTTAAGTAGGGCATCTGGTTGTTTCTGGAAAAGCGTTTCACATTAATTTCACATTATCAGTTATTGCAGGGTAAACAGAGCTTTCTCTTCACTTTTCCTCAAACTGATTTTTTTTTCTACCTAATTAGAGGCGCATGCCATTTGCCTGTTTCTACACTGTTGTTTTAACAATATTCACCTGGATCTTAACGTGGGATTCTAAAATTCCGAGATTAATATAACAGAAAATGATAATGGGATCAACAAGGCTGTGATTTACTTTCAGTGAAAAAGATCACTTTTGGTGTGAAGTGCTAATTTCTAGAGAAGATTACAGAGTCAGAATTGTTCAGACTGGTGGTGATAAGAACCTGATATCTGATATCTGATTTTTTAGATGTAAAAACTCAGACATGCTCATAATGACTGTTCGGTTTGAACAGTTTATATATACCTGCATTGTAGATAATACAGCCCCTGTTTCCCATCGCCTCCAATTCAAGTCTGTGAGTTTCCCTCCAAGGCACCATTTCACATTAAGCCAGTTTGCATGACTTTCTTTACATCTATGAGATTAAATTATGCCTATATATTTTTTAAAAAATCCATAAACATTCCCTTTAAGGATAGATGTGGTACCTCCCTCTGGTAAAACATTCATAGTAGTGCTTGAAAGTTTGTGAACCCTTTAGAATTTTCCATATTTCTTGCATAAATACAACCTAGAACATAAAAAAGATTTTCACAAACATCTTTATTGTAAACCTTCAAAATTAAACATTTAATTAAACAAATAAGACAAAAATCTTACAGAAGGTCATTAATTTTTTTAGGAAAAAGATTGAATATCATATTTCTGAGAGTTGCAAAACTATGTGAACCTATGGCGTGACCCTCCTGTGCAGCAATAATAATACCTCTGTTAATTGTTGATCACACTGGTTTGGAGGAATTATAGCTTGTTCCTCCATACAGGACAGCTCTAAGTCTGGGATGTTGAAGGGTTTTAACTGTTCGTTTCAGGTCCTTCCACAACATTTCTACAGGATTAAGGCCAGGACTTTGATTTGGCTATTTCCAAAACATTAACTTAATTCCTCTTAACCATTCTTTGGTAGAACAGCTTGTGTGCTTGGGATCTATGTCTTGCTGCATGACCCACATTCTCAGTTCATGGACAGATGTCCTGACATTCTCCTTTAGAATTCGCTGCTGTAATTAAGAATTAATTGTCCCATCAATGACGCCAAGCCATCGTGGTCCAGATGCAGCAAAACATGCCAAGCCATCATATTCCCACCACCATGTTTTATAGCTGGGATAAGGTTCTTATGCTGGCATTCATTGTTTTCCTTTCTTCAGACATAAAGCTTCTCATTTAAACCCAATAGATCTATTTTGGTCTCATCTGTCCACAAAACATTGTTCCAATAGACTTCTAGCCTGTCCATATGTTCTTTAGTGAACTACAGATGGGCACAGTGAGAACAATGACTTTTGGCCAATCACAATGTGCCACCTGTCTTTAAAAGGATTCAACTTACTCTTATGTTTTGCCACTTTCAGATGGCGACATTTCTATGTTCTCCTTCTTTCTCCCCCCACCACCAGTTTGGCCCCAGTCTTGTTGTCCAGGTAGCAGGCTCCACCCTTTGCGAGGGTCTGAACGCTTCAGGGCCTGGGCACAGGACGGGGCCTACCCCAAAGACTCTTTTGTCATCCTTCAAATTGTACACCTTGAAGAGTAAATATCACTGGAAGCTGCCCTGTGTTTCTTCATGAACTTCCAGAGTATTACATGCCTAGCTCTTGGTGTGATCTTTGTTGGGTGACCACTCGGGGAGGGTAATGATGGTCCTAAATTTCCTCCATTTATACACAATCTCTCTGACTATCCAAACTTTTTAGGGAGGGTTTTGTCTCCAGCCCGATGAGTATCAACAACTATTTTAAGGCATTTCTGAGGCCTCCTTTGTTCATGATGCACTTCTACAGACGTGTTTTGAAGATCTGATAGATAGGTACCAGGTTTTTAAATACAACACGGCACCCAGTTACACCTGATTGTCATCCAGTTGACTGAAAACACCCAATTCTAATTTCACCTTCAAGTTAACTGCTAATTCTAGAAGTTTACATTCTGTTGCCACTCATAGATATGCAATGCTGGTTTTCCCAATAAATAAACGACCCACTCATTTTATCTAATTGGTTTAATTGCGTTCTCCTTATATACTTTCAGAATGTGTGCAAAAATCAGATTTTGTTTTGAATGATATTAATGTTGAAATATAGGACATTCTAAATGGACCACAAACTTCCACACACCACTGTTCAGGCAGTGCACTGAAATAAAGGGAACTGTTGAATGCACTGAAATCAATGGTGTCATGACAATCCCACTACTGAGCATGCTGCCCATTTATATGGGAAGACTAATAACCAAACATCTTCCTCTACTGCACATAGACCTAGCAGGGGGTTAATGAACCATGGCTAGTTAAGCTGTACGCACCGATCCCTTTAATGACTGAATGGAGAGCCTTCTCCAGGAAACAACTGAGAACCCCCACCGAAACAAGAGAGCCTAGCAGAGAACAAAGCAGGAGAAGACCGGGGAGAACTGATCTTTTTTCCGTGCACAATGGAAAACATTAAAATCAGCCAGCCGAACCTGACATTAAGTCAGATACTTTGCCTGAGTCATAAAATGCTCCATACACATGATTTGGATGTCATTTATTCCTCACTGGCTTCCCTCAAATCGTGCTGCAGCATGAAGGCTTTGCTGGGCTCAGATGAAGCATCTGCTGACCATCAAATAAAAACTGGGCAAACTGTTGAGTTAATGATTCAGACTTTTAAGCAGGATGTACCTTAGATTCAGTTTTATCAGCTAGCTTCATCCATTAGCCATCGGTGTGAACATATGCCCAGGCCCTCAAGTCATTTATTTCCCTATAAACGTGAGAAAAATTAATGATAACATCTTTCACTCGCATGTTTCCACCGCTAAAGGAGAAGTAAAGAAAGAGAAGCCGATAGACACTCAGAGTTTCATATAAAACCTCATGCTTGGCAATAAAAAGCACAGTAAATGTGGGGGAGAGAAAGATTTCAGGCCCTAGCTCCTCTGCTCCACTCCATAAGAAGAAAAGGCCAGCTGATAAGTATATCTGCAGGGTAGTCCTGAATGGTTAGGGATTTGTTTGTATTCATATTTCAGTGGGATGCAGGAAACTGGAATGAAACCGAAGCCCTGAATTCAAGAGCTGTCTTCTTCCCATTCGCTTTCTTCATACCAGCCTTTTGTAAAGCCAGCGCTAAGCAACACTAATGCTAGAATGCTACTTGTAAATAAACTAAAGCTGCAGTAAAAGGACCCATAGAAAAACAAGGAGCAAAAAGCCCAGCTGAACGAATAAGGGAGTTAGTCTGGAGGATCTGCTAATGCAATCAGCAGCAAAAATAATCAGCTCTACTGGCCTAACTCGCCTGTGCCATTCCTACTCACCCTGGCAGGAGGACTGGTCTGTCTGCCTCTCTCCCACACACAGACCCCCTTTCTCCATCCCTGCCTGCCATATTTTAGCCCAATGAGGCGAGGCGAGAGCAGTAATTCAGTAGCGAGTGCCAGCAGTGAGTACGCCACTCATCTATCCTCCACAGCTCAACACTAAGAGAAGGGACTGTGCGAGTGTCAGGCAGGACAGTCATCTTATTAATAAAGGCTCTTAAGTGCTTCTTGGCTGTGGTTCTACAGCTGCAAAGAAGAGTACAGTGCCAGTCAAAAGTTTAGCTAGTCTATGAAAACATAGAAGGTCTCCTTATTTTTAGCTTAATGTTTTACTTTACAATAAAAGACCTCAAACTGTAAAATAGCACTCAAGGAATTATTCAGTCACTTTAAAAACCCTCTAGAATGGAGAATGTGCAGGAGGATAGAACAGATTTTTTAACTTGCAGTGACGGTTGATATAAAAATATTTTAAAGCAACTTTGGAATAATTATATATATATATATATATATATAAATTCTGTATAAATGTATTGGCTAAAAGTTTTTTGTGCAACAAAATATATATTAGAGGTGATCCTGCGTGGCAAAATATAATATTGTGGTACATCAGGATATGTATTTAACTTCAGTCAAGTAAATCAAGGAGAGCCCAGAAATTGTGATGAACTGAAATACATTTGGTCCAAATTCCTCCTCTGTGTTGTATCACTTATATTTGTTGCTGCAGGAAATGTTTCATGGAGGTGATGCTGCTAAACGGGGCTCTACTGGTTATTAAAAGCGTTCCAGGGTTTACTTTGGCTTTTTCTAGCCTGCACTGTGAATGTTTTATGTCTCAGTGTGCTCAATAACAAAACTTGAGAAAGTATAACTGTTTGTGTGTTACCAGGTTAATTGTGTATGTGACTTGGAAAAACAATCAGATTGTATTTGATCAGTAATCAATGCGGAAATCCAGGCAATCCCAAAGGGATACATTTACGGTATTTAGCTGACGCTCTTATCCAGAGCGACTTACAAGGTTAATCATATTACAGGTAGGCCAATGTAGTGTTAGGAGTCTTGCCCAAGGACTCTTATTGGTGTAGCACAGCCTAGTCAGTCAGCCCGGGATTCAAACCCCAGTCTCCCACCTGTGGTGGTTGCTATTTGGCGGGTAGTGGTGTTATCCGCTGAGCTACACCAACCACCATTTCTTGCAACTGTATGATTGTAGTTAAATTGGTGAAGAGCATTTAATTTGTGGAAGCTCATTAAACTTTTTATTAGCTAGTATTCTCTAAGGAATCATCCTTTAATGAGCCACAAGTGTCAGATGCCAGTCATGGCAGCCTATAGCACCTGATTCAATTCATCAGCTAATCAGCAAAACGTTTATGCCTTGGATTCAGATGGAAAATGCTAAATTCTGCAGAGCTGTCGCCCAGAAGCAACCCAGTGTGACATCCCTGTTTGGCAAATCTATGGCATTGGTCTCTGTCGTTATATTTAACCCTGATTCCCTTAGCTATTCCCTCAGCTACACGCCTACATCTGGTCTTTGGTCTTCTCTTACATTTAGATCAAATTTACCCTTCACATTCACCCTTCATCATGTTTGCTGCATGGCCCTCACTATAAAGGTGCATTACCCTACCTGCAGAAAGCTGTCCTACCTCCCTCCACCACCAGTCTCAGATAGCAAAGAAGTGACAGCTCTGCAGCCCTCAATAAGAATGCCACCATCTGCTCGCTACTTCAAATGCAATAAAAACTCTGCTGAGACCACAACACAGCCTCGCAGCAAGCGGGTAAACACCAAATAGCAACACATTCCTTTGGAACAATCCCAGCGAACTTACGGCGCGCATCCTAACGAAAGCCTCATTCTTCTCCTTGCACAGCTCTGCGTTCTCCCCCTCCAGCTGGCGGACGCGGGACAGCAGCCTGTCCGTCTGCTCGATGGCTTTCTTCAGCTCCTCACGCTCCCTCATCTCTGCCTGTGCACACACTGCTGCTGTAGATTAACCTGAGCAGCGGAGAGAGATCCAACTGCCCTTAGACTCTTTCTCAGCTCTGCTGTGCTCTGTCTGCACTCACCCCCACCACATGTCCACCCCCCCGCTCCAACCTCCTGCCCAACCTCCTGCTCCTGGGGCCTCTTGGCCCAATTCAAAACAATTCCAAATTTCTTCCACTGATATTTCCCTACTACAATAACTCCCCTGGATCAGACACCAACCAGTGCGGAGTTTATTCTGCAGTGACGTGGGGATTTAAGAAAAATGAGCAGGCATAATAAACATCCAGCGCTTGGGCGAAGGAATGAAGACATCTGTTAAAGTCATCAGGTGCTGCTCATAATGACACATAATGTGTACAGTGTGGCAGCTGAAACATCTCTCTGGCATTCTGGAAGGACTTTCTTCCCTTCTTGGAGAATGACAACAGAAGAAATGACTACCACATTCAGCTAAATCCAGAGCAGTCTCTTCCAGATCAGCTGATACCCAACCCCCCAGTCCCACCTCTACAGATGGGCTTGTTCTGTATTCTGATGAAGAGTAGGTCCTGCTGAGTGCCTAGCACCAAAAGCACCCAGATGATGGAAGCAAGGGGCTGCTGAACCACAAGGAAAGGAAGAGATGTTACTACTCACGACTGATGTGACTGGTTTATGACCAACCACAGGCCAAAGGTCGACTTTGTATATAGCTTTATCTTTGCATGTATATCGCTGTTTTGACAGGTACGAAAAAGAAATACCTTTTCTGTCATATGGCCAAACCTTGGCTAAACAGACTGTTCTGAAGACTCTCCACACATAGGTAAATGTGTCTTCATCAAGTAACAGCTGCCATATAGTTTTCTTTTAGGGTGAAACTGAAGTGCAAATGAAACACAGAGTGGTTCTGAGCAAGCACGTTAGCCCTGTTCCCTCATTACAGAATTCCATAGCCCAGAAATAACAAACAGAAACGCTAAGTGTAAATTCTTCTCACTTTCTGCAAGATTTGAAGTACACTGAACACTTTTCCTTGTGTCTGTGCTCCACATGCTATGAGGTACATTTGATCAAGCCATACAGTGCATGCCTAACACATACTGTTACCAGTAGCATGCGTGTTCTATTATTGGTAACACATTTACAATATATTTATGTACCTAATGCAAGCATGCATTTAGTGGAAGACTTTCCCTGCTGTACTGCTGTGCTGATCATTTGTAATAATGCTGTTCTGTCCTTACAAGATGCAACATGCAATTTTGGTTACCCACAGAAGAATAAAATGTAGTTTCCTTGCATGGAAAACATGTGAACTAATTTTCCAAAGCTCATTCAGAATCATATTTGAAAGCTTGCAAATGACAGTGGAGGAAATCTGCTGCAGCTTGAGTCCAGGCATTCGTGTCATTGGAAAATGGCTTGACATTAACAAACCCCTCCCTGTCTTATCTAAACAAAGACGTAAATCTAGACTTTTGGTAATCCTTCTTGGAGCGTCAATGAGTAATTTGTAAACTACAAACTATAATAGGAACTGGCAAATGTGTTGGTCATCTGTTTTAAACAAACCTTTTCCAAAAAGAGTTGGGGCCGAAAGTGAAATGCAAATAAATACTGAAAGAAGACATTTAAAAGCTACTTAGACTTTTATTTGGACAGTACAAAGGCAACCAATCAACTTCATAGGTTTTGTAAATATAGAGTCATTCCAAAATTGATGTCTGCAATACATTCTAAGAAAGTTAGGACGAGGCGATTAAAGACCAGAAACATTGTGAAAGGTTTAAAATACATCCTTAACAGGTAATGGAATTATGCTTGAGTATAAAAGGCATAGTCATTAATGACTAAGAATGGCCAACCACTTGGCCAAAAATGGGACTGCAAAAATTCCAACTGCGGTTTCAAGAATTAGGTTTTGTCCTCTACAGTGATAAGATCATCAAAAGACTCAGGAAATCTGGAGAAATCTCTGTGTGTAAAGGAAAAGACCGAAAACCCCAAATGTGGTGGACCTGTAGTAAAACTGGCATGTTTCCAGGATGGATACCACCACAGGCTAACACTGTTCATAAACACTGTTCACTCAAGGCTGTAATGTGCACAATCATATGTCAACTGCATTCAGACTTCTCTGGGCTTGAGCTCATCTATAATAGAAAGTGTCCATCCACATAGTTACCAGCATAAAGTTTAAAAACCATGGTCTGCCATGGTAGAAGACAGTATTTTTGGCCAACTGCACATCACAGCTAATGCTGAACACATTTTGGAAGCACACATGCTGCCGTTCAGATACAAAAGCATGGCTGTGTAATCAGAGTAAAGAGATTAGACTGACCTGCAGCGAAAACAGTCGTCCATCAAAACATTTGTCTCACTAATTTCAAAATGCAACATTTAAGGACCTGTCCAATTCCACAGGTGAAGACTTATATAACAGAGGAATAGGTCAAATTCAGTATTGAATCAGTTTGTGTCTTTAGGCTCTAAACAATTATTAATTGTTGTTAAAAGGATAAAAGGAATGGTGATGTAACACTACGGAAAACATGCTCCAGTCCCAACCTTTTTGGAACAGGTTGCAGGCATCACATTTAGGATGAGCATATTTTTTACAAAATGATGAAATGAATATAATAAAATATCCCAAACTGTGTTTTTGTACCATATTCAATTGAATGCAGGTCAGAATGAATGAGCTACTCACTGATTTCTGTTTTTATTGGAATATCACACACTGGAATGTCTCCACTCCACTGTCTCTCTCTAATATAACCCACAATTGGGGTTATATTAGAAGACGTAGGTTTAGGCTAGGACTTAAGAATGATGGCACACTTGTACTTTGTAGCAAAGGTAAACCAAACTCCAGAGCATGCAGCAGTTAAAATGTCACAGCTATATTGATTGCTATGAGCTGACTGAGTGTAATATTTGCTCTTCAGCATGTACACAACCTGACGTTCTTGGTGTGGTCTGATCCCAACTGACTCTCCGAACCTGTCTTCACAGTCAGGACAATTTCCCGGTGGGAACGCTCTTGCAAATCTTCAACACCGGTTACAATGTCTCTCCCTTAGGCCTTTGTGAATGGAACTGTGTATGTTGCAAATGTTTTCGTGCCTTGACTTGATCCGGGAGGATGTGTCCGGTCAGGTTTTCACACAAAACACACAAATTATGCTTTTTGCGAGCTATGGCTCTTTTGAGGAAATAACAGAGGTTTTTTGGTATGAGTTGAAGAGTATGAAAGGCTGTCCCTCTGGCAAACACACGTCACACATTCCTGCTTTCATACTCAATTGTTCAAGGCCCAGATCATGAGCAGCAGTTTTCCAAATAAATTTGTTCCCCTACGCTGCATTCCAAGTCTGTGGAGGTGACACGGACATAGAGACCAGACTGGGATCCCAATCATTTGAACAGCTGTCCAACCCCTTCTCCCCAAACGTTCATTCGCACTAATGTATAACGCATTAACCTTGAACTGCAGATAAATTATATCTGGGGCAACGTGTAATATTCCACTGGCATGAATATCCATAGACATCTTAGATCTTAAAGTTAAATAAGTCTTAGAATTGTTTTTTGTGTGCATGCTTTTACAACTAAGGTCATATTGTTAATGCATGTTTTCCTTTCTAAGCATATTTATTTCTCAAAGTGCAAATCCTTTCATTTTAAATCCTACAACTGGAACACTATCCATCACACATTTAATAAAATTATTTTTTTACTTTTGCTCTAAATCTTAAAGCATTTTCATCCAGTTTTTAATAAGCTACACACAGACTTGGAAATGCATCTCTCTCTCTCTCTCTCTCTCTCTCTCTCTCTCTCTCTCTCTCTCTCTCTCTCTCTCTCTCTTTCTCTCTCTCTCTCAATCAGTGCACAATGACTGACAGCAGTTCCGCCAGTGGAATGAGAATCCAGGCTCTAGAATGAAAGCGGGGGAATTGGTTTTATCCTGGACATCTACACGACCGTTCTCATCCAAGTCTATTGAGATGTGACAGATGATGCGACAGCAGGCATGGGATGGAGGAGACAAATGGAGTACTCCCCCTTTCCCTGGTACTGGCATAGCAAGATAGGATAGTGTCTGGGGTTGAATTGGCTGATGAAACACGGGGCATGTTAGGACACCCACTTAATGAAGCTGACCTGTATATGTACTCAGATCGGTTTAATGCCAACTCAAACAATATGCAGCAGCACAGCAAAATTTACAAAGCAGACAGAATACCAGCATTGTGATGAACCAGTGTTAACATTCCACTTTTTAATGAAGATTTATTTACAGATTACTTTACTTTACAGAGCGGTAATAAGTAGGTAACAATATGGTAATAATACAGTAATTAGTTCAATCATTAACTCGTTAATTAAAAGTGAATTTCCTAGTTGTTACTCAAGAATAAATCAGAAATTGTAGTGAGTTAACTATAAAATTAGCAGGTAATGTTTGGTACGTACAATTTATACAATTTTGTAGGTAATTACTATTGCATAATGGCTTTGTTAACACTCGCTACAGTTTATGATTTAATAACAATTAAGAAATTGACATTTACTTAATGATTACATGCAATTTGCTACTGTAAAATTACCATATCATTCCCTAATCATTACTGATCTGTAAAGTACTATGCTACCAAGATTTCTGTATAATTTAATGTTTTTCTGTAAATAAAGTTCCAAGCAAACACATGCACAAGGTTTTGATGTGACTTGCTCCATAATAGAGAAACTAACAGTCAGAAATGAAAGTGATAACAACAGGAACCAGACATTTATGAATATGAATATGCTGCCGGACGCCTGAGAAATGATAAACTTGGGATTTAATTTATTACAGATGTGCATGTGGAGTTACTTTCTCTACAGTGATCCATTAGTAAAGGTAAGTGGTGAACAAATAATGTAATTGAGTTAAAGTAGAGATTCCCAAGGTAAAATATTCCTCCAGTAAAAGCAGAGGTTCCTCCCTTTAGACCTCCACTGAAGTATTTACCCTCAAATGTACTGAAGTATGGAGAGTAAAAGCAGCACGATTTATTATGGCTCTAATGTCCTATTATCGTTTCTGGAATAAGACTTTTCCTAATTAACTTAGTGCAGGTGAAGAGACACTAGTGTCACTCTTGGTCCACCAGTCTTTAACAGAAGGTCATTAATTAGTCTGACACTGATGTCTATTCAAATGATCAAGAGCACAAAACACTGAAGACATTAGGTAGAAGACATTAGCTAGAACAAAGCTCTGTCCAACAGGTTAAAACAAGCTCAATACCCAGTGCTCACTGTACAGTGATTGGTGGGCTCACTTTTTATGCACACATAAGCCGAAAGGAAGGACAGATTTGGCATGACCTAGTGGAATACTAAGTATGATATTAGACTATGAAATGTAGGTAAGTAAGAGTAGGTCGTCACTCAGAATGGAATTACTTCAGTACAGATACACTACAACAACTACCTACAGTGCAGTAACCAATTACATTTACTGTCCACCACTGTTAAAAGTGCGTACACAGTTTATACATAGTGTAATAAGGAGCGTTCAGTACATCGAACTGACATACTGTGAATCTGAAACGCTGTTGTTTCTCCTTCAACTACAAATCTCGCATGTACCAAAGTGGACAGTAAAATGGGCCAATTCCAAAATCGAAACTATTACATAACAGTCTCGACTTATTAATATTTAATATTTGTATATGACAAAGGGTTAACAGGTATGATGGTTAAAGTCAGCAGTCTTAGTGAACCAACCATGTCATGTACTTTGAACTTGTCGTTGAGATCGAAAGCCAGTTACTTTAGCTATTCACACAGGGTCTCACTGTTAACCAGCCAATCAGAACAGAGAGGCGTTTGGCAAAAAAAGAAAAAACAGCTCATTTCATTCTAGGACCAGATCATACAGTGTAAATCTACAATTTCACATTGAATCCGTCTGCAAATCCGTCCTTCCTGAAACCCTGAGTTAGCTAAACTGGCAATCAAATCTAACCAAGCCTCAGGTTTAGGTTAAGTAATTAGCTGGTTATCATTACTCAAATATCATTACTCAAACTCAAAAGCTTTTGGCAAGGCAATGTTGACTCAACAGATAACCCTACCAACACTCACCCCGCCCCCTTCCAGCGATCGCTAACCTGCTCTGAAATGTTTGCATTCCTGAGAAACGTGTGAGCGTGCCACTAGCGTGCACACACACACACACACACGTCAGTCCAGAGAGCACTCTACAAGTGCTCAAAGGCCTTGTATTGTTTACTCCTGCAACTAGAACTGAGCAAAAAGGTAGAGTGAAAGGTAAGAGTGCAGGAGTAGGCCTTCAGAGATCTGGATTGCCAGACACAGGCTAAACCTTGCATTAATCTGAATAGGTTATTCAGTCCCAACCTCTCAGTTCAATGTGTGTCTGGAGCAGCAGCTCATTAGAAGTTGTACTGAAACATTTAAAAAGGAGCAGATGCAGTTTCTTACGTGTGTCAGAGGCTTGCTGTTGATGCCAAGAAGTGGCCGGTACTGGTGAAAGTCAGTCTGGATCACACAAACTCTCTTCTCCATCCTCAGCACAGGCACACTCTCCCCATCCTGCTATCTCCTCCAGGCTCCCAGAGGAAGTGAGGCTTCTGTTACCTGACCCGGAGTCACGCAGCACACACACACAAACTCTCTCACACACTCTCAGGGGGAGGGCACTTCAGCGCCAAAAGAAAACATCTAAACTCTCTCTGACACTTTACTCCACCTCCCCACCCAGTCATCACCACCCGCTGGAAGATGTGCCCTAGCATGAGGGCCACCCTGAGCCCTGAGGGTTAACCCTCTAACTGCTGAACGGCCTCTCGTGTGAACTGCTCTTGGACATCACCTTCTATCATAGCTTACATTTCCTCATTTATGTGCCAAAATGAGTCATAATTCATGTACACATGACCATATCCCAACCTCCTATTTAAAATAAACATGCTGTGTTTATTACTGTGCCCTTATAACTGATGTACATAAATAAACTCTGTTCTGATTGGCCACCCTTATTGTGCCACATCCAAGAAGCAGTCATGGCTAAAACACCCCTTATAGGAACTAAAAGGCTTGTGCAGTTTAGTTTTTGGACAGTGAACTCTATCTAAGGCTCTATCTAACAGGCTTGTTGTTTACCTTGCAAGAAATAGCCTGGCCTAGATATACTGAGGTGTCTAATTATGAATAGCAGCTTACAGCCACCAATTAGCTGGCACACGCGACTTTTATACTAACCTAAATCTGTTGATCCACAACTTGTGCTGGCCATCACCCAACCCTCCAGTGTTTCCAACAGACCTTCTAAAAGACAACTTTAATATAAACTCGTGTGTCATTCTGAGGTCCTGGTCATGCTCATATTAGGAACTCCTTGTCTCCACAGTTTTTCTTTGTAGGGAGAATATGTGCCATGTTTTGGAAACAAAAATGAATTATGAGCTTTGAATTATGAGCTGAAATGACACTAAATAAAAGTAAGTTCAAGGAGCAAAATATATTTTGGACCCCCTGATAATCTCAACATCAAAATTCTGAGGAGTCCCTGAAAGAAAATCCCAAAAAACGCATTATTTGTTATGTTAGGGTGTCATTGTTTCACTGCTTGATCCACAATCGTTGAGCTTCTCTCGTTTTGTATTCCTAATCTAAACGAATCGGTAATGCAATATTGGTCTGCCTCAAGGTGGCGCTGTTAGTCCTTCTTAAGTCTGGGATAGCACTCAATAACTTGTCCAAGTTGACTGGAAGTAAATTGTTACTCATTTCCCAAACTGAATGGAAACAGAGACATACAAGATCTAAATCCATGTGTGAAAGACAACCTAAAGCAAACTCTAACTTTAACCATTACCAAACTACAAAAGAGGAACTGTTTAACCAAACATTAAGGCTAGCATCAGCACTGCTATGGTGAGAGGGCCTCTAGCCAATGCTAAATTAGCATGGAATTCCCTAAATACCATACACTAATATACCACTACACAGTAAATATATACCATTATTCTTAAATATGCAAACACTAGCTACTCAGAATGTCGGCTAAACCTGCCAAAACAAGTTAACTAGTACATTCGACAAAGTCTGCTGGTTGATGTGGGGTATTTTGGCAATGCTGCCAGAATTCTGATGTGAGCTTATTGAACAGCAATGTAGCAATGTTAATATTTAGACTTGTCTGTGACCTCATAGTGCAAACGATACAGCATAACACACAGCAAAGCGTCACAGCATGGAAACATTTGTTTACCAGAGGTCCCAACAGATTCAGGATTCAAGAGATCAGTTTTATATGCAGACATAAACAAACAGTTTATGTCAACAATGAAATACAATTACAAGTACTAAAGTACTAAACAATGAAATACTAAGTACAAAGTACTAAAGTACTAAACAATGAAATACAATGAAATACTAAGTACAAAGTAAGAAAGCACAAAAGAAGAAAAGAGAAAATGAAAATATACGTATGTAAATATATAAATTAAGAACATGTGCAATATATCATCGCTGTCTGGCAGCTTTGCAGGAGACGACAAGCACCTATATTTTAAGTTAATGGAACCAGATGTTTTCCAAGCAACTTCTGTGGGCCATTTCTGTTTGTTCATTCATCATGAAATTTTCACACAATCTAAAGGGCAACTCTTTTGATCAATGATGCACAAAAGTAAAAATATACAAAAATGGAGATACATGTTTTTCATTGGACAGCGACGATATACTAGGTACTATTCAATCTGTGTGTCTTTATTTAATGCAAGTCTGAAAGGCACAGAAGCAGAACACATGCAGAGTATGCAATATTAGTGCAAATGACAGTACTGTGCAATATACCCTCAAGTGTCCAAAAGTCTCAAATATACATGTGTCATACACATAGTCTACATAATGCAGTATACAAATAATAATGGTGGTCCATATATATATAAATCAGAATCAGAATCAGAAATACTTTATTGATCCCAGGGGGAAATTGCAGTTTTTACAGTAACAACCATTTAGAATAAACAATAATAATTTACAACAAGAGAGAAATTTTTCAATATGTACACATATATAAAGTCTTATAATACAATAAAAAAAATAAAATAAAAAGTAAAGTGGCTGTGGCTATAATAATAAGTACAGATATACTGTTAGCAGCAGTAAGTGTTCAGTAGTCAGAAAATTATTGCACATTTTGAGTTGTGGCACACATAATTAAATTATTGTTTTACTGTTATTACTGTACGTGTGAATGGTGTCGTGCTCTAAGGGAGGAGTTATAAAGTCTGATGGCCACAGGTAGGAATGACCTAAATGATACATTGAATCACCAGCGTATGTGCAAAATGTGCAGTCTGTGCAATTAAGCAGTCTGTAATGTTTTAGTGGTCATCTCATAGGAGAGAGGACTGAGCATGAGTTACATGACCGGTCAGATGCTTGCGGCAGAGGAGCATGTGGTGAAATGGTGGTTGAAGGTAGAGTCCTGATGGCCTGGGGGCAGAAAGTGATTCTCAAAAACGTCCTTCATTTGTCTCATAGGGATTTTTGTTGCATGAAACAAATCAAAATCTCTATCTTTGCTTGAAAATGCCATTGTGATATAATGCACAGAAAACACGTCCTGACTATGATTTATAAGCTGTATGTGTGCTGCAAGGGGGCGCTGTTTTTCTCAGCTGTCAGTAAATCTTGCAAGTGCTGACACCACTTTCCTCTACTCATCCCTCTCCTGTCCAAATCCCCCTCAGCTTATGGGATCTGACATAATAGCTGCAGGGAAGTGTTAATCGGGCATGAAATTGTATTTACCTTCCACATGGAAAAAATGTCAGCAAGGATACTGAGCTCTTTCATGAGCACAATAGGGACTCAAGTACTATCCATCCGTAAGCATGAAAAGACTTTCATGTGACCTGATGCAAAGCCTTGCACAAGTCCGGGACAGAAGACGAAACGATGTGTATATCTGCAGTGATGATCAATCAAACGCAACAAGCTTGTGCAGTATCCGTTTTGGTCTCCTTCCAGCGTCGCTGGGGTGGAAGCATCTCTCTTTTTCTCTCCCCGTCGGCTGCTTTCTCATTTCTGCAGTCGTGTGCTCTTGAGGTCAACCCAAAGCACCTGTGATACTGTAAATAATCCGCAATTTCATCTTTGATCCCACGCCTTGCTAAATCAATCTACGTTACAGCCTTCAGACAAAAGCACATTGACAGAAACCAGAACCGCTTGCCCAGATTCTTTCATGCGTACAAATCACCGCCCCCCCTCAAAGAAAGCCTTCAATAATAAACTTCTCAGCTCAGGAGATGACAGCAGATCCTTGAAGATCACAAACAAAGCTTGGCAGGAGCTCAAACTCAGTTCAAAGTTGAGCAGGTGACCAGGTCTGACCTCGCCATGTACAATCCAGGTTAGCATGAAGAAATATGGACTGACCGACTGTCAAGGCCCAATGCATTTGTGAATCTTCCCAGCCAAACTAAGGGCCCTACAGACCGATAGGTTTGGGATTAGAGAGCAGTGTTCCATTTCCCTTCTATTATAACTGTCTTAAGGATGTGCCAAAGCAAGAGCTACTGGGTAACATCCACAACTGACAGCCTTTTATGACTCTTTCGCTCTAATCACTGAGCCACATAAATCAAACACCCAAAACAATAAGCAAAGCCGGAGCATCTGCCAAAATGGCAGTTAGGGGCTGATAGGAGCTTTATTGTGCATGGCCTTCAAGGTAGTACAGCTCATCGGGCAGCGATTGCTCCTTGGAGCCTGGCCATGGCCCAGTGAATAGCGCTTTTGTTTGGACAGCCACATTAAATGATAACCAGCATGTACGCCTCTCATGCAGTGCCAGTGTGCTGGGTATTCGTTATGCACACAAATGACTAACTGCTCTCATGCATCTCACCTATGTACAGGTACAATGCATGCAAACAGTGGAGAAATGGGATTTCTCTCAGAGCCTACTGTGTGGCCCTGATGTTTTAAAAGCCAGGGTGCATCATCTCTGTATGAGACAAACTGTTTTCAGCACCTAACCAAACATGCAGACAGATATAAAACAAACAGCGTTCTTCTGAACAAGCTCCATGTATTGATTACTTTTGGGGGATAACATTAACCACTGATTTCTGATGAAGCACAACAGTAATAACAGACGTTTGCACTTTAATTACTAGTATTTGACTCACTCCTAGTTGAACGTAATTATAGGACTGCCTACATGGCGCTCCTACAGAGAAATCATCCCAGCGAAAGGTTATATTTCCATGTCTGACACATCTCTGTGGAATCTGATTAATTAAAGGTCTGGGAAAGCATACATTTAGCTCCCAGCTTTTTCGGTGTTAATGATAACTTCGGCATGATGCCCTTTAAACGTCGTTCCTCGTCACATGAGCGTGCATTCCATTCACTGAAATGCAGCAAAGAAAACAGTCGCTGAAAATAAAGTCTATTTTTAAAGAGCCTGTTCTACCTGATTCGCACTAATCAAATAAAATTCACCCAGAGGGAATCAACCAATAGGAATAAAGCTTGCCCTTAACACCACACCAACTTTGCCAAAGACTGCAATGGTGTCATGCCAGACTGTCATGGAGATTTAAATCCCTTGTTGATCCCACAGTGGGGAAATTTTGTCTCTGCATTCAACCCACCCAGGAAGTGAAACACCCACAAACACACTCACTAGTGAACACACACACTAGGGGGCAGTGAGCACACTTACCTGGAGCGGTGGGCAGCCCTGTCCACAACGCCCAGGGAGCAGTTGCGGGTTAGGTGCCTTGCTCAAGGGCACCTCACCTGTCAGTTCAGGGAATCTAACCGACGCCCCTCTGGTCACAAGGCTGGTTCCCTAACCTCCAGCCCAGGACTGCCACAAAAAAAACAGGGGAGAGCGCGAACGCAGTCCCCCACTACCAGAAATTATGCAGTTGAGATTCCCGCATTTGGGGAATTCGCAAGGATCAGCACAACCGGAGTGCAACGGTTAAGCCTCGCCCTGGGTGACCCACCTTCCATGGTATCGCCCCTGCCAGGGGCAGGATGGCAGCAGATCATCTTCATTAATGAGTTGCGCTTTTGTTATGATGGAGATGACCAACAAATATGTAAATCTAAATCGGTGGGGCCAGTCATTCTCTGAGTAGAGAGTTTTTGAGCCATTTGTGATTTTCACACAGAGGAATTTGTAATGTGCATTTAACCCATCCATGAAGTGAAACACCCACATACACACACACTAGGGGGCAGTGAGCACACTTGCCCGGAGTGCTGGGCAACCCTATCCACGGCGCCTGGGGAGCAGTTCGGGGTTAGGTGGCTTGCTCATGGGCACCTCAGTCATTACTGTCAGTTTAGGACCCTGCAGTCACAAGGCTGGTTCCCTAACCTCCAGCCCATGGCTGCCTCAAAACTGGAAGCAGCGGGATTCAACCGCAGGGGACTGGAGCTTAGAAGACCACTCCACCTCCAATCCTACTTAAAAATGTACACAAAGATGTACGTATGTTGCATTAGCAAACACGGTGGCTGGATGCCATACTGGACTGGACGCCATCTGTATGTGTTGCTTAATAAATTTTGCCCATATCAGTCTAAATTTATCATAATTTATTGTTCCTGGCAACCTTTATCTTCCTTCCCAACAGCACTGCAGTCCAACATTTCTTTCTGGGTGCAACTATTTTCTTGTTGATGAGTGTATATCTGCACAGCTGGGCCAAAAATACGTATATTAAAGCTTTACACATATATGCTACAAATATTAATGATGGGCATTCTACCCCTACACCGCAAATTAAATAAATTATGCTAAATCAATCTCAGGACACCTGAACATTCAAGTTACAGCTGAAAAAAAGGATGAGTACAGGAAAGCCATTAATTACCTAAGGGCATCGTGCATTGCTGGTTGTCATCTTTGATTGGAAGCTTGGTTTCATTTGATTTAAGATGTATTTTAAAGAGATGTCTAGATTTACTCCCTCACCACTGATAATCTACATACATGAGCTTCATATATCACAGAACACTGGTTATCTCATGAAGCATGTTCCCTCAAGAATTTCCACAAAACTCCAGCGCAAACCAGACGCTGTTGTAAATCAACAGGAGCCTTTTGGCAGTGTGTTCTATCATCAGTGGTCTACTGGAGGTAATTCTAGGGCCTAGTAACAGCACAAAAACAGGGAGCGCATTTCAGCACAAAATGTGCCAAATAGTTCCAAAAGAGTAAACAAATGTAAACAAATCAACATAAACAAATTTCCTCCACTACACAAAAGGTAAAATCTTTTTTTTATTGTTATTAATGCAGCCATGGATACACCACAGAGAAACTCAAAAATGATTCTGTTGTGGGGTTCCAAAACAAGCTCCAAAGTGCCCCCTACTGGTACAATTGGGAATCTCACTTTGTGTGAGGAGTTAAAACCCAGGTCCAGGTCTTTATATTCCATCAAATGAGCCATTAATTAAGACATTAATGTGACTGTTATCTTCAGTTCACTACATAAGTAGAAAATATTTCATAACTCCATTGCACTTTTACATCATATATGGCTGTTTATCCGACATAAAGGGAGCCATAAGACAAAAACAAGAAAGGGAGAAAAGAGGGTGAAGACTGTTAATTAATTTGGAAAAAGAATTTTCGTGTGCTGTAAGCTCCGTGCTTAATAGGATCAATCTCACATGGTCGATGGCTGAGCCAAATTCTCTGCGCCTTACTCTAATCCACTAACATTGAGCCTGTGCTGTGTAGACCACAGCAGGTGCCACTCTCACTCTAATCTAATACAACCTATAAGGACTGAGATTTACAACTTGCCCCTCCTGACCTGCAATCTGCAGCCTGTATTCAGAAAGGCATTTGGAAAACCCACCGGTGGTCTACTCCCCTCGGTATACCACTATATTCTTATCCGTTTCATGCACCTTGATCTCGTAGAGCATATTAGGTGGAAGAAGCTTGACCATGCTGTCCCATATATACACGGACAGATTTTCAGTCGTGCTGTGTAACAAAGAACAGAGGGGGGCGTTAGGGACAGGGTGTACATATATGGCAGGACAGAGATTACAGAGCAGTCTTAACTCATACCTGACAACATTATCAAAGTATGGCACGTCCAGGTCCAGGTTTTTGTGGTCGAGGGGTTTCATGATGGCCTCCTGAACACAATTCAGTTCAACAGTTGGCAGAAAAATGCGTAAAGTTAATTTTAATATTTTTTACACAAATAATATTATTTTATTTCTGTATTTGTTATTTAATTATGACAAAAATTAAAAAACGGAAGAAAGAGCAGAGATTTTATTAGTATGGACACAAGCCAGAAAAATCCCTTACCTCTATATACTGTTTAAGATCCGTTAGGTTCATCACCATCCCTGTGTTTTGGTCAATCTATGCAGACAGAATTCACAGCTGTGCATTCCATGTAAGTTTATAAACATCTCATCTCCACTGTGTATGGTACACTAACACTCCAACATACACACTTATGTAAAGCTTACATGTTTAGGGCACTTCAGCTTTGACAAGATGAATTCTGCTTACCTTTCCCCGTACTGTCACTTCAACTGTAAATACAAACAACACAGCCCGTTTCAATGGAGGCAAGGAAATGAATAATAACAGGCATACAGAACATATAGTGTGGTATACAATAAATAAGAGGACCTGTCCTCATTCATTAATATCTTCCCAAGTTTTATCTTACATCTGTTCTTGAAAAAGGACACAGGAAAAGACTGCATCAGCTTCATGATGTGTTCTTAAACCATAGAACTGTGTGCACCTATGTGCTTTAGAGTGTGCACAGATTGTGTTCTTAACAAACCCCACATAAGAAAACGCTGGCGAATGGCAGAATCTCCATGAAAACTGTGTAACTGAGTTTTAGAAACAGATTTCGGGTCAATGAATGAGGCTCAATGTTAACAGACTTACCTTTGTAGTTGTGGCCATGGCCATTGGGGTTATTGCACTTTCCAAATATCCTCTTATTCTCTTCATCGCTTAAGGATTTGCTTAAAAAAAATTAAATAAATAAATCAGTAAAAAAATACATCAATAAATAAAAAACAGATTATTGCAAGTGTTTATTTTGTATCTGTACATTTATTTATTTATTTATTTATTTATTTATTTACTTACTTACAATAAAATATAAAATCCAAAAAGTGTAAAATGATTCCAAAACAGTAACATGTCGGCAACTTATACAGGTTTCATAATGTATTACATAAATAAATAAACATTTAACTAAATTATATGTAAATAATACATATCGAATCACGCGAACTACAGTTCCCATAATGCTCTTGTGTCGACGCTTTGAGCAACAGGTTTTCTCTTCCGCGTACACTGTTGAGTCATATCAACAATGGCTTAAAATATGATTAATGTTCATTTAAAAGGGCCAACAACAAAAATAATCAGATGTTATCTTATAAGCAGCCTTAACGGGAGCAGATATAACCCCCACGATAAACAGTGGACAGTGAAATGGTCAGCTTAACATGCGCTAACAGACGAAAGAGCCCAAACTCCACCAAATCGATTAAACGACTGAAAATGGTACCGAGGGTGTAAAGAGTGATGTACGGTGCAGAAGGTGTCACTCGGGTGAGACGCCTCAGTGAGAGGTGATGTGGGGATATGGGGGAGTTAATGATTTACCTGTGGAGCCGATGACAGGCGCTGAAGCTCGCCACTCGAGTGATGTAGCCCACGCGCTCTGCTGACCGGTCCAGGTTGTTTTGCTCCATTACAGCTCCAGATCCCTGGCAGTGCTGCTGCTGCTCTGAGTGCTTATAAAGAGCGAAACTCTGCGGAATGAGCCGGAGTTTAGGATGAATGCGCGGTTCTCCGAGGTTTCGCTCAGCAGCGCCGCTTTGATTGGTCCATTACGGGGGCTGTGTGTGTGAGACAGTGTGCGTCCGGGGAACCATGAATAAACAGTCTTCATCGATTCCAGCCGAGCAAAATGCACATCACGCGCCTGCCTGCCTCCCTCTCCCTCTCCCTCTCTCTCTTTCTCTCTCTCTCTCATACATATATATATATATATATATATATATATATATATATATATATATATATATATATATATATATATGTATATATATATATATATATATATATATATATATATATATATATATATATGTAATATATATATATATATATATATATATATATATATATATATAATGTAAATTATATATTATGTAAATGGTGGATCATTCTTAGCACTGCTGTTGACACTGGTGTGCTGGTGTGAGTGGATCAGACAAAGCTGGAGTGTTTAAACACCTCAGTGTCACTGCTGGACTGAGGATAGTCCACTAACCAATACTCTCGAGCCAGCAGCTGTCACGTGGGCAGCGTCCTGTAACCGCTGATGAAGGACTAGAGAATAACCAGCACATGTTATGCAGATGAGCTATTATCTCTGACTGTACATCTACAAGGTGGACCAGCAAGGTGGGAGTGTCTAATAGAGTGGACAGTGAGTGGACACAGTGTTTAAACACTCCAGCAGCACTGCTGTGTCTGATCCACTCCCACCAGCACAACACACACTAACACACGACCACCACGTCAGTGTCACTGCAGTGCTGAGAATGATCCCCCACCCACATTATACCAGTGCTGTGGCGGTCCTGACATGGGGAATGTGAGACAGAGCAAATCCCTGGAACAACCCTAAAATATATACTCTTAGCTCAATGTAAGAAATAAGGCATAGGGTCCTGCAAGAAGAACCAGAGTATGTCTTACCTTCAGGCAGCCAAGGAATACATGTACCTAAAATCTCAGATAATATTAAAAAATATTTATTAGTTATTCAGAAATTTAGCTTCTAACTCAAACTCTAAATAATAAATAATAGTGCCTATTTCAAACCAAATTATTTAATGATCATCAGATTTCTAATCAGAGGGCCATTTGTAATATATTGACCCATGTGTTTGAAATTTAACATTACAGTTATGTCTTATATCCCATTCATTTTATATGACTAAAAATAAGCTTATGTTATGATGTAAGTTGTTGCAGTCTTAGAAACTATACCATACCTAAATCTCCACAGCTAGATTTGGGTTGTAGTACCTTATAGGTAGTGTAAAATGAGGATCTGACACCATCTGGTAATTTAATTAGTTTGTATTAATAAGATCAAGAGGTCCCCTGCTGTTAGCTAAGCCTGTCTTTCGTTCCTACCTCCTTATGTAGATGGCTTCCAAGAGAGTATCCAATAGTGTCCCTCCAGCAAATCAGAATACAACCCAGTACCCTGCGCTCATCCCTCGTAATCTAAAGCAATAAAATCTGGGTTTAAATAGCACGGCGGATCGTGTAGCACTGTTGGCCGAAGCTGACAAGTACCTTTAAGATAACCCGTCCCTCAAAAAGCTCCTCTCAAGATGGGCAACAGTAAAAGTGGTGCACTCTCCAAAGATCTGCTAGAGGACTTGAAGTCCAACACTAGATATACAGAGGAGCAGCTTTATGCCTGGTACCAGACCTTTATGAAAGAGTGCCCCAGTGGCCAGATCAGCAGAGAGCAGTTTGAAACCATTTACGCCAGCTTCTTTCCAGACGCTGACCCCAAGGCTTACGCCCAGCATGTTTTCCGAAGCTTCGACTCCAACAGTGATGGCACTCTCGATTTTAAAGAGTACATCGTGGCATTGCATCTCACCTCCTCCGGGAAGACCATCCAGAAGCTGGAGTGGGCCTTTGCACTGTATGACTTGGACAAGAACGGGACCATCACAAAAAATGAGATCCATGAAATTGTTAAGGTAATTTCTATATTGATTTTTTTTGGCTTAATCTGTTGTCAAGATGTTTAAAATGTGTTGCAGTAGTGTACAATGTGCCTCGGCCCACAGTTTACGAGTTCTGATCATGCTGTGGTATTTTGTTAAACATGCATCCATTTCATATTTCAGTCCATATTTAACATGATCTCGAAAGAGGACCAGAAGAACCTCCCAGAGGATGAAAACACGCCTGAAAAAAGAACAGAAAAAATCTGGGACTTTTTTGGGAAAAAAGAAAACGGTAGGACACTTTTACAGCTTGTTTAAATAGAAATGATACATCTGTGCCCCTGTTTTCCCTAGAACACCATGTTGACATTTTAATGGTAATGTAGCTATTACTGAAGTCTTTAAGAAGCTTCGCTTTTCCTCACAGATAAAATAACAGAAGGAGAGTTCATCCAAGGTGTCATGGACAATAAGAACATTCTCAGACTGATCCAGTTTGATGAGCCTCAGAAGGTCCAAAACAGGCTGAAAGAAAAGAAACAGTAGTATTTCCCAGTGCTGTCTCGTATGCCTTTACTTTTCATTTTGGAACGTTTTGTATTTTTTAATTTTCGTGGGAATTATAATGTTTTGGAATTTTGAGTTTGTTTCTTGGATTTTTAAACTTTATTTTTGTTCATACCAATAATTTATGCACAATGTATACAAAACAGGACTTTGGCTAAATTCAGTGTACACTGGAATATATCAAATATTATGTTTGCTATCCAAATTATTTTCAGACTTTATATAACAACATTTATAGGAACAAACACAATGTTTTAAATGGTAGGTGGGTACATTAAGGGTTGAACCCAGTTGGGTTTAATTACACTATACAAAGATCATTGAAATTGACTAAATTATGAAAGACCTAAAGTACTGTACATCTACACACTTAATAATGGATCTTCAATGGTTCTTCAAGTAAAGACAGTGGTTCTGTTTCCAACTACGAGACAAACAGCCATAAAAAAAATTGCTTGGTGAAGCAAGCAAAGGATCTTTGCTCGTTCTTCAGATGGGTGGAGAACGTGTGGTATATGGTTCTATGTAGTACCAGAAAGGGTTCTGCTGTCCTTATGATGTTGTAAAGCTTGTAGGAATAAAAGAATCCCTTTAAAGCTATAAACAGAACCTTTGTCTTTTTAGGAGAATCCTTAAGGAACCATGTTTAAGTGTCCACAATACAAATAGTACAGGTGAAATTCACAGTTTCTATTCATGACCATGTCCTCCATCAGTATGCTGGTCTTTTGTTTGGCATTCATCGTCTACTGTATAGTTCCATATATGAATCCCATTAACGATGCATGTTCTTTGTTTTGTAACAGAGAATAAATACAATATTGTAGTCCTGTCACCGTTTAAAAAAAAAAAGTCATTATTTCACATTTTCATCTGTATAATTTAGTCATTTCCAAATAAACTGGCCTTTTGTTTTCGCAAAATGTCCATGAAAATACTTCTTGACATACTTTCCTCCATGAGTTGATGCTGATTTGTCCTTCTAAACATTTACGCGTTGTATACAGGATGAGCATCAGCAACAGAAATGTACATCTAAAGGTTCAAAGGTTTCGTATGTCAGGGCAGATCCAAAAGTCTGCACTGGAAGTCTGTGAAAGAGCCGGAGGATGTTAGAATTCACTCTCCTCCAGAATCTCCTCCATGGTCTCACCTAAGGTCATCTCTCCGTCAGAGCTGGACAGACTCTTCCTGGTGTAGAACTCTAGGCCTGTGAAGTGTGCACAGGATGCCTTCTCTGTCGTTGACTGAACAGTGACCTGGGTTAGCTGAGCTTGGGTGGGCACGTGACTGCCCTCCTCGTACGAATCACTGTGGTCTGTGGGGTGTCTTGGTGACTTTCGTGACTTCTTCCATAAGTGTTTGGGGTGCATGCGGGCGAAGCAGTTATGAACCTCAAAGTGGTTGGCGAAGAGGTACACCTGCCACCTGTTCTTCAGCTCAGCTTGGACCTGGAAAACCAAACATCACTATTGAAAACACGGATGTCTCAGTAATTAGGGCTAATGAACTACAAGTGCCATTATGATCCAAGAACCACTTACTAAGGACTTGATTTACAGAGACTTTAAAAATAGCCCGTGCACAAATGGGTTCGCAGACCGGCATCTTCAACAGAGACAACTAGTGGCAAAACTACTGCTAGTGCAGGCAAGGAGATTACACTGGGTAGTAGGGTGGCCACTTTCATAATCCCAAAAAAAGGAGGGGGGGTTGGGCATGATGCTAGAACAGAATTAAAATCATAACCTAACCTCTATAACACATAAATGATTCACCCACTTAGTAGGGACAAATTTATGATACTTGTGAGTCAGACAAGGGCTGACCTGCGATTAGCCTGTAGGAGAATCACAATGCCACATGACCACGGTAAACCAGTGCTATGAAAGGCATGTCTTTGGACATGGACATGAGCCAGTGGTACACATAATATTGTTCACAAGTAAACATTTTAAATAGTTCATCTTAAAAAGAAGACTGATAGTTGTTCGTCCAGGTACTGCACCAGAGGGAGGACTGGGAGTTGAAAATCCGGACATGTGGTCTAAAACTGGACGTTAGATAACTTAATCACATAATATATAAGTACTGGCTTACACTGGAGCACCATCCTGTATAAGTCATAGTAATAGGAAGTAAAAATGCATATATTTTATAGTTACTGCCCTGGTAGTCTCGACCTGAGATGCTCTGCACACGCACAAACTGAGCATCTGATATTTATTACTAGACCCAAATATGGGAACTCTGTTAGTTTCATTCTGATTGTCTATGTTGGCTTGTGTGTACACACTCCTATAATGTACCCTTTATCGCTCTAATGGGAAACAGACATAGGTAAGGTGTTTTTAACGCATGTAACAATGTACATAGTTGTCTGCTCAGTGTGAAGTGAAAGAGAGGTATATAGTCCCCTTATTAAAGTTCATGAATTACATGACATTACATTAATAAAGTGTACATTGTAGCTCACATGTCCCAGCCACGTCTACACCATTCATCTTTGGACAGTTCCTGAACTCTGGACGGCTGTTCAGCAGATATTATTTGGGTAGTGCATCATTGTCAACACAGGACTGATACTGACAAGGTAGTGACTGGGTTTTTTTTTTTTTTTTTTACATGCATCACTGTCACCACTAGTTTGAGAGTGCTCCATCACCCAGTTATAAATTAAAACTGATCATTGTTAAAGGGTTAGAGGAAAGCTACTGCAAACTGTGCATCAACAGGCAACAATAAGCTGTTGCTGCTCTAAAGCAACACATATGCTTGCATAAGTTCCAATAACTTACCTCTCCATTTGCAAAGCAATACAAGACAGCAACCAGAAAGCCCTAATGCAAAAACAACACAACACTATGATTAGGTTAACTACAGTCAAGGAAGACAGACAGCTCTTTCCTGATGAGCTGAAAATCAGATAACTATCGGATCAGTGTAAAAGATTACCTGGAAGGAGCTCAGAGTTAGATGGATGAAGTTTCGCACATAGCGGTGACTCCCCTGAATAGTTTCATCTACGATTACTGTGAACACGATCTCATGGATCCCGAGCAGTGGGATCAGCACCAGCGTTGCTCTGGCTAAACTGCATGAAGGGTAAACAAACAAAGAGTTCCTGAGAAACTTAAATCCTTCATCAGTGGGTGCTGCTTAAGTAACGGACAACATACCTGTATCTGTAGTCTGTAAACTTTACTTGGTCAGCTTTTAACTTTGACAGCAGAAGTTTTATAATTTTCAGAAATATACAGAAAATGACCTGAAAAACAAACAAGGGGATAAGGACCATCAGTATGGCCTTGTGTACTGATCAGTCTACCTCGAACTTCAATGTACTGTGCAATCATGTGATCATCTTCTCAGAGCTGCTACCGAGCCATCATAAAAGCCCCTCAGAATTTGTGTCATGGCCGTTGTATGTAAAGGACGCTCTTTCAGGACAGCTTGTGACTAGCATGAAACACATGATGGCACGTGGCAAATCTATACAGTGTAGCCATGAAATCCTCATCGTGCTGTGACAATTTCTATGTTGTGGATTTGCTTCCTGACTGATCTGGCCACTGAGTATCTCAATTCCAAAAAAGACTGGGACAGTATGTGAAATGAGCAATGACTTACAAAACCACTTTGACTGTTTTCTCAAACACGCTATCACTGCAGGGTCAAGCTATTTAACATTCTACTATCTCAGCTTGATGCCTCCAACATATTCCAACAATATTCCTGTCTATCTATCTATACAAACACATCTACACACACACACACACACACACACACACACACACACACACACACACACACATATATACTGTATATATATATACACACACACACATACATATATACTGTATATATATATACACACACACACATACATATATATACATGCATGCTTCTGTGACGGTTATCACCACATGGGCCCTGAATTACTTTGACAACGTAGATATAGTTAGTAAATAGACCTGGGCACAGTGGACACATCTGTGGTCTGACAAGTCACATTCTGTATGTGGTAGAAGAGAATGACTGCGTAATCAGAGAAAGTGGATGTTAGGGTAGCCTGCAGTTGAAAATGTTGAATGTGTCGTGAGGGTGAAAAGGTGTGGTGCAGGAGCCAGACACTGGTCCCGGGACTCTCTAAAGACACACGCCCAGGACACACTCCATGCGGGATAGAAGTGGTGTTTATGGGCCCAAGCAACCACAGATCTCACCATTACTGTCCGGAGTAACTTAGAAGCAGCTGTATCAGACGGGAGGCTAGGCTACAACTAGCTCCTTCGTCCCGCGCAGAGAGCTACAGCTCAGCGCGCATGCGCAATAGTCAAGCGCACGTAATCGACCGTTACAGTGTGATCATGTGAATGTGTCTCCTGTTGAAAACCACCGAGATATCAGGCAGGTCACCTCTAACCATACATCTCCACTTAATGGCAGACAGCAAATTCACACAAACTACCCCACAGTCCAGCTCCAGCTTAGCTTAGCACATGCAGCACATTTAAACACCTTAGACTGAGAAACACCAACCTATTTACAATAAATGTCTCTCCTACCTCTAGGGCAGTGTCCCCAGGACCCTCTGTACTCGTACATTACTATGTTTGAGTTAGTAGAAGGACTCTACAATGCTTTCCATTTTGCTCATATACTGTCCCAGCTATTTTGGAATCTCTAAGCACATTATTTTAGAGCATCTGTAGTCTATTAGTCTCATAATGGAATTTGCTGGTTAACTTTACAACAATAACAATGACCTTTTGCTGTGTAATGGGAAGAGTAACACTCACCAAAACTGACAGTATAATAGGAGCTCTAATGATCCACCAAATCCACTTGTAGATAATGAACCAGCAGCTTTGGGGGGAAAAAAAGTGAAAACTGGAAGATGAAATATACTTTATATGAATCTATAAAAAGAATAATGAATAAAGAATAATGGCTACTAATGCTACCTGTGAATCAGCTTACCCTTTATTTTCATATAGAATTTTAAACACAGTCCAAGGTGCCACAAATAAAAAGGGTGTTCCTAAAGACAAACAAAGGAAACACATTTAATGATTGCAAAGGCCAAAAGCCAATAAAGAAAAACTGTATGAATAAAGAACTGAAGAATAACAAAAACACAGAGATAATCAATAATTAGCAGATAAAATAAGATCATCTAAAAAAAACAGGCTCATCATACATCATACTGATAGCCCTTTACCACAAGCTGTTTGTACGGATCAAAAACAGGCCTACCCCATCCTACCAGCATGTATCTCTTCAGCAGGCTCCGCTTGGTCAACACTGCAGTGAAGAGCAGCGTGTGGAGAAATATCGCCTCCACCAGGAGCCAGAAGTAATTGCACCCCACAAAATACTGCATGGAGACCTTGGAGGCTTTGCAGATCAAAACAATCTAGGGGGGTTGACAGGTTTAATGAATGACTTTTCTCATTGTGAGTGTATGAACATTTGGCTGTTTTATGCATGCCACATTAACTGGACATGCAAGTTGTCACTGTCCAAAGAATTGTGCGAAGATAATTGTGCAATTATCTTCAAAATAGCAACTTTAGAGGAAAGGGCAAAAACCTCATTTGACTTTAATGTAAGTAATGGAACCAGACTTCTTCCCAAGTGATTTTGGGCCACTTCTGTTCATCCATTCATCACGAAATTTTCACACAATGTAAACAGCAGATAAAATCAACAAAATCAGAGATATGTTTTTCTTTGGACAGTGAGAAAGTGTATTTATAGAATCTGGTATTCTATCTGGTATTTATATATTTGCTTTTATTGTGAATTATTCAGTATTGTCATTTGGCCTTAATCAACAATACTACAGACAAATAAAAAATATAAATAACGCAGTACTGTAGAATCCGTGTAGCTGTTCCATCCATTTTCATCATTGGGCTTGTTGGAGTACATGATGTATAATATGATTTCTTTGGTAATGACAGCCATTGCTCTAAACATGAATGACACAAAGAGGTTCATGTGGATGTAGTTCCTCGTACAGTGAAGCTTCCTGAAAATGAAAAACAAAGATCATCCATCGCATGCTTAATTTGTGATGAATATCATTAATAAGCTTTGCCAGTGATCAATATAATAGGTAGATCAGATAACTGGAGCCAGCAGCAGACTCCAGAAAAACAAAGGACAGGTCTGGAGAGGGATGACACTATTTGACCAATAGGAGAAGAGAACAACATCATGCCAGAAGAGGATACTAGGAAATAACATCACAGTATGAAGGTATATTTAATTATGTTGCCACAATTTATTTGATAGGAAACATAAGGCCAAATGACAGCTATAAATACCGGCTAGTAATAATAAATCATGTGCATGTATTCTAAAGCCAAGTTGGGTCAAGCAGCATCTACATCATGCGTTTAACATTAAACAGAGTGGGGCCCAGAACGGAACCTTGTGGAACTCACCTCAACAGGCCCATAATGAGCACCGCCAGAGAGAGGGACGTCAAGGACAGTGAGTAGCCCACAATGGAGAGTATCCTCAACACTGAGTGGCGAAATACTTTATCTTCCTGTGTTATGGAACAGGCAAGGTACAATATACTGCAAGCTTCCATAGAGACGAAATCTAAATTTGTGCTGAAAACCAGTTTACCTCATCTTTGAAAAACTGGAAGTCTTCACATTGCGACCGATCTTGCCACACAGTACTGGAATTTTCTTTTGTTTTCCAGGTCCCATTGATTGTGCAAATCTTATACGCATTTCCTGAAGAACCTGAGGAAGAGATGTGGAATTACACGTAAAGCAGGATTTATTCAGCCACTGTTTCCAACAGTACTTTAAATCAGTAGGGTAATGTTCTCAGTCGTAGACGATGATTCCAACTGTAACTTCCCAGTACTTGTTGCCCTTTCATCTGAGTGAAACGGAATCATGATGTCAATGAATCAATGTCAGGCTCTTAGGTCATTGCGTAGTCACATGACAGATTTTGACCTATGAAAATCTTCTGCCAAGCAGTCATGAGTCACTGTCGTGACAGTGGCAGTCTCCAGCAAGCATAAGGACAGGGCAAGAAAACGAAGAAAACAAACACACGGCAGCAGGATGGTCTTGAGCGCTCTGATCCGGAGTTATTTTTATTTTTTCATAAAATGAGATGTCACATGAGAGCAGATAGGATGGACTACCTTCCTTGATCCATGGTAAATATGGAGGGCAGGGTACTGATATGATTCCAGGAGATGAATGTGGCCAACAGACAAAAGCGTCCCATGTCCCATTGCAGTATATTCCTTAAAAAGAAGGTTTACAGTGGATGACCTCATCTAAAAATGAACAAATTATAGACTTTGGTTATTACTGTGTTTTTTACCTACCAGTTACAGTATGGAGGGTGGCTGCCAGGGTTCTTGTACAGTTTTCTTGATATTTGGCGCGTTTATATATCAAATCTTCGAGCAAGGAGCCGGAGGCCTTGAAAAATACAGATCAAACACAAGAATAGTTTACTTCCCCTTCAAGAACTCTGAGTCCTACCGTACATCCTCACATGCTGATGCTGTTAGCCAGGTTACCAAAAAATAACTGGTTGGTTAGTGAAACTCAGCTAACCACATTTGATCACAAGATGGCAGTATTTTAAGATATTTGCCTCCAGAGAACTTCCATGCATATTGCAGTTAATCTATTGAGTTAATGTGCGTAGACATTTGCAGTTAATATCCATCATTTCTAAACAAGCACATATGAACGGTTATTGTAAAGTTCAAACTAATTTCAGTCTTGTTAAATATTATCACTCTTATTAAAAATCATCACACAGGTAATGCATTAAAATAGATTAATATACTGAGATACTGAGGTATAGATGCTAGATCCGTGATTGTTGTCCAAGGTTTTAGTGAATGTGTGTGTAGTTAAGTAGCTGAACCCAACCCTTGCTGCTTGCTTCCAACCTAGCAACTGTTTGCTCTCACTGTAGCCATTCACCAAATATTTGCCAGACCGCGTCTAAGAAAAATGTTAAATTATACAACTGAACAAGGAAGACCAGGCCAGGGGTTTGTCTAAAAAAGGGCTTATCTGCGGATGTCTAAAGTGCTTCTTCCTAACATTGCGTGGATACGATGGAATACAGTTTACACAACTTTGCTCAGCTTTTTACGACATTGTACATTTCAGAACATTCCTTGATTTTTATTTCTGTGGATGTCTTAATGAATGCCATGACTTTAATTCTGTTGTATTAGTTTTGCATACATCAAGCAAGATTCAAAATATGTCTGTGGAGTGTTGTCTCTTTGTTTCCTTTTCTGCATCTTAAAATGATTCATTTATGTGAAAAACGACTTTCAGCAAGGACATAAAATCTGAGTTATACCTGCAACTCCAACACATTGCAAAAGGAATGAACTTTACCTTTTAGATTTTCTCAAAAATGAAAACTCAGAACCTCAAATAAACAGTGTCCAGCACCCCTAACCAAGCATTTAAGAATGTCATAATGACAGAGGTTGAAAATACCAGCTATGATTTATGTTTGAACTTGAACAACTGACGACAGAAGACAACACAAGTTATTTACATTTACATTAACGACATTCAGCAGACGCTCTTATCCAGAGCGACTTACAACCGTGCTTAGTGTTCCGTTGGATAATATTCCAGCTAGTATAGGAGTTATATTACATCAGAGTTCTATTACATAGTAATAGTAAGTTATGTTACATCAGAACAAGTTTGACAAAATGATCATTTCATAGATATAGAATTTGGTTACAACAGTAATGATATGCTGATGATGAAAGAAATGTCACTTAAGGCATTTCGACTTACCCCTGTAATAGACAGCAGCAGAAGGAGAGCGAAGAGCAGCATGGTGCCCCTGCCTGCCAGCCTGCTCACTGGCTGAGGAGAAGAACCAGTGGACATGGGTCACTGCTCACCTTCCAACAAGGCTAACAGTGCACCATGGCTGACCACTACATCCCTGAAGCCTCTGGCCCTCCCTTACTCTCTCCCGAAGGAAACTCCTGAGGAAGTCGCTCCAAACTTGCTGTCAGTTGTGTGCCAACTTATCACAACCTGACCCGAATATCCTTGATGACAGTACTCTCCAGTAGAGCTATGATTGGAGGGTTATCTCCAGAAGTCTTTGAAGCTCAATGGACAGATGTTCCTCTACTCCTGGCTCTTCAGCCGAGCAGTCTCCAAATGTGAACGTCTGTGTTTCTTTACTCACTGACTGCTCCCCTCTTGGCCCTCCCCAACCAATCAAGATAAGGCGGGAGGCCAGCCTTCAACGGGTAACTTTGTAGCTGCTGGGGAAGAGCCCTGGCAAAAAAGAGCAAACCTGCATCATAAACTCAATCACCACACATCAAATCCGAATCGTATATCCGGAGGGGTTTTTTTTTTTTGACTGTAATGTGGCACTTGATTTTATGAGTGCCGTACCTCTGAATCATAGCCACCAATACCGAGTTCAGGATCTGTGCTTTATCCCTAGTGAGATAAATCTAAACACTAAGCGCTCACTGGATGCTGGGTAATGCAATCTTAACTTGACAGATCATCATTCGTTTAAGCACAGCCAAGAAAATATTTCTCATCTTTTCCACATTCCCAGAGTGTATATAGTGTCTGTCTATATATATATATATATATATATATATATATATATATATATATATATATATATATATATATATATATATATATATATATATATATTTACCTACTTTCTTCTATTTAAAAAAAAAATATATATATATACACATATACACACACACACACATACATTATATATATATATATATATATATATCTTCTATTTAGCACAAAAAAATAGAAAAATATATATATATATATGTGTGTGTGTGTGTGTGTATATATATATATGTGTATATATCTGCTCTGTACTTTCTTCTATTTAGCACAAAAAAATAGAAAAATAATATGTAGAAAATAAATATATGTGTATATATATATATATATATATACACACACACACACACACATACACATATATATATATATATATATTTATTTTTCTATTTTTTTGTTCTAAATAGAAGAAAGTAGGTTTGCAGGTATGCAGGTAAAGACAATGACCTGTGCTCTGTATACTTAGGCATGTGTTCAAAATGACCCAACTCTGAAGCTTCTAATAGATTCCAGTTTATTACTGTCCACAACATCAGCCATAGATTTAAGCTGGTGGTAGTAACAGTAGATGGTAGTGAACTCTGTAAATGTACACTGGGCTCCACTCAGGGTCACATTAGCATGATTGCATTAGTATCAAAGCAGGCCATTTCCCCCCATAAAACAAATAAAAACCCCAGACGCCTCTTCTCTGCATCACTGGAGACAACCGTCTTTTAGCCTAGAGCACAGAGGTTCGGTGGCGAGCTTGCACTGCATCAAGCCGTGTGTCAGCTTCATCATAAGAATGACAGTCAGATACATCCATATACTATACCTAACCATTGTGGCTCATTGGCTCAGTAGTACATTACCACCTTATTCTCTTTCTGCCAATCATTAGAAAACTCAATTTGGGCCGACATGATGTATTGGAGTAATGGAACAAATGGAAAAAGTGATTAGCTTGTGTGAGTCTACAGTAATTTGTCAAGAGAGACCTTTTATCTCTGTACGTGTTCTTCTGTTTTTGGCAGGTCAGTTTAATCCTAATTCAGTGAGACTTGCACAAACATTGAGATATCAACTTTTAAGCTGCCTCACCTCTACCAGGTGGTGCATTCCCACTCTTTATAGCTGTATTTTGTTTTTGGGAATGAACTAGAGCACATGCAGAACATGAAAGAGCCACAGTCTTCCAATTTTATGATACCAGACTCGATGAATAATGTAGCGTCAGTGCAGAAGGAGATCCAGAGTTAGCCACGAGAGTTCTGCACAATGAAATGATTTTTATTGCGACAAACAGTAAAAAAAAAAAAAACTCGCATGTGGGGGGAATTGGGGGAAAGGTCACCAAGAGAAAAGCATCACACAAAGAGGGCGAACACATTAAACACGCTAGTTTAACTGCGGAGGAAATGATCAAACTGAACCAAGATATCACACAACTTAAACTAACAAGCAACACCATTAAATACATTACATCTGGACTAAACTAAGGCTGCAGAAAGGTGCCTGGCATTTCGGGAGTCCCCGGCGGGCTCCTCTCTGTTCTCCCTACTGGTGGCACAGTGGCTATATTGATTCAAAGGACATGAATTCTTATCAGGTACCAGTCAAAAAGAAGCAGCCTTGGGTGGAGTTTCTGTTTAATCCTGTTCCTAGTTGTGGTTCATACTGTTGTTTGCCCATACTTTCTTCAAATACAACCTTCGGGTTAGGTATTGTTTTCAGCCGTGGGCATGATCGGGTAGCATGGGTATACATATATCAGTGTTTTATAATCAGGAAACATAAAATGTGCATGTATTCCATTACAGTTTCCATAAACAACAGTAATTAGATTACAGGTGCATTACAAAAGCAGATGGATTGGCAGCTGGGTTGCAATAAAACCACATCCTAACAAACCTGTCACCATTTACCTAAATTCTCTGTTTTGAATAATAAATGTGTCACATAAATCTTGTAGACTTCATGACTTTTCATGTGCAATCCATGGGATTACATTTTCACTAGCAGAACTTAAAATCTGCAGTGGATTCATAAAGATATCAGGCGTTTACCCTGGTGTTACATTACGCATCAGTATGCAACTCCATACAACTCCATATTCCACACAGCTGGAGATATTTTACTCCTGTTTCTGTTGTCAGTTTTAACCTGCCACATTTTTACTGTGCTAACGATTACACTTCAGAAATGTAAGGAGAATAGAGGAGAGAGAACAGACTCAAATGGATGTCTTTTAAACTGATAGGACACCGTGATCTGTGTAGACTGCTGGAACCACCTTTAGGGAGCATTTTGTGGGTTTGAGGTATAATGAGCTAATATAGACCGTTTAGCAGTTGAAGCACAGATGATAATTTGGTGATAAGATGACTGGTTACTTTTTTAGAATGGTCTATTCCAGTGTTTCTCAACCCTGGCCCCGGGCAGGGAGCCTCCAGGACCAGGGTTAAGAAACACTGGTCCATTTAATAACTACTGATGAGAAATGTGGTCAAAAGAAGAGGTCTACCAGATTGGTTTGGGTTTGGTAAGTAACAGATATTTGATAAATAAGGCACAATGGCGGGAGAGCAGTGCAGTTTTAAATCGAATAACGTTTGCACAGTTGTTGAACTGAAAGTTGTTACATTTCACAGTTTCAGTCTTAATCTAACATTTTTATATATTTGCCTGAGCTGTCACTCATTTCTTATGACCCCCACCTTCTATGTAATTCTACAATAACAGAGTTTCACATGGAAGTACAAATAGCAAACATACTGCTTATACAGGGGTTGAACAATGAAACTGAAACACCTGTCATTTTAGTGTGGGAGGTCTCATGGCTAAATTGGACCAGCCTGGTGGCCAATCTTCATTAATTGCACATTGCACCAGTAAGAGCAGAGTGTGAAGGTTCAGTTAGCAGGTAAGAGCACAGTTCTGCTCAAAATACTGCAATGCACACAACATTATGGGTGACATACCAGAGTTCAAAAGAGGACTAATTGTTGGTGCACGTCTTGCTGGCGCATCTGTGACCAAGACAGCAAGTCTTTGTGATGTAACAAGAGCCACGGTATCCAGGGTAATGTTAGCATACCACCAAGAAGGACGAACCACATCCAACAGGATTAACTGTGGACGTAAGAGTATCCAAAAAACATAAAACCACGGCTGCCAAAATGACGCTGTATTGGTCACAAAATGAGGCCCTACACCATACTAATAAATGATTGTGGTCTAAAACCAGGTGTTTCAGTTTCATTGTCCAACCCCTGTATATACATATTGTAATATGTCCCTTGCCTTTTTGTCTTTGCTCTGTACTTACTATCTATATATTGCTTATCTATCACTGGAGAAGCAGCCTGACAGTGTTTCATTTAACTGAACAACCCTGCATGATATAAAGGCAAAGCTGAATTGAATTGAACTGTATAAACATGTTGTAATTTTCTGTCTTCTCTTTATTTAATTATATGAATGGCAAGTAATCAGACTGTGTTAGTCCGGGTACTCAGTAATCTGTTCATCAGTAATCTCTAATGGAATATGTTTTAAAGTATTTCTCCTAATCCTGACTGCAAGTCATTAAAAGGCCACAAAGCCTGAGGAATATATGGAATAGACCTATATGACCTGACTAAATAACCTCAGTTAAGTTCTCAGATTAGCCCAGGTCTTTCAGATAATCTTAAATCAGACATGGCCATTACCTGTTAGTCTGCAGTCCTAATCCTTAAAAACTGAAATATGTATAGCAGTGACTAGTCATCGGGATTAGTGATGAATCATCCAGATCATGTAATAATCATGTTTTCATTTAGATAATGAGTAAGTCTCCACAGAGGGGAAATATGACAATGCATCGATTTCTGTAATTCAATTCAAGACCTTGTTGGTAATGATGATATGAGTACTGAAGTGCCAGTTTAACTCTGTCTTTTAATGCTCAGAGACAAAGACAGATTACACTTCTGTGTATGTACCAGGTCTACAGTGATCATTTGATACCTTGATGAGAAATGGCCATTACTATATACATGATTAGCAAACACATAATTCTGTATTTGACTTTTCATATTTTTTTTCAGTTGCACATTAACAGATCAACATCCTCTGTTCTGATTTGCGTGCATACGGGAGATGTAAACAAAATGGACACTGCACTTGCAGTGTTACTGACGGTCTGATAGAGACAAAATTTCCCATGATCTCTGTCTTGGGGTCAAGACGTGTAGCGGATACACAAAGCAGAAGAGACAGAAAACAAATGGAGAAAGAGGGGTCTGTTCTGTAGCTCTACAACCCAAGTCTCTTCAACCCAACCCAGCCAAACCCAGCCCTGTGACCCAGTGGCCCATTACGTGTAGCAAGCAGCATAAAATGCATGTATGGAATGCAACTAAATGACCCAAAGTAGCCTGTGAAATAGAGCCTAAAATAACACTTTCTACATCTGTGTTTGGAGCCAGAAGTGTTTCTAGTAGCTGCTTGTTGTTTTATGTCCCATAAATATTTCACATATTTCTATAAACATAGAGTTTAATAAGAACAGACCTAAACCAGTACCAGAATGATCAAAGCAGCAATGGAAAAACATTTGATTGGCATCTTATAGTCTACAACAAGAGGTTGAATTTGAGACTGGCACACATCCATATCATCACTGGCTTCAGATTTCTCTGAAATGGCGACTTTATGAGATACAGTGTTGGTTTCAGCGTAGATACCTAAATTCCTAAAAAGCTGAGCCAACTTCTAATAAAACAATAAGCAGCAATTAGTAAACACTCTTGGACCTACACTAGCTGAGCACTTTATTAGAAACACCTACCTTGTTTTTAAAATCATTGTCCATTTTATCAGCTCCACTTACCATATAGGAGCACTTTGTAGTTCTACAGTTACAGAATGTAGTTCATCATATTTTATTAGACCCCTTTCACTCTATTCTTCAATGGTCAGGACCCCCGCAGGACCACCACAGAGCAGATATTATGTGGGTGGTGGATCATTTTCAGCACTGTGACATGGGTGACACTGTGCTGTGTCTGATTCACACATACCAGTGCAACATACATTAACACACCACCACCATGTCAGTGTCGCTGTAGTGTTTAGAATGACCCACCACCGACATACCACCCACCCTGCTCTGCGGTGGTCCTGTGGAGGTCTGAAGCTCTGAAGAAGAGGAGGAAAGGGGGCTAAGTATGCAGAGAAACAGATGAACTACAGTTTGTAAGTGCTCCTATATGGTAAAGGTAGCTGATAACATTGACAATGAGTGTAGATACAAGTTAGGTGTTTCTAATAAAGTGCTTGGGGAGTGTATTGTAATTTGAAAACAACACAAAAACATGAAAATGTAATTGTTCTATTATAAGTAATAAGCCTGTATGAGCTATTTTTGTCTATTGCACTTCACAATGTGTGACATAGCGTGAGAGACGTATTGGAATTTACAGGAGTATGGAAGCATTCAGCTCTACCAGCAGAGACAAGAATCCCAGTCTATGGGAAACGTTCCTCAGAATTGTGCCAGGGAAGCCATCCACCAAATCTGTCCCCACTGTGCATTTCTTTGATGCAAGAGTGGCTGAACATTGATGTGGCCTACATCCAGAAACATGTCCAGTCTATACCAAAACCAATCTCAGCTGTTATTCATGTTTATGAAGGTATTACAGGCTGTTGGGTACATTTCAGTCACAGGTGACTCATGTTTGGTCATGTGAGCTTATGTTCCTCCACAATGTGCATATCCAATTCAGACTTAATGGTGTCTGTACTGATGTGCAAGTTACTCATCCTATAAGCATCATTCAGTTACATCTTTGAACTTTGCACTAGTAACAGTTGTTGGCTACAGTGTACGCAATCTTTTCTTGTTTGGGCCCAAAGACCATAACAACTAGACCAATCTGAAAGGTTGACTAATCAGAGTACAGTCACAACGAATACTGTTTATTGACAATGGTTTGTCAAATTACTGTTAAGCCCCTGTGGTGTTATCCATCCCTGGAGCATGAGGTGCCAATTCAATTGACAGGCCGTAATCCATCCTTTCATACCCAGGCATAATGGCTTCACTTGTGTAAAATGCTTTTTGAACATTTCGCATTGCCCCAGCCTTCCTAGTCTTACATGACCCTGTCCTAGCTCCTTTTGGAATTTGCTGCAGGCATGAATTTCACCATGACTGTATATTTACAAAACCACTGAAGTGAAGTAAATATCTTGTCTTAGTACCGTTTAAGTTTAAGTACAATTTAAAGTGGATTTATTGATTTCTGTATTTGTTTGTATTGAACGGCCTCAGCTTTTCTGGAATTGTCATTTCTATTGGTACACTGGCCAGCTGGTGTTTACAAATGGGGTGAAAAATGGCATTACAATGTCTCTTAAGCTTCATAATGGTTTACAACTGTCTAAGGGACTAGGTCTCCAGTTTGATGAACTAAAAACAGAAACCGACACTCATACGTTGCCACTTAAATGTTAGCTACTTATGCCAGTACTTCAGAATGAATAAAATACTGTTGACTTAAAATCTAATCTTGCTGTGACGCCGTTTCAACAACTCCATGAGTTTAAAGCAATGCTTAAGCAGTGAGTTGCATCACTCATATGGGCAAAGTGTCAATAATCACCTGTGGGGGCCTTGACGACAGAAACATGTTCTGCAGTTATGGCAATGCATCTGATAAGAATGCATTATGTCCCCATACAATGCAATCACACAACAAAAACATGCATGTACAGTCACACTTGGAGTTTCCTGAAGATAGCAGTCATATGCTATAAGTGCAACATATGGTTTATTCCCAGAGCACTGGGATATGTATCCAACTAGTAGGTTTCTGATGCTGTGATCTTTAACTCTAGTCCACTGATGTCCTGTAAAATTCCATGCTCTGGGAGGAAATGCTTCAGAACATCCCATAAATACCATAAATTGCGAGTGCACAAGAGTGTTACTTTTGAGCTGTACCTTGTTCCAAATCACCCACTAGTGCTTCACCACCCCATGTTAAAAATGGTGTTTCACACATTTGGTAAACACATGACTTTGTTTGGGGTGGGGGGGGTCTTCTCCGTCCTCTCCCAGCTTCATAATGTTTATGGCCAGCTGTAAATGGGTCAGAGTATGTTTGGTAGTCCAGACAGGTGGTATCTGGGAAATTTAAACAGGCTGCCTGTTGAATACATAAATTGTTTGGTTTGCACACCAATTAGAATGCTGTAAGGGGTGTTTTGCTTGAACGTTTGATCTCCTTTTTCCTTATTTTGTTAATTGATGAACCTATAAAGGGAGGACGATTAGACTACTTGCCAAGCTCAAACTGTGAACATGATTGTACTGTAGTTGCCCTACTAAAACCCAAATACTCCTTCCTGCTTATTTGTTGGCAAAATTTTAATCAGTGTTGATGGTGCTAGTTCCAGTGTAGGCCTGCTTTTATGGGCAGGGCTGTGCAAAGGCTAGCACATGGTTGCCTTCACGTCTTTGTGAAGTACTGACTAGAGAGCATCGTCAAACAGTAAAACAGCTAGCAGATGCCTGGATGCCTTGTCTTATTTGGTGATTCTTTTAATGTTATGATATAGGGGGGGAATATTTCCTCTGTGGTTTATTCTTTTTCTCCTCTCAGTTTAGTCTTACGTAGATCTCCCCATCACATCATGCCTTCAGACTAGGACGGTGAAGATTAGTGTGATGACACAACATCATTAGACAGCTCAATCCAATTGGAGGAGAACATTAACTGGCAAATTTGTTGCGACCCGTGTTGGCTTCCACTGCACTGAATGATCTATCTGAATGTTCTGTTCGATCCATCTAGAGAGAGAGAGAGTTGAGTGTTGTTATGCTCTTTTGGGCACCTACCCATGAATAGCTATCGCTTTCTGCAAGGGTCCAACATGCAATCAGCAGACAATAGGGCCAATGCTTAGGTTGTGCCACTTGTGAGTTCTTCGTTATAGTTTTTTTTAAAGCCATGTTGGTATAATGTGTATGTACACTGGTTTCACTTTCATGTCCCTTTTAATTTGATGCAGTGGTCAAAATAATGAATTTCCATAGCTCTAGATAATAAGATAAAGACGAATCCAGTTAGCAAGTACTAAATTTCCATATACAACATATACTCATCTTCAAAAGAATAGTTCACCCAGAAGGAAGTGTGGGATTGCAGTGCTGTTGGGAAGAAAGATAAGGGTTACCAGGAACTATACATGATGATAAATTTAGTCTGGTATGGTCAATGTTTTTTTGAGCTACACATTCAGAAGTGCCTCTCAGTATGGCGTCAGTGTTTGCTAACACAACATGCCAAACGTCTCGGCATTGAGTTGTTGAGGTTCCTAACGGTCTCCTGCAATAATCCAACCAATGCAGCTTGCAGCTCACATAGTTCCTGCAGATTGTTGTGGTAGGGGTGGAGATGCGTTTATCAACACTGACCACTGTGCCTCCACAAACTGATTCATTGGTCATCTCCACCAAGACAAAAGCGTGACTTGTCACTATCCCGACGTCTGCAATCATGACTGTTGGGTCATTCCTTCTTACGTCACATGCGCAGCCAAGTGTGAAACCTGAATCGTTTGCATGTCTCACAGTGTCAAACCTACATACCAAGACCTATTCCTGTCAGTTGATTCCTTCTGGGTGCAACTATTTTTTGACAATGAGTGTAATTGTGTCCTGTGATGGAATGGCAGTCTGTCCAGGGTGTTTCCTGGGTTCCCCATAATGAGAGCTGGAATAGGCTCCAGCACTTCGGTTTAAAAGATAATTAGATGAATGAATTAATGAATTAACGTATTTGGTTTTATTTGTAAAGTCCATTACAAACTGATTACAAGATGCATCAGTGCTGCTCACAATGACCAACAAAACCAAAACAGGCTTCTACCTAGTGCACCCACGTTACGTTCAATTTCATAATATTTGTCCCATTAAAGGGTCAAATATGCGAGCGGTATTCTCAGTGCACCTTTGACGATTTAAAAAAAACACAGGAAAGGATGATAGCGCCTCTTTCCCCGCGTCATCTGTATATCGCTCAAGCTTTTTCGATCAGATTTGCTTTCTGGCGAACCGAGTGTGGTCTTTAGCTTCGATAAACAGGAGAAGCTGCGCACGGACGCTCAGGGCAGCAGCACTTGCATGACTCCAGCCTCTATTTACATTCTGAGAGTGCTGCAGAGAGATGGCTGGCCCCCCGGCAGAGCAGAGAAAGTGGCTGTGCACGTCCAGGCCAAGCAGGAAAAACAAACAGGTCTCTGAACATCCTGTCCAGCCTCGGTCAACAAGGTACACCAGCAACAGCAGCCAGGGGCACAGGGGCCACCGTCTTTCTCCTCTTCATCACTCTGCAGTAGACACACCTGGGCTGAGTAGAAGGTTTCTGAATTCCCTGCCCCTCATCTTGCTTTACTCAGGGTGATTTGTGGGGCCGAAAGTCTACGTGTTGGGTTTCATGATTAAGAGCCTGCTTCCTCGTACCATCTCTCACTTCCTTAGAAAGTGATGCAGCCTGCTATGGAGGGGAAGATGAAATCGGCCTAGCGCTCCAATAAAGAGTTGATTGGGCTCTGACTGGCGGCTGGCGGTGGAGGGGGACAAAATGAGTCATTCACTTGGAATTATCCAGCAGTGACACTGCTCTCACCTCCCCAAAATCTCATTAGCAGGATGTCTCCCTGTCCCTGAGGCCAAAAAGCATTCGGCTCTCTCTGCCTTCTGAATCCCAACCGCGGCCGCCCTCCGTCGTTAGAGTAGAAACATAGCCGAGATGGATTTCTTTCCGGATCCATTGGCAATTTATTATTCACTTAGTGGCAAATTAATTTGTCGCCACCCGCCCACCCCCTGCGTGAATGGCAGGGCAATCTAGAGAGAGTAATTTATAAGTGTTGCCGACGGTGCCATAAGTTTATTGGCACTTTTGGGCCTGATGAATGCACCCACCTCAAATGCAGGGATGATAGCGCGTTTGATTCAAATAGCTGTCGAAAGGTAGTTTTAGTTAGTTTAGCTGTTGATGGATCTTATATTTAGACTGTCTCAAACAAATAGTAAAGCCAGACATCTAAACAATGCGAGTGAATAACTGTGCCTGTTTGCGTCCATTTACTTTCATCCCTCTACGGTCATGCTATGTTTAGGGTTAAAATACACGCGCCCCCGTAGACAGATAGCCCCTCGGTTGGCTGTGTGGAGGTTTCATCACTGGATGATATATTTATGTGGTTGTGGACCATGAACCACCAATAAAACTGTTGAGAGAAGTTCTCTGCTCCAGGGAAAGTTTTTTTTTTTAACTTTGTAACCAGATTATTTATCAACAACAGTTGCAATAACCAATGGTTGTTTATATCCCAGAGGTTGCTACGGAGGTCAAGAAAGCAGTGAGAGTAACTGAGCCAAGCCTGTACATGACCCGCTGTTATGGAAGACCCCATTCATGGAAGAAAGGCCACTACTCTCTGCTTTAGGGCCATGCTGTCTTTAGGTTATTGGGTAAAGCGTGTTTTCCTGGTAAAATGGAGCAGGGAGCAGACAGGAAGAGGCATCCTTACAACGCTGTAAGGAACTGAATTCGTAAGACATACATGTTAATGTGAAATGAAGACTAATCCAGCTTTTATGATGGCATTGGTAGGTATAAGCTTTTATCAATATTTATTTAGGCTTTATGCATGCTGGCCCTAAGAAAAGAGGCCAATATTTTCAGTGTTCATAATTCTAAGTTTGGGAACTACTTGAATAGCATTACATGCTTTATTTTTCTCAAAACACTATTTTTCTCATACTGGACATCTCTTTTTCCCTTCTGTATGAAACTCCCTGTCTCTAAGGTCAACCAGCCCACACTGTTTTGACTGTTCAACAGCCAACGCAGCCCCAACCCCTATGTAGTGGCTGTTACATCATCTCGTAACTACTGGCAAGCTTGGCATGCTCTTACACAAAACATGCCAAGCTTGCCAGTAGTTACAAGATGATGTCAGGAAAGAGCTGGAATTCCAACAAGGTGCCTCAGGCAGATGAAAGGTTTTCCCTCTGGTGTGTACCTTTATAACATTTCCAGAAAGTTTACATGTTCAGAAAGCTGCATAACACATTAAAGCAAAAGGGAACAGTCAGAAAACTATAATAGGTCCCGTTTAAAGGATGGAAGTTCTTGAGTTGTTAGCGACAACTTAATTCCAGTTTAATAAGATTCACATCCAGCCGTGTTTTCTTCATAACATAATCCAAAATTCCTTTTTTATAACAGAGGAAAAGAGCATTGCCGTGTGATTCCATTTTCCATCTTCTTTCTATAACCGTTAACCAAATTTTGGACGTCCAATCATTCAGGTCTGAGCCACTAAGGTCTGCGATGTCCTCCTCCAGAGAACATCTGTCTGATAACCATCGGGTCATTAAAATGCTAAATCTCTGTTCCTCTGACAGGAAAGTATACAGAAAGTAGGAACAGCGAAACATTGGCGCAAATTCCACGAGGAAGGAAAAAAATGTGGCGTGTTCAGCATCAAAGAATGTTTGAGTTTTCGTCGCTGCAGCTGTGCCAAGGAAGATCAAACCAGTGCTGTCCCCAAAAACCTTTTCGGTCTCCCTGGAAAATGTCCTTTCCTGAGCGTTTCAGACTTGAACGGTCACCGGCAGCCACATACCACTGCAATGGGAATTAATGGATGATATGGGACCTGCCCTGTGAGGGTGTGTGACGGCCTTTATGAAGTAATTGCTTATATGGCGGCGCACGCCGGATGATTCATGCTGGAGCTCCTGGTAGAGCTGCACATCTGCCTGAAAGAAAACAGAAGGTGCTCTCATCCACAAATACAGAACCAAACACAGCCTGGACTGGCCATGCTTGCACGTACACAGCATTCTTCACTCTGAGAAGGAAGCCGGGCAAAAAAAAAACCAAAAAAAAAAATGACATGACATGTAACCCACATTTAACATCCTGGGACTTGTGGACTGTTGCTAAACACAATCATGGGAATGAGCTCGAGCTATTCCTCACGAATGGCCATAGTGAGACAGGCTGGCTACTAATAGGGCTTGTTCTCAAAGCAAACCGGGACTCTCTAGCTGATGAATTGCAGCGTTGCTGGCGAATATTTGCGTCTGTGTACTTCTAGGGAGGTTACTCTGGGTTTATTTTGGCTTCGTTGCCGTGGCAACGGAGGACGCTCACAAGTAAGGTGTTGCCCTTGACCAGGGCGGTTAGGTGCAGGGTACCCTGTAACGCCCACATGCTTGTGCATGCTGAATTTACACCTCCCTCTTCACTTATTACCTCATGGACGTCACGGGTGATGGATGCAACACTCCAGAGAAGCACAAGTAGATCAAAATCAACACACATCCCGAAGCCCCTCAAAAATGCAAGCAAGCTCGCTTGTATGCAAACAACATAAATCACGGGACTCTCTCCGTTGGGCCACGTCCAAGAGCAGTGGATCGCAGGAGTTCGTGGAATCGCTCCCACCATGACCACATTTGGCCACATGTGTCACGTCGGCCTCCGCTTGGCAAACAGGGAAAGAGCGCAAGCGTAAGCGGCTAGAAACGGGGCCCGCTGCTGTAGGCTCCTGGAAGCTACTGGAAGATCCTCCGTTCTTGCCCTGTCGTACCTGCGCATACAAACTCAAGTGGCAATGGGCCGCAATCCACCCGGTACAGATTATAACGCAGAGAGGGAAAGAGCCGTAGGATTAGAGGATGACAGAGGAACAAACTTCCAGGGAACAAACGTGACATGACGGATGCACAAGCGTAGGTAAAGGCCAAAGTGCAATGCAATACCGCCTGAGGAGCGTTAGGCAACAAAGGCACATGAATTCTGCACTTCCCTGCGAGGTCTCTAATTTTGATGGACTGCAGATGCCAGCTACTGTGCCTAACCATCACATATACAAACACCGAATTCCTGCGGGAGGCTCCCAGGCACTCGCATATCAGTGCCAAAACATGTAAATAATAAACTCCTGATTTATATTACCAACTAGGTGCTAAAAGACCCACATGCAGGAGACATGAAGTCCACCTTCCAGGCAGCTGCCAGTTTTTACCACCTGCATTGCAACCTGCTTCTTATTTCATCCTATGTAGAGTTCCTGGCATGCCTGGTGTATGCTGACATAGCACCACCCAGTGACTAGCTCAGTTAAATGCTTAACATGAAGACAACTCCCTAAACCTGCATTCTTCAACCCTGCTGCTTTTCAAGTATTCCGATCCTCCTGATGACCTTTTACGAAAGCGGAGTGCTAGATTAGGGTTGGGAATCTTGGCCCTAAAGCTCTTTGGTAGCTGGAGGATATGAGGTACATAGATTGCATGCATTCCATTTCATTCATCCTTGTCAAAAGGGCAAGCTCAGGGCCACAGCGGCAATAAAAGCTCTGTGAAAGCACGAAGAATAAACCTTTAAAGGAGCGATATGTTAGATATGAATTAACCACATTTCAAAATGAGGTAGATTGATCAAATACATGTGAAGAAATAGCCATTTTGACGATATGTTAAAGTCGTTTGTGTATCGTGTTGAAGAGATATTTAGTGAAGTTAGCATGCTAACCAGCTAGCCCCAGACTCTGCTGTCTTGTAATACCACTTTGCACTTTAGGAAGTGATAGTGAGTCACTGTAAAGTCAAGTCAAATCAGTCCACATGCTGAATTTGCAATGTTTCTTCTAGATAGGAAAGAACCGAAGAGGAAGGAGGAGGGACTGTGCATTTCCTGGTGATGTGCTGCCCCCTGTTGTTTGGTATAACAACTGTAGCTTACAGATAGCTCCTTTAAAGGAATAGGACGCAAAATTAGCACCCTTCCTCATCAGATAGTAAAGTAGGACAAGTTGACAGGTTACAGTAGCACTTTGATCAAACGGGAGATGCGTCAGTGGCCAATGTTAGAAATCTGTTTATGGAATACGGAATATGTAGAGCTTAGTGTAGTGTGCTGCATTCCTGTTATATTGCGGCATGACACTACAGGTGTTTTTCCTTTGCCCTTTAGTGCAAAGAATTAAATTACTTTTATGGAGGGTGTTTATAAAGATTTATGGAGCCCCTCCCCCCCAAAGAATGAGGTCATCAGCCAGGTTTCTATCCAGCTGTTATATTTAATTCATGCGAGTCACTGAAAACATTATGTGAATTAGAGTTTATATGGGCTCTGTACAAGAGAATAAAACTCTCGGCCGTAAAACACTGCTGAAAAAAATGTGAAGTATGCAGAGAAATATTTGGAGTGAAGCATGTTAAGTAACCTGTCACTGCTGTTTTGTTTCACTTTATGGCTCTATTTGATATTATAACAGCTTAGAGACAGAACATGCTGGCAAATATGAGATCTTATGTGCTTTGAAACAATCTTTTTTTTATTAATTAAAATAAAGTTTTTATTATGTTTTTATTTCTATACAGGGGCGGTGTTTGCACTGGACAAAAAAATTCTAAAACAGATATACTGCAGGTCATGATACTAAATTGCATATCCTCGAACATACACATATTTGAAAACATAGCTGATATTAATTTTTAAATGTAGAGATTCTTTCCAGTAATTTCAATGAATATTTCAATGAAGAACCCATTACTCACCACTCCCTTATCTTACTAATGGCAGATACTATTGCATTTTGCCTTAAACAAGCAAAAGTATCTGCCAATATAGTGGGATAATTTATTTACTCAAGTAAACAAATTAATATAAAAAAATTAGTTCATTAGTTAATAATAATCTTCTGTTTTATATATACTGATCCATCCAGATGCTTCATTCCTTCATTCCAGAATCAAGTCCACCCCTGTTTCAGACAGCAGTGAAGAGATCTTTAAGTGTTTACTGGTACGTATTGGCTTCTATTATGTTTTGTATGCAAAAACAGGAGGACATGATCAGTTATAATGACTATTAGATTCATTAAAGTAGATAAACCACCAAGGTACTGGTGCTTGATCAGTCTGGTCATATCAAGCCTTGACTACCACAGCTCATTCCTGGCTGGTCTTCCTATAAGGCCCTTGTAGCTGATTCAGGATGCAGCAGCTCGGCCTTTCTTCAGTATTCCTAAGTGCACTCACATCTCTCCACTGCTGCGTTCCCTTCACTGGCTCCCTGCAGCTCCCTGCTTTGGATTTAAAGCTCTAATACTCACCTACAAAGCCAAAAATGGACCCGTCCCTACTAACCCTCAGAACTCAATATGTACCTCAAGTCCTCTGAGCTTTTAATGCAGCTCGGTTTGGCCCATCTAGCCTCCAAGACACATGGAAGACAAGCATCAAGACTTTTCTCTGTTCTGGCACCCAAATGGTGGAACAAACTACCACTGGCTGTATGACTTAGTCATGGTCTTCAAGCGTAGACTGAAGACTCATCTCTTTGTAAAGCTTCGTCTGCTAAACCCTGTATCTTTTTTTCTGGACAACAAAACGCCTCTGGATTTTTTGGATGGATTTCTGGATTTATAGCTATTTGCTATACATGTAAATGTATTATTTCTGCAAATGTGTTTCATAATTTATTTTAACCCATCCATGAAGTGAAAAACACATATACATAAGTGAGCACACTTCTATACATAGTGGGCAGTGAATACACCAGCCCCAGAGCAGTGGGCAGCCCTATCCATGGCACCCAGGGAGCAGTTGGGGTTTAGGTTGCTTGCTTGAGGGCACTTCTGAGGAATCAAATCAGCGATCCTCCAGTCTCAGAATAACCTCCAGCCCACAATCGCCTCCATACATGGATGGAAACTGAGCAATTGTGGCAATTTCCCATTGCTGACACCACCTTCTCCTGTCTCATGTCTCCTCCCAAGTCCCACATTATCATTAGTATTTTCCACTTGTGATTAGTGTGTGAACCTTCTTTTCCCAGAGAGCTGTGCCACAAAGTAGCAGCGACGGGGTTCCTCTTTAAGTTTCAGTTTCACAAAACCAAATAAGCGCAGAAGGGTTAACTTGGTTTACCAAGTTCACAGTTTTCTCTGTTTATCCTGGTTCAGATGGTCCAGCTGGGATTAATCCTCATATGGATGTACATGAAACATTAAGTTTTAGGCAAATAGCTAATGAGATGAAATATGAAACGGGATAACATGTAGAATATGAAGCATTTCTAATAGTGTTCATTGGAGTTATAATTACTTTACTCTTAATATCCGTGTAGTTGGATTTGGTTTCTCTGCATGAGTGTGCTGTTCTCTATGGGATTGATGCTATGAATGTCACAAAGAATAGAAATGTCACACCCCTGTTAGTTCTTCATCAGTCAGAAGCTTACCCTGATTGGAGGAAGAGTTAAAATCTCAAGCCTAGGCTGCTCCAGGCATGCGGTATAAATTTTTGCAGCAATGCATCCTGGTCAAAAGTCCACTGACAGAAAATCCAGGGTTAGACAGAAGATGAAAGGCAGCTGGCTAAGCACTAAATCCTACTTTTAGAGACGGGCCCAGGTATTTACAGCCTGCTTCAGTATGAGTAGTCTTTTCCCATGTGTTTGCACTGTCATTTTTTTTTTGTAGAGGTTTTTGTGCTCTCTGTATGAAAATAAATCCTTTTTTACATCCTACATCCTGCCTCAACACTTCATTTGTCACAGTCACAATACCTTAATCTTCAAAAAAAGTTTTGGGGAAGGCGTGGCTCAGCTAACATCTAGAATAAGCACCATGTGCAGCATGAACAGCAGCCAGACAGGCTGGGAATGACTCAATAGGTTGTCACAGGTATCTGGAGCCATGCTGACTGCAGTGAAACCCACAGCTGCTGGAGGGTGCGTAGTGGAGGATCCTGACGATCCAGTGTAGTCATTTGGGTTCAAGTCTGGGGAATTAGAGGGCCAGGGTGCTAGTCTTGGTTATGGTCCTCCAACCAATGTTGGACATTTCTAGCCATGTGACATTTTGCACTGTCTCGCTGGAAGATCCCATCTGTCCCTGGGAAGACCATCAGCATGTATGGGAGCATGTGATGTGTAAGAATGGATTCACACCTACATCGTTGAGAGTGCCTTCCACATGACTAAGTGGGCCCATAGAATGTCAAAAAAGCCTGACTTCCTTTATGAGCTATGCATTGCAGGGACCAGTAATGTTGTTACTAAGCTGCATAAATCAAATTCCACTATTTCAATACATCTTAATTATTGATCCCAATATGACGAATAAAAATGCAATCACTTCTTATCTAAATCAAGCTTACAAATGTCTATCATATAAATTAAGACATCAAAAAATAAATACATTACAAAGGGGGTACCGCCTTCCTCTTTAACAGAAAGAGGAGGAATAGAAAAGGAAGGTCATAAAGATCTACACAGGTCGCTAGCCATTTAGACCAAATCTGGCATAATTTGTCCATCCAAATACTAACGGAATAAGTTTTCCATAACCCTTAAATCCATGAATACAGATTTCATAAACAATGTCATACCACTGTATTTCAGAAGAAGCATGTAATTCAAACTCTGCACTGTGCTGCACTGTTCAGCAGGGGGCAGTACAACCCAAAACACTGGGATAAGCTGTTAGTAGTATAAATGACAAAACCTTTACACCTTTACAAAAGCTGATGCTGAACCACGACCTGATATTTGACCACAAAGCACAATTTGAAGCTGCTACCGAAACTCCAGCATGACCATCAGAGAGTCATGGCCACCCTTAATCAGACAGCAATCAGCATATTGAAAACCACACAGAGTCAAAGATTGGATCAAAGAGGACTCAGGAATGATTAATCAAAGCACAGCCCAAATGGGGAGCCTTCAATTAACACCAAGGCCTTGGCATGTAATTGGGGAACCCTGTCTGGAGACAGAAGGTGAAATGGAAGCATAATTTATGGATCAGTGACGGGGCAGTGCAAGTGGTGCTGCAAGATTTAAGGTTGGCTAACAGCGAGTAATTAACCATGAATATCATTTCGTCTTGGGCTCCCACATAACAATGCTCTGTAAATGGAGGTTAAGTACATCATTTTGACTGACAGGCTGGCAACAGTGCATAGAAAAGACAGGTGCAGGTCACTGAGACAGAAGAGTTTTAGCCCTAATCAGTGGTCATAAGGGTCATCAGGTATAAATATATCATCGCTACCATAACAAAACCTCATATATCCAAAATTATATCAATATAGGAGACAGCAAGACATTCCTAAAGCCAAACTGAAATCCAGAGCCAGTCCATGTTCCTGGTTATGAGTGTGATTTATCAGACTAGATCCTTTAAATAGCAATGCTTAATAAATGTTTTTTTCCTGAACTCTGTTCTCTGATGATGAAAATGTAAAATGACTTTGTGATGCGGTCAGTAGTATTGTCTATCACACAGTAATGCTTGTGTGTAATTATGATTACCTGTTGTACTTACCTATGGCCTCTGGTCCGGCATATTGTCTAAAAAGGAGGCAAAGCGAGCTGAGCTCACTCTTGAGCATGCCGAAGGCCCATGGCTAGCTCAAGGAAGGGGCGAGGTCAAACCTGTAACCTGTGTTGGAGAACAGTTGGTAAGGAATAAATGTGGGCACTGTAATTAACTGTAACAGCCTTTACTAGTAAAGTATATCCAGGCCTGTAAGGATCATTTGGTTTAATGAGAAGTTTGTACTTACCTTTTACCTACCTGCCTTTTTACCCCAAGTCAGCACACCTCTGTTAAACGGAATGGTTTGTTCCAGGTGTAGAAAGGGCGGGGCTTGACTTATGAGAGGGAGGGGAAGGGTTAGTAGGGGCTTCTTGGGGCTTCGGTCTACTCACCGCTTGCTGATAGAGCAGGCAATGGGAGTAGAGCTAATAGGGGAGAGTAACATGGCCTTATGGTCTAGGCTCTGTTATTTATCTACACTTCCTAAAGTTAGGAAGTACATTCTAAAACACATTTGTTTGTTTCTTTGTGCAGTTTTTATTTTGTATGTATTTTTCTCCATTTTGTGTGCATAAATGTCACTAAGTGTCTCCCGGAGTCATCCTCTCTTTCCCACTGCCTCTGTCTTAACTTACCCGGTGACTTTGTGTGTTCCCGCTGAAGCATCGTCACAGACTTGTTTCTGCCAGTAGTCTCCACAGTTCAGATTATGTCACTGTGTGAAAGCGGACAGGGGAAAAATAAAATGTTCATAATGTATCACCCAGCTAAAGATTAGGGTGGAGCTAGCTCAGAAACTCTCACTAACATTATATCTCGCATCGCCGAGTTTCTGCTTCTTTCTGTACTCAGCGTCGGGGAACATATTAAGAACTCCAGGCCTAAGCAGATTTCTCTAGAGGAGAAATGAGTCACTTTTTAGAAAATGGCCATCATCAAGCCATGTGTTCCATAGATAAAGCAATGTGGGAAAGTGTTGTGAGTCAGAGGTGCAGGCATTCATGTAGTGCACACAGTGCCTTGCAAAGGTGTTCAGTCCCCTTAGCTTTTACCTATTTTGTTCCGAAAAAAATGGAAATATAAAACTGAAAACTGGCGTGTGCATATGTATTCATCCCTTTCCTAAAATGCTGGTGCAACCAATTACCCTCAACAGTCACGTGATTTGTAGTCCACCTGTGTGCAACCTGTCCACCTATCACATGATCTGTCTGTATATATACACCTTTTCTGAAAGGCCAAATTAAGACCAATGAGATCTCCAAACAAGTCAGGGACAAAGTTGTTGAGAAGTAGAGGTCAGGATTGGGTTATGAAAAAAAATATAAAATTAATAAATAAATAAATAAATAAAATCATCTAAATCTCTGATGACCCAGAGCACCATTAAATCTGATGACCCAGAGCACTAATAAATCCATTATTAATAAATGGAAAGTACATTGCACCACAACAAACCTAAGAGGCTGCCCACCAAAACTCTCAAACCAGGCAAGAAGGGCATTAATTAGAGAGGCAGCACAGAAATCAAAGATATCCATGAAGGAGCGCCAGAATTCCCAAGCAGAGACTGGAGTATCTGTCAATGTGAACACAATAAGCTGTACACCCCATAGAGCTGGGCTTTATGGAAGAGTGGCCAAGAGACAGCTTTTACTTACAGACAAAAATAGAAAGGCTCGGTTTGAGTTTGCCAAAAGCCATGTGGGAGACTCGCCAGAAGTATGGAGGAAGGTGCTCTGGTCAGATGAGACAAAAATGTAACTTTTCGGCCACCAAGGAAAACGTTATGTCTGGCGCAAAACCATCACATCTCATTATCTCAAGAACACCATCCCCACAGTGAAACATAGCAGTATCATGCTGGGGGGGATGTTTTTCAGCAGCAGGGACTAGAAAACTGAAGCTCATAGAGACTTATCCAAAGCATAATTGGCACAAATGGTGGCTCTACAAAGTACTGACTTTGGGTCAAAACATGTTTCACTAACCCTGCTGGTGGGTGTTGGGTATTTTGGTGGGGTTGGGAGTGTTACAATGTCTGATCGATGTGCAGCATTGTTAGAAGGTATGTAGCAGCATTTCCATCTCCTGAATGACCCTGTAATTCAGAGGACCCAGTGATAATCTGGAGGGAAGCATGTATGTACTGCAAAGTGTATTATGTGTGGAGCATTTTTGTTTACTACAGCACAGACACTTTTTCAAAGCTGGCATCTGAGGTGACAGTATTCCGACTGCTATTTACAGTAGAGTCAGACCGAGCTGCTCTGGTAAACAGTTTGTGAAAGCCACATATGACCAAACTGTACCAGGCCGCAGTGTCTTTTCACCAGCCTGTATTCTTTAGGGCAATGGAGGAGCGCTGGCCTGACAAGTTCCAGGAGTGAGAGCAGCATAAATCCTATTACAGGAAAAGAGACAGAAAGAGAGAGGGAGAGAAGTGGGGGTGGGGGGAGAGAGAATTAAGAGGTGCACAGAGACGAATGGCTGTAGTGTCCTTGAGTATTATCCCACCTCAGCGTCTGATTTCTCTAGATGGGATAAAAAAAGCACGAGCAGTACGTGGCGGTACACGAGCGGATTGAGATGGAGTGAGATGAGCAAAGACAAACCTGGAACGAAGGTAGGGTAAGGCAGCCGCGGCTTGTGAGAGGACTCGGAGTTAGTATTAAAAACAAAATCACAAAAGGATTGAAGGGTGTTCAAATCCAATCCTCCTTTTAGACATATTTCGGTTGGCCCAGATAAATGAAAAACAAGGTAGCCTATATTCTTCAAATCGCTCCGTCAGACAGTGCAGATGATATTATTCCCAGAACCCACTGTTAGCTCATAAAGGGCTGTTTCCTTTTAAAAAGCCATAATCCAGTCATTTAGAAGTAAACAAAGTTATTCAGAAAGGCTTGATGTAAAATGTTATGTTCTATAGAAACTGAGAACAGCATTGGTGATAGGAACTAGACATCTGAGGTGTTTGTAGCCTCAGAGCTATTAGCTAATACAAACGATGATTACAAACACATTGCCAGAAGCATGAGAAGTATATATAATATATACACATATACATTTAACCAATAGTTACCATTACATATACAAACTCGGGAGACACAGTGGTTCCTATTAATAGTACTCCTGTATATAAATGCAAGTTTAGTTTGTGTTGACTTCCTCAAAATATAAAATGGCTCTTGGCTGTTATGTATAGTTCTAGTTAGTTTTTATATAGTTCTAGTTAGTTCTAGTTAGATTTTAGTTCTAAAATCTGATACAATATTACATGATACAGAAGCTTCATATTAAGTGGACACATTATTCTAAAAATAAATAATCTTTTCATCTTATTTTGGCATGATTCATTAGAAAAGACCATTCTGCCTTGAAGTTTTAAAGAGAGGTAGAAGAGAAATAGTATGAGCAGCCACAATGTAAGGGCAGGTTTTGGGACTTGTCCTGCACCAGCCATTAGGGGGCAACACAGGAGCAGGCCCCATTAAGACTGATTAAATACACCTGTGGGACACTCTACTTAAGAGCAGTGCTCCAGACCAGCGATGCTCAGTCTTTGTTTTGACTCAGCCGGTAACCTGGTCAGAAAAGAGAAAAGAGAAAAGAGAAAAGAGAAAAGAGAAAAGAGAAAAGAGAAAAGAGAAAAGAGAAAAGAGAAAAGAGAAAAGAGAAAAGAGAAAAGAGAAAAGAGAAAAGAGAAAAGAGAAAAGAGATTCCTTTGTTAAAAGCCCATCCCTGTTTTGTTGCCCTGATCCCTTAGTCGTTTGGTTGGAGGAGACTCTTTTTGATTTATTTGTTTGTTGCCACGTGCTCCACAGCTCCCCACAATCCTTTGTTCTCCTGGCCGCCATATTTGTTTCCTGTGCCTTTTTAGTTGCCACCTGTTTTTGTTTTTCCACCTCATCTGCGGTGGCGCAGTTACCACACCATAGTTCGTGGGTTCGAATCCCACTGCTAGTTGCTCTTTAGTTATTTAGTCCAGTTGTCTGCTCCCTTCTGCTCTGCACTTGGGTTCCTCTCAAGCTTACCGGTGGCTCACTTAGTTTACATTGGACTTGCACATGGCAGGTCTGAGTTCGAACCTGCCTGGAGTGGGGCACCCGTTACACACAAGATAGACGGATACAGTCAGAGAATCAGCCATGGTTAACCAGGAGCCTGAAGATGCAAGCAGAATATGGATGCCAGGAGTCAGGAGACTTGATGGCACCTAGTAATAATAAAACTACACTGTAAAAATTCCCACCTAAAATAATTACCTCAGTTTGTTACAAGCAATTAAATGTTTATTTTTTTTTAAATGACTTTGAAGAATTGTTTATCTTTTTAAACCAAACCAAATACATTTGCTTTTAACAAACTGGAGTATTTGTTGAGGTTGGACCGACGAAACGCTGTTTACAGTGAATGACGAAGCTTTGGTTTACACATTCCTGTAAATACACCCACAACTATCCTTTAACATATTTCTTACCAATGCCAACAGCTGGAGAAGCTCATGTGAAATTTCAAGGCTGTATGTGCCTAGCATTATATCATACCCGCTCATACCATGGTTATGGTCCATTGGTGAAGTAATAACAGAAGGCCACGCTGAGCTGTGTGGATACTGAGTGATGGAGTGGACCCGTCGCCTCCTAGCACCCAGAATTTGTCATGTCATAAGACAGCTGATATGGGAGACGGCCCCAGGCATTACCTTTTAAAACATAGCCAATGTCTCCACTGGCCTGGAACACCTCCTGGATAAGTATCTATACAGCTGATTCATCTTGCTGCTGCTTATTATGTCAAACATAACGTATTGTAGGTTCCGTCGAGTTCTTTTAGACAGAAATCAGATGGAAATGTAGGACGTTCGATAACTGTTCACACTCAGACTTAGAGGGAACGATCTCTGCCTACTCCAGTGCTTTTTTAGAGCATCATTCTTTCATGAAGTGAGTTTGAGAGGGCGCTTAATTACTGTGTTTTTGCATCATTAGGCTCCAGACTTAAGTCATATCATTTATAGATTAGGTTCCCTTCTCAGAGATGTGTCAAACGTCTGATGTTTGAGACGGGCTGCCTCACCCAGGCACTGAATTTTGAAACAGTGCTATAAATTTTGAAGCATGATCCCACCAGCATGTCTCTTCATGTCTGGTTCCCCCTTTAGCGAGCAGTGACAGTGATCTATCAGCTCATTACTGTCAGGAGGAGTGCTTAATGCTAATCCAGTTCTCTTTCCTGCTTGAGAAAGGCCCAAAATGTCTTAAACGTCACCTTATTTAGGAGCTGTTTTCCATATATATAGGTGTATATATATATGTGTGTGTGTGTATAGTGGTTGTCGGCTGCATTAATCTGCAGATGATGTAAACAAGATATTCATACCCCAGGACCGCCAGCAAACCACGGGTTTCAGTGTGTCAAACAGCAATGCGATCTTTCAGCTAGAGTCGCTGTTACATGCAGCGGGACGGCGTACGCTGAAGATAATGTAATATTGATTTTTGTCTGTCGTGTTCTGTTGTATTAGATGAGCACCTGTAATACCATTCATTTTAGCTAATCACAGACACTTTGGTCTTTAATGACATGAGCTCTTTATTCTGTAAGCCATCGTGCACTGAAAGTTAAGCATAGTGTCAGCTTCACGTGTCAGAATTATTGGCACTGTGTGTAGGTAGTATATCCTGAGCTCGTTTCACTCTGTCATGTATCTGTACTGTGTGTAGTCCTGTGTGATGTGCTGCTGTTGTGTGTTGCATCATGGGGCCTGAAGGACGACATTTTCTTCCATTGTGTTAAAGTTAGACTGAGGATTGTCAAACACCACTGAAGCTGACAAGTGCCACTTCTCTCTTCCAACATGAAAGCAGTACGTCTTCTGCTGCAGTGCTGAATGAGATTGTAGAACACAAAGCAAGCAGCATCCCTCCACATCATCCACAAGTCTTCCCTTTTGGACTCTCCCACTTAGCCCATTTTTGTGTGGATTCACATGCATGCTTTGGCTCATTGTGGTGCTGCAAGATCAAAACACCACCTCCTTTTATCTTTTTGGCAGAGGTTGCCAGATATTTAATTTAAAGTCTCCCAGAAAGCCATGGAATCAATCATGCAATGTGTCCTAACAAAGTTTTTGGGCCTTTGTAGGAAACAAGAGCCCTGAAAAAGCAGGAAAACCTACCAGTCGTAAACCCACTTCCTCACAATACACTTGCCTCCATTTTACTAGAACTCTAGTTGTTTTAAACTTCTGCATTGTTGCCCTAATGGTGTGCATGGGAATTGGCCTTTCTAGTGTGTGTCCTAATGCACTTTGTTCATTTCATTAGTGTATGCTCTAATGTGGATGAATAAATGGAATCTGTGACACCTCATATTTATACCTTAGTGACACTGGAAGTCATGGAGGATCACTTAAATGTGCAGCTGAACACATTTATTTAACATGACAAACTTGATCACAGTTAAAAAACAAGCCAGGATGTGGTTTTATGCTCATTAACAACCCTATGTATTTTTTGGTGAACAATTTGACGAGCTGTGCTAGCAGCTCACTATGAAACTTTTAGGTTGACACAGCATGGCTGCTACTTACTGGTTGCTGTTAGGGTTGTGATGCTAATACAAGAGGAACTGCTCCTCACTTCAGTCATACGCTGAGCAAAGGCTCTTCAGTGAGCGAAGCTGTTTGATACTGCCCAAGGTTTGAGAAACTGTCTGGAGAGAAATGTGCAGAGCAAACCAACAGCTTTGAATTAAAGTTCAGAATCTTCTTACAGATGGTGGAGCCAAAGCTGGCTCCCTATTCACCAGCTTGTTGCAGTTTTTCCATTCCACCATAAATGGTGCTGTAGTTAGATTCTGGAATATGTAAATCTGCAGCATTTAAGATGGAATGGAGTAGTTGATTAAGAAGCCACCTTCAGCCATCAACCACACCCATAGACAGCTTGGTTCCTTGGGAAAGGTATGAGGAGTGCTGACATCTCTTTTACCCCCTGGAGCAGTACATTTCCACAAAGTCTGCTCTTTTCATTCCTGTTGGTCCACTGTCATTGAATCCATGGGCTAGAATGGGACCTGGTGTATGTAGATTTTGGAGGGTGTAAATATTAATTAACCAGGACTAATAAACAACAGAGTACAAGTTTTACAAATGTGGAATTTGTGTTTGAAGGCGGAGACAACAGAGACGAAAGTATGTACCAAACTTAACTTTACAAAGTTGACACCTATGAGACCTTTAAGGTGGTCCTAAGAAATGATTACATTTTGTTCATAACAGTTTTTAGGATTGGCAATAATAGTCATATAAGGGCTTTAGCTTACATAGTATACATTTACTTGGTGTTAACCACAAAGCCCATTTCAAGCATAACGATAACCATAGAGCTGATCCTTTATATTATACAGCCTCACTGCTGTTCATTAGAGCTTTTCTTTCTAACTTTCGGTTCCATTGTTCTACTTTACTCCATGCCTGTATATATGCAAGAGTTACTGAACTGTATCAAACCCACTAAAAGCTTTCAGGTTCTTCACCCTAGAAGGCTCAGCTAAACAAATAAACAAAAATCAAATTAAGAAAAACAAATTGCTGCTTCGAAACAAGCGCTTGTTATCGTGCACTGCAGTTTAAAGTTTTTGGCAGTGTTTCAAGGACAGCTATTACCATCTGTTGCATCATGGGATCCATCAGTTGCACTGTGGAGGAGTAGGCAGAAAAACGCTCGCACCGTATGCTTCAGCATATACCACCATCTTGTCTAGCCAGAATCAGTGGGGGAACTGGCACAATAAATAAGGCAGCCACAGATTTACAGAAACAGTTGTCAATAAGGCCTGAGTCAGTGTCTCACTGCTACCAATTTGTGCGGAATGCAACGGGCCATGACGTTAGTCCAGGATTACTTCAGCCTATGAGTCAATTCACAGCAACTGCTTGAAACCATCACTGAAACTTGTGTGAGGCTAACTGATAGTGTCATCCACGGAAAGATTTCAGCTTTCAGACTGGCAGACAAAAGAAGTCTTAATTTTCACAACGCTGTGTCTCTTCTTGCGTGAAGCCTCAGTTCTTGAAGGCTACAGAAAGAATTAGACATGAGACATGAGGCCACTACATTACACACAGCTCTCAGCGGACCAGAGATGTGGAACACAACGAGCTGGAAAAGGCAAGGCTTAAACCCGCTCATTCTTTCAAATTAATTTTTGCCCATGTTCTCGCAGTTATACTTCAAGCCCGGAGTGCCTGAGACAGAGCAAGCAATCTGGAAGGGTGAAAAGGTTCACACACTTTCAACCATACAAATGAGTCCTGCCACAACAAGCCCTGCAAACTAAATGTCATAGAAAGCTGTCAGAAAACTAAAGAACCCAGAACAAACTAGCAAACAAACAGGAGGCTCACAATCTGAAATGCAGCAAGGAAATCAACAGAATCCACAGACACCATGAAATGCACTACAAGTGCATTAATGAAGTTTTATGTGGCCTACATAATACCCTATAAACCAGGTTTGAGCTTGTATATTCTTCTAAGTGGTTATAATTATATACGTTTTACAAAGCAAGGTTATGCATCTTCATACACTCAGTTTCCAGTGTTGCATTATAATATTATATCATACCATAATATCATATTTATGAGAACATTTGAAGCACTTGTGTTATACAGCGTTATGACAGGTCATTAACGGCGTTAAGTGAGGTGATCTAACTGTCAAATAACTTAAATGAAGAAGTTAGTAAAGCTAGCGTAAAGGCATTGCTAATTTTACCACATTCCTGAACAAGACAGCTGTCATTTACTGTTACCTACAGCCTAACCAGCCTAGCATAGATCAACTCTCTGTGCTGCCAACCATTTGCAGCCGCTAGCTACTAATAGTCTACAGTCTGCTAGCCTAGCATTACAGTATAATATCAAATTCAATTCACATTATATAAAAGATATATATATGCTGGGTACAAGTGACATGATAAATGGATCAATAGTAGTGGCCCAAAATTGCTTGGAAAAAAGTCTGGTTCCATTGACATTAAATTACATTAAAGTTTAATTAGGTTTTTGCCCTCTCCTGGTTCACTGGGCAGCGATATATACTTCTGTTTTCTCCACAGCAATGCCATACCCCCCAAAATCAGCTGTTTTTCTTTGGAGTCTTTTGGGATGTTGGGGAAAAAAAACATATAGTGTGATAAAGTGCCTTATAACGTACATGTCTACGATTTTCTTATGGACAAATGTTGTTATTTTATATATATATATATATATATATACATATATACACACCATAAAAACAACATAGAAATGTATTTATAATGCGTTATGAATACAGGATACAGGAAGTGGTACTGTATTTTCTTGCAAAACTCTTTATACAGAGATAAGCAAAATATTGACCGGAGTCACAACATATGAATCTGAAGGGACAGCAGCATTAATTCAGGTCATTAAAGCAGTGAAACATTCCCGAGGGCTAGTCAATAAATAAATAAAAATATATGTGGAGAAGTGAGATCTTCTGGAAGTTTTAATCGAGCTTCAAACTTCCATTAGGCCTTTAAAGTAGTCCATCAACATAGCATTTTACCAATGAAGAGTATTTCTATGACAGAGATCTCTCACTCAACTAAAATCTCTAGTACCAGCATGTTCTAGTGATGGACAATAATCTATTGTTTACTTAACTACCTGGTCGATGACTGCTTAGATCTGCTCCTGAATCTCTAGCAAATTTACTAAGTTATGATTCTTGTTGCTTTCTATTTAACATTAAACAAAATAAATAATTAAATCTATCAACAGAGCATAAAAAATAATAGCTTTGTTGGTGTGTCCAAGGTGCCTATGCTAACCAGCCTAGCCTCAGCCCACCCTGCCACGTGATACCATCTGATACCTCAAGAGGTGATAGTGAGTCACTGAAGTGTTGAGACATTAATCTAATATGAGAGTATGGAGAGAATGAAGAAGTAGAACTGCCCCAGCAGCATGAGCTAACCTCTATTAATCATGTTGAGGGTCCTGCTTCCAGGGCATTTAAGGTATGATCTAAAGGAAGCAGAAAACTGAGTTGAGGTGGTGATGCTAGTATGATATTGTATTAGAGCCAGTATATCTTATTTAAGAACAAACCGGGATCATGGCATGTCTTTCCATCAATTTCAGAGTAACCTAGACACCCATCACCAGTGGACTTCCAAGACAAACAGAGATGTTGTGGGCCAATATAACATTAGCTTACCCTGACAATTACCTTCAAAAGCAATAACTGGATTATTACTTGAGAGATGTGTTGACCTGTGAATGAATCTTAGGAACTTTTAGAGGTTATCCTCAGGGTAAGCTATGTTTGCTAAAAAGAAAAAGAATAATAGTTTTTAGCATTGCTCATGTTAGCTTGTGATACATTACCTGTGAATAAGATCCAGCATCTCAGATTATCTTGACAATCTGTTGAAGATGGGTGTCTAACTTGTCATGACCAAGTTCTGGTCTTTGATAATACATACAGCCTGGTACACAATTATATCTTAATAGCATCACCACCGCAACCTAGTTTCTGCTTAATTTAAGCACTACTCCAAACTGTTTTTACAACACATTTGAATTTCTTTTCATGCAGGGCATTTTCCTGTAGATGACTACATGAAATAAGCCTATGATAAAAAGACTTAACACAATGAGGGCTGACGCTTCTGGTAAGCAAGCATTATAATGAGTCCTGGTAAGCAGAGTAAAGGGATGAAGCTTGATGGTGAACTCGCAACATTTCTTCCAGCCTGGAAAGGAGTGAATAGTGACGAGGAGGGGCTCTGCTTTTCCTTGTTTCTTATGATAGGGGCACACATCACTATGATGATGCCCCTATCGTATATGTTGGTAATTTACTTGGACTGTGAATTGTGGAGTGTGGAGTGTGAAGGTTTCCTTGTTATTAAGCTTAAAGAATGTTCAAGAAATGCCCTGTCAAATTATGTTTTATGAAGATAAAAGTGTTTTTAAGAAATGTTAACAAGAAAAATTGTGCTTTATTAAAATATAATTCAGCTTTTCTTTGCTTTTTATTTGTCTTCCTTTATTAAAACGTTTTTTAGCAGTGTGGGCTAAGCTAAGCTTGAATAAAGAATGGTAGGCTATTGATCTTTTGACAAATATAAGAAATTATGTTGTTTTTATGTGTTTAATGTTAAATTTGTATGTGTTGAAATGTCCAGAAGCATGCTTTCATTAGAAAACAAAGCAAAATATCATTTAACCAAGCTTTTGCAAATTACTGTTTCTCCATAAACCCTCTTTGGGAGTAATTTTGAACCGGTGCTGACCTTGACTGTAACCTGTACTGTCAGTCTGCAGATTCTAAGTGATATCATGTGCTGCAAGATTGCATGGATTTATAGGCTCCAAAGGTTTTAGCCCATGCCTGACATTTTTACCATCTGACAGCCACCTCCAGAACTTCTGGGGAGGAAAAAAGTTCACTGTAAAGAGAACCTCTTCCAAAGGGAATCCCAGAAGGCTTCAGCTCAGAGGAAATGCAGGAGAAAGACAGAGGCCTCATTAAAAAATGGGACATGATTCTCTTTGTGCTGGGATTCCCAGTGTCTTGAATCTTTCTAAAAGCCTGGGTGTTTGTTTGAACTGGCGCAAGCGATTCTGTATGCACACAGAGGGCTTCACATTAAAGCATCATTTTCACTGTGGTTCCAGCAAAAAAAAAAAACTAGACCTTCTGGCTTCTCTGTCTGGAGAAAAACAACAATCTTTCCCAAAATGAACAACAACAATCACATCGTACACTCAAAAACTTGCTGTGATCCTTATAATCATAATTAATTATTAGCCAAGGCTTACTAGAATGAAAAATATTTTCTGAACTTAGATTACCTGAACAATACAGACTGTTAAGATGGGGGGAAAGACCCCTAAATGAACAAAGAACAAACTGTAGAAATGTTTTCAATATGAGCATGTTAACATATTTTCATTTGCAGCAGTAGAAATGCTGTCAGATATATTTTGATGTATAAGTACGTAATTGTGTCCTGGTGTGGGTGGGGTTCATTAGCACATGTGATTTTGGAGCTCTATTGACAGAAGTGCTTGGATTTATTATGAATTATTTTTTAAATTATCTGTTTCTATGTCACTACCAAAACACAAACAGCTATAGTCTGTAGGTGGAGCCAAATTGTAGCTACACCCCTGCATCTAAGAGCATCTCTGTCCCTCATGACCTCATGGCGAGCCGTTAGGCTGCATTGTTGGTAGTAATTGTGTCCCAGAATCTGAAAATCAGTGTATAATCTGTCACTTCTGAACACATATCTTCTGCAATTATGTAATTATGTAAAATGTTAAGCACAATGGCAAAAAAATGAGTCATCTGTGATCGTAATTCTTCCACGAGCAATAGCTGTTGTGGTTCGATTTGGCATGTACTGCACAAGTTTCTGGATGTATGCCACATCAATGTTCAGCCACTGCACTAAAGAATTGCACAGTTGGGCCAGATTTAGTTGATGGCTTCGCTGCCACTCTTCTGAGTAGAATTCCCTGTAGACTGTGATTTTATGTATGACCGTATGCTTCCATGCATCTGCAAATTGGGTTTGGCAAGCTCAAGTACAATCACTCCTTTTTACCAGTCATTATTATCTGCTTTGGACCCAGTTTCCAAACTTCTCAATCTAAGGATCCCGTCACTCACACCCTGCAGGTATTTATAGCCCAGTGAGTCTTTACCCAAATACTTTCTAATTTTGAAACTGGCAGTAACAACATGGATTGTTCAGTCATTGCTTTAATAAAATGAACCTAATGAAGACATGGGCTCACCTAAATCAAGAGGTCATCAGTCTACAGTCAAGTCAGTCAAAATATGTTTACAACTTTCACCCAGCTTTGACTTTAAACCAGCTCGACAAAGTGATCCATGTAGCAGCGAGTGAAATCTTTAACTAATGTATCGCATGCCGAACCCAGTATGAGTCCTTTATAATATCCATTATCCAACAATCATACTGAGTCCGAGCTGACCATACGGTTTATACAGTATAACCCAAACCCCGCTTCAGTGAAAGACAGAATTGCGGGAGACAGAAAATTGTCTGTGACTCATCTTGAGACACCGTGCTAAAGTCAATTCTGTCACACAACAGGGATTATAGACTTGTGAGACTGACTTTGATGGATCAGTGACAAAAGTCCTGTACTCTGGAGCATGGCTCGATAAGATGCTCATGACTAACAACGTCTAATAAGAGATAATAGGGTTCAGAGAGAGCGGTATCTGCAAACCAGCTCATTCCTTTGATCACATGCAGGGATGTTATGTGATATCATGGGTACCACAACCGATTTTCCATTTCCCCCCACAATCTTCTGTGCTCAGCTGGTCAACTTTATTAAAACTCACTGAAACTCACTGACAGTTCTTAGATAAAGTACATGTGAAGTTATCACGGTTTCTGAAAGGCAGAGATCAAATGTGTCATGCCATCCAAAAGGATTATGCCTGTAGCCTTGTAACTCCAACAGCGCGGTATCTGAAGCTTCTTAAGCATTTGTTATTGGGGGACGTTAAGACTGAAAGCATGCCAAGAGAGAGAAACCGTCCATTTAAAGTGAAACACATGACTTATAGCTGAACAGAGCAGAAAGGCCCGGAGAGCTGTGCTTTGGTGCTGTGTGACAAATCTGCAAGTTACACGCTTGGGCTTCGTCCTCTGTCTTTCGCACTCGCTTTGAAAGCAAGAAAACGAGCCCAGTTTAGGCTAATCTATCAACTGCAGTACAGTCCATGCAAATGCATTACTACTGTTAGCATCTCTGGGAATATGTGATGCATAGATTGGCTACACCTCCCACAATCTCCCAGGTTGGAGCAGAGATATAGACACCCGTCTGGAAGCTGACCTGCTGCTATTTTCATTCAGATTCATAAATGTACGGCTGATATTCAGAGGACCCGACAGAAGGGCGACGCTCAGGCAGTTCTTCACACGACCGACACATGAATTTTACATGCCGGATTCATATGTTTTGCAAATGCGCGCATAATAAACCAGCTGGAATTCGGAATCATGCCACATGACATCAACTGGAATAGGCTGTAGCATCGATGCAGCTCCACTGAGGCCTGTGTTCTCCCTGTCCTGGTTGAAAAAGACTGGGAAATGTCTGCACGATGACGAGGTTGTCAGACCATATTGACTGTGGCACTCATTTGCGGCTTCTTTTTCTTTCTTTTTTTTTTCTGGCAATCAATTACAATTTCCCAAAGCCACCCGTGTCCTCGGCCCCTCTGCTGATAGAGAAGTCACTTCGGGAGAAGCCATCTGTTGAATACTAACACAGAGTCTACCTAAGGCTCATTGGGTCTGGTGCGTGGCTCCTTTTGTCTGCACCATTTCAACGGTCATTATAATGCACGGGAGTAAAGGACAGCAAGCCAGCTCAGATGTGCTCCCGAGTTGGATTAAAGCAGCGGACAAGCGCAAACTGCTCGCCTCTAACCCATTTCCTCTGATTTATTTATGCGCTTATAATTCAGTATGTACACCGGCTGCCTGCAGAGGAGCGCCACAATTACCTTCTAATGCGAAACTGTTTCGAAGGGCAGAACGGAGGCTGCAGTCTGCGGCTGAACTACCAAACACGCAGTTAGGTCAAGGAATGCAAGTTGGTCAGAGCAACTGAAGGAGCGTTCTGCCTTCAAAGATATCTAAAATGAGTTTTTACGGAGCTTGAATAAAGATTGCAGCGATTTTTCTCAGGGCCTACAGTGACAAAAGTCATCTTCTTTGCACGATTGTATCTAAGAGATGAGTCATTTGCTGCTCCAGAGTTAGTTTTGAATGAGCTACATCAGTACAGTGGTTGATGGGTAATGAAATGTCCCCCTTTGCAACACATTTATTTAGAGATATAATGGCATTATGATGGAGCTCTGAATTTGAAGGCCTCTATTTGTCAATGAAACAAATATGGGCCCATCTGAAAAAACTAGAACTGTAGCTGAGGCAAAAAACCGAGAAGGCTAATCTAATCAAAGTAGCCTCTGACAGAGTTAATAGCAGAGTTAAATGCTTTTCTAGGACTTTGTTGAAATGTTCTTGACCTTTTCTATCCCATAGCACAGGCTGGCAACGTCAAACCGCCTGTGTTTTGAAGGCAGCATTCATTGCAGATATTTGTAAAGGTGCCAAAGATGGGAAAACAAGTTTTATATTGACTTAGTTGAATGTGGAGAGCTCAGTGCACTCACAATATTAAGCATACAAATCTTGCATTTATAAAAACGGGTGAGAGAATGTGCAGAATCTACACATGACAACAAAGCAATGGCAGATGGTGGACTATGTGGAGCAATCTGACCTTTAAAGTGCCCTAATATGTTGAAAGTCTTAATCAATTGTTCTGTTCCACCTTAAATGCTGCAGCTTGTGCAGGTGCAAGAATGTGGGACCATTTAAGGTGGAATAAAACCAACTTCTGCACTCAGAGCACCCTGCACATTTAATTCTCGACAGTTTCTCGAACCTTGGACTGTATCGAGCAGCTTCGCTCAGTGCTTCTGATATGATATGATACAGCAGACTGATATGAGGAGCAGTTTCACCTTTACTGGCACCACAACCCCAACACCAGCCATGCTGTGTGATTGTACCAGTGTTTGCTGGTTGAAGCAGATCATCTTAAACAGAAGCTTTATAGTGAGTAACAACTTTAACTTTCTTTGTGTTGATGATGAGGTCAAAAGTGAGTAGCTAGTATAGGTAATAGTGTAGTTGGTGTGGACCCATGTCCCATGTGGGAGACTGGGGTTTGATTCCTGGTCTGGGTGACTATGCTGTGCTACACCAATAAGAGTCCTTGGGCAAGACTCCTAACACTACATTGGCCTACCTGTAATATGATTAACCATGTAAGTCGCTCTGGATAAATGCCTAAATGCCGTAAAAAAAAGAAAAAAAAAAAAGGTAACATAGGTAAGAATTTGGAGCTACTAACAGACTCCAAATAACTAGTATGACCAAGTAAGTTTGATGACCAAGATTATTGTCATCATACTAAACGTATATATGAACCTTGTGTACATGGAGGGTCATTTCATGTTTCTGCCTCTGTCTATTTCGACATGTTACTTTGTGATCATTGTGGGATTATTGCTGTCGGATCATTGCTGTGTCACCAGCCAAACCAACCAATCAGAGCAGAGTTCATCAGGTTATTAATAAGCAAAATAAAGAAAAACAACAACAAAAAAAACAGCGCACTTCATATTAGAGTCAAATCACAGGGTGTAAATGGAAGTGTACAACTCTATCTGGCATTTTTTAATTCAACCAGTCACATACCCTCCATGTAGACACCAGGGAGTTATTTACATCCATGCGTTCTATGGTATCTGTAAGTGACATTGTCTGTACGTCTTGCACTGGTGCTATACATTAAGGTTTGGTTTGTGGTTCTTCAGCCAGTTTGATGAGAAGTTTGTAACAGTTGTTTACATGCTCTTGACTATTGCGCATGTGCGCTGAGCTGTAGCTCTCTGCGCGGGACGAAGAAGCTAGTTGTAGCCTAGCCTTCCATCTGATGCAGCTGCTTTTAGGTTACTCCTGACAGTAATGGTGAGATCTGTGGTTGCTTTGGCCAATAAACACCACTTCTACCTTGCATGGAGTGTGTCCTGGGCGTGTGTCTTTAGAGTGCCCCGGGACCAGTGCTTTTTCCCGGGTCTGGCTCCTGCACCGCACCTTTTTACCCTTACAAGTTAAGGGTTGAGAGTTGTATTTCCATGGCTGGTCAGAATTGAGTTTCAGTGTACCTTCATCCCTTTTTTCCTTGTGCTAAAGAGAAAAACATCTCTTATGCGTCACTATGCAGTTTTTAGGGAGTAAACACAAATCCTTGTCGCTTCCTAGTGTGTACACAGCGTTTACCTGTGTATTATGTAGACTACGCCACTGGTATCAGCGTATGCTTAAAAATTTCATGCCTGACTCACAGAGAAGCTTTGCAGCAGTGCTGTGAGTTTGAGCTATGAGCACTGAAAGAGGCAAACAAACCACAGGGGCAGCCAAAGCCTGTGAAGTTATGCTATGAAGCATTAATGTAAATATGTATGTTGTGTTGTTTGTTTACCCATACTCGTTTTTGATGTGAAGGGCTTTGGGCTTTTTCATGTCCCTCTGTTGCCAATGGAAACCTAGATGGATGGAATGTTTCTGTTTAATCCCAATTCATAATTCATTCATTGATTTTCAAAATTGCTCATCTGCCCGGCCCTAAAGTAATAATTAACTGTTATGTCATTTGTAACCAGAGTCTAGTGGAATTGAACAGTGTTTCTTGGCACAAGGATAATTAATTGCAATTATTATTCATTTGCTTTGTGTTTATCCCAATAACATTTCACGATCTTTCATGGATTACTGCTTCCTTAATGGATTATGGATTATTATGCAATAATATATGTATTACATACATTCATCTGTCATTTCTAAACATGCCCTAATCCAACAACTGTAGTAGCCTTAATAGTAACCTCTCTTTGAGTAGATTGATGCCTAATCCACATACATTCAATCCCCTTTTGGTAGGGTATCTGCTAGTGTGAGCATAGTGAAGCAAATTGATGTCAGAAGCAAGGATTGGACATGGCTGAATCAGGACTGGCTCTGAATTTAGCAAAGTAACTGCTAACTGCTAACATTAGAGCACAGTTCCTATGTATCTGCCCAGTTTAACATTTTGATAAAGTAATGTTCATTTTTCTATCGGTCCCTGTTTTTGTCACTGTCCCGGTCCCGGTTCCTGTTACTGTCATGACTGTTGACCCTATCCTTGAGGTCATCCAACCCCTTGTCGAGCCCCTAACCCTGGTGAATATGCAATCCCTGTCCAGGGTCCTGTCTCCTTTACAAACCACCGTCTTTCCAGTCTGGGGTTCTGTCTTCCGTCAAGTCTTATAGTCCATCTTCTTGCCAGATTGGGGAAACCAGAACCAGGTCCTGGTTTTTGCTTATGTCCCAATGTGTTCCTGATCCTTCCTCCTACCCAGAGCCTGATGTAGATGGAATTTGTGTTCACACCTCAGGAGCTGCGCATGGGGGGGTGTCTGTCACAGTTTCCCTCAGTGTTCCTCTTCCTTCTGCACCTCTGCCATTTGCTCTCTTACCACGTGCTGTTATTTTTTGGCTAGGTCCTTGTCTCCACCCTTTTCCCATCTTCCCATTAGTATTCTCACCTGTGCATTGGTTCAGTCTGCTCCTTCTCCCAGGTGTTCCTTACTGTGTCTAGTGTATATCTGCATCTACCCTGCATTTGGGTTTCTTTTCTTGTCATGTAATATGTTCTTTTGGTATTATTAGCAGTGCTTGTTTTGCTAAGTTCCGTACCCATATGTGCTAGCGTCCATCACTCACCAAACATCACAACCGCATATTTACATCTTCCCTAAACCTACACAATTCACAAAAAGTGTAATACTACGTGTATAGATTATAGTGTACATCATGACAGCATTTACTATAAGTACGTTAGCTATGTGAGCCTCATTCTTAGTGCGCATGCTTTGCTTTGCCGGGTTAATAATAGCATATGAAAAACCCAGGTGTGGTGATGCGAATTAGAACCAGGTTTTCCACATTTTCTAGAGAAAGATGAGAGAAGTTGATATACTGTGAGAACAGCAAACAGCTTTTTCATGTAGCCACAAAATTTGATAACAACAAAAAATGTACAAGATTTTCTTTATACAGAAATTGATATGTTTAGTAATGTATAAACCTGGTACATATTCATAATACGAATCATACTGGCCAGATTTCTTTTTGTTATGTGAACTTTTATCATAATTAAAAACTATATACTGCACAAAAAACAAACTTCAGTAGCATTCAACACAGACACACATACAAGCAGAAATAACCAGATGAAATAACAACTATAACTGAATCGATGCTCCGAAAAGCAGAATTACACTTTTATATATCGTCGCTGTCCAACGAAAAACATGTATTTCCATTTTATACTTTTAAGCCTCATTTGATCACATGAGCTACTCTTTACGTTGTGTGGAAATTTCATCAATAATGGACCAACAGAAATGGCTCAAAACAGATTGGAAAGACATCTGGTTCCATTGACTTCCATTCAAATTAAATGAGGTTTTGGGCCTCTCCTGTAAAGTTGCCATTTTTCTTTGGACAGCGACGATATTGAACACAGAGTAAATGTATATGTTGTTCGTTTAACTTTGTTTATAGCTGGATCTGACCAAAAAGCATTAATTTCTGGTTTAGTTTATTATAGGATACTATCAACTAGCTAAAGTTTTCTGCTGACTAACATTAACTACAAACCCACTACCCAGCTGTACAAAGTTGCTGTGGCACCTAAGAGCAATATTCAGCTGGTAGGATATATATATATGTAACCTTATTCTTTATTACATATTGTGGTGTTATTGTTTGAGCTCCTGATCAATGGTGGGAGCGTGGAAGTGGGGGTGAAGCATGATATTGCTCATTGATGCTATTATTCTCCACCGGCTGGTGCACAATGACATAATCAACAATCAGAAAATGATATAGAAACAGGCAGAGGAATGTATGAGAAAACAAGAATGCTGTCTTTTAACTGATGTAGTATGATGAGTGGGCTTAATATGACTGGGGGACATGAGCTAGACTTTAACATGCCTGTTATTTAGGAGATTTTGATAGGTGAAGGTGTTACAGGATACAGGTGTATGTCACAGGTTTTACATTATCTTAGCTTCGGGGAGCAAAACTTGAGATCTATATCCCTGGGTTGGGTGAACAATGGCCATGATCTGCTTGGGGTGTTTCTTTCTCTTGCAGCAGCAGCCCCCCAAACCCCATAGCATCATCAACCTCACAATGCGCTTTGTCTTTTTGACCAGCCGTCCTCGCTGACCGGGTTTTGTAGGACCAGTGGTCCATTGTGCTTTGATACCTTTTAATAATTTTTATTTTTGTCTGATTTTTATTATTTTTACCAAATGTAACAAAACAGAGTAGTAGCTACATGGTCACTCCTTTTTCACTTCAAAATGTACATCTCAAAACCATACATAAAACATCTGTACCGGTGAAAAATCCCTTTTAGTCTAGGTTTAAGCATAATCTGGGTCAGGCAAACTGGCACCTACAGGCCTCTGGTAATGAAGACTTCGCCTAATTTCCCTAGACATCATCTACAGATAGCTGGAGAATCTTTGCTGACTTTCAGATAGTGTCAGGAATAGATTTCCTATGTGCTTTACAGATATTGTATTCTGTTTCAAACAACTATCAATTTTCTGTTACACCATTTATAGCAGCAGGTTTGACAGTCCCCGGTGTATTAGTAATAAATGCATTCACATGAAATCAGAACGGTTCATCTGTATTTGACAGGCATTCTTGTCTGGTATAAAGTGTGGAACTGCACAGTCAATCAGCTGGGATTTTCCATTTTCTTGTGATGGGAAAAAAAACCCAGAGAACTCAGGTAAACAACAATGCTTGAGGCTTGATCTGTTCCCTAGATTTTCTTACTGAATCAGCAAAGCAAGGCTGTACAGAGCAGGGACAGCTTGCACCAACACAAATTCAGGCAGGGACTAGTTATATACACCATGAATTATTTACTGAGTTATACTTGAGTGGCGACATACACTGTGCTGCTTGAAAGTTTGAATTAATCTGCATTATATGAGTTTCTACCTAAACCTAGATCTTGATTTAAGCCATAACAATGGATAAAGAGAAGCAAATAATACAAACAACACGCACAATTGTAAAGTTTTCCATTTATTTATAAACAAAGCGATCAAACATCAAATGTCTCTTTTGGCAAAAGCATGAGAACCTTTGCTTTCAGGAACCGGTGTGACTAGTTTAAACGGCAATGACTTAAATATTTTCTATTGCTGATGATTTGCACTGCTGACTGACTTCAACTTTGTTGCATGGCTGCAGAATCTGTGAAATTTCTGCTTCAGTCAGTCTTTGTAGACTACCTGGTGTGCTTGCTGACCAGCATTGTTGTGTGTCACAAGACTTGACTTCTGTTGAGCTTCAGTTTGCAAGTGGATGCCCTAAGATTCTGCCACTGAGTGCTTTAATACAATTCGGAATTTAAGGCTCCATTGAATGTTCTAGTTTAATAGCAGAACAACAGCCTCAAGCCTTGATACTGCCACCACCATGTTTCACAGCTGAATTTAGGGTCTTATTGCTGGAATGCAGTGTTTAGTATTTGCCCAATTGTAAACACATACAGTTGTCCACATAACGTTATTTCTGTAGTGTTCTGGTTCATCCAGAAGGCAGATGTTCCTCCAGAAGAGTAGTGGCTTTCTTAGTGCTCTCATTGTATATACTGTGCTAACATTAGCCAGTGTAAGCAAAACATGCAGATCCATAAATGTCACCCTACGGATGTCTGGGTTCCCCAGGACCAGTCTAATGAACACTGATAACTGTTTTTCTGAGGTCCTTAGGTATATCATTTACCAAATGCATGGCATGCACTCTCACAGCTACACTTACACCTGATTGATTGAACCTCTTGACCCAATTATCCCTGATTCCAAACTGATCATTATAGAGGTTCGCATGTTTCTGCCAGCTAAAATATACATTACCGAATCACTTTGTTCAATAACTGATTGTAAAATTGATCAGCAGAGAACCAACAGCAGAGCCACATTTACAGCAAAGCAACAAAGGTCTACTTATACACAATTTACAGCTCATCCATAAACTGTAGGCAGTACAAAGTCATGCATGCAAATCCTCTTATGTAAATCCATATAGCCTTTTCTGTATGACGCTTGTGGAAAGCAGTAGCAGCACACTCAGAGCTTAGTTTCACTTTGTTTTAGTTGCTGCCTGCTGCTTTAGAAGCATGTATAAAGGCAGTGGGTTTAGCAGGGCATGGAGATTGATTGCTAGGGCATTGCCCCATTAAATTATCCCCTAATGCTGGGCATGGAGTTGGTCCAATCACTTGCTGATCTTGAGTGTTTCCTTAACACTCTGAGCCAAGTCTTACATTATAGACCTAAAAATCATTGTTACTCCCAACAAATACGTTTATGTTGTTGATCTAGTCTTTTGATTTGCATTGTTAACAGCACAACAGCACAACACTGCAAGAACAATCATCATGTCAACAACGAGGAGATCCACATCAATATTGCATGTTCCCATCCAACCTGATTCAACAGTGTCAACCTCTTACAGGTAGAAATTGGATGCCGGAAATTTGGGGGCTATTTTCATGCCCTCTGGACAGAGCCGGCTATTCTCATCTCTGCATTTCCTGGAGTGATGAGTATAATGGCAGAAGCCTTGTCTCTTTGGGTGGGTACACGCCCAGATGGTGCTGTCATTCGTTTCCTTAAGCAATGGCCAGTGCAGAGACACTGCTTTAGGAATGTACATTATTGATGCCACAGAATCAGCTTGTTCTGGTGGGTTAGTGGTAAAACAGAGTATATTTAAAAGCAGCTTGAAGCTTTTTTTCCCTCTAGATAGTGGCCATGATGTCTATTAGCATTGTGTGGCCACATGGAAGGCATTGCAGCCGATCTGGAGCTCCTGCAATTAACCCCCTCCCCACCTCCCATTTCCTTGCATGGACCATTTATTAGAATGTGGATACGTAACATATTGGGGATTGCCTTAGTTCACGGTTTCATTGACAACAGAGTTATGGCTAAAATGAAGCAAAATGAAGTGTGAAAGGGAGCACAGGCATGAAATGAGTGTGCATGACTAAGAATAGCAAAGCAAACTGTAAACAAATGCAGTCCTCTGCACCTATTTTCTCTCCTGGGCTCACGATTTTCTTTCTTTTTTGTATTTTCAGACACTTTGATGATTCTCTGTTTTGGAATATAGTGCCAGGTAAACAGAGGCGTGACACCTATATGGGCCAACGCTTGCATTGCTAATGTATAGCCCAACTACACCGTCCTTGGAGGGGGCCTTGAGTGAATGTAGGGAGTGATGCTGTAAGTCACTTTTAATTGACCCAGGCTGTTTTAAATGGCTGAGTTGAGACATGAAATCATTACTTTCCTCATGTGAGAATTTTATGCTAGATATGCAGCGTGATCATGTGACATGCCTTAGGTGGGGAAAAGATTAAAAACTGATCCCACACTTTTTCAACAGAACAGCCCTAAAGAACATGACTTATTGTTGTTGTTATAAGTGACACAATTTTAACAAATGACAAAACCCATTGGTGATGGGCAGACCTGGGTATCAATGGATAACATGCAGCAGTATTGTGTAATAAAGTTGATTAAAAAGGTAACTATGTCGTATAGTGTCCGTATAGAATGGGCAGGAAGTGCAAATAAACACAGTTTACAGTTCTTGGAAAAAGTGATTACAGTAACCTTCTGAAACCTGAGCACCCGCAACCCCGTTCCAGGCTCCAGTCTTCTTTCTGCAAGATTGTGTTGTGTATCTGCTCAGTCAAAAGAGCATCTCTAAGGTCAGCCTACTAATGTTAGTCTGGCTCACAATCAACACTCCAGTTCATCCCAGAGGTGTTCAGTGGGGTTGACTTATGACTTATGATTTATAACTACAGAGAGCCTGAATCCACTCCACTGTTCTAGCCGTTACTTGGCATTGCAAATGGAGACCCATTTCATGAACCTCTTGAACCACAGTTCCTATGTTGATGTTGCTTCCAGAGGCGGACTGGAACTCTGTAGTGAGTGATATAATAGACAACACTCCAGGACTTGGCAACCTCGTTCTGTGAGCTTGCATCTTCTACCATGCATGTTCTACCAGGGCTAGCGAGGCAGAAACTTCATAAAGTTACTTGTAACAATGCCAATATGCCCAAATAAAAGGATGCAGTGTTTGTCTATGGAGATTATATAGTTAGGTGCTTGCTTTCATACACCTGTTCGAAATAGGTGTGGCAGAAACACCTAATTTCAATAATTAGAAATGGTGTCCACATATTTTTGGCAATATTGTATATGTACAAAACTGCCAGTATCTTAAACCATGCAGTGTAAAATAGTACGAAAAGCATGTGTAAGTATTTCATGTATGTATACTCTATATATACACCGTATGAATATCATATCTACGCAGGTAAGTGAGTTTTAGTGTACAGCATCTTTCAAAAGTTCTTATTTTTAATTTTCTTATTTAAAATTCATTGATTTTCTTTTATTGCCACTTTTAAAACATTGATTTGGCAGCAGTTATGAGTAGAAATTCGTGCCAGCACATTTAAATCTGAATCTAATGCAGCAGACGCATAACTGGGTCCCTATATTCATTGTCGTTGCTCCTCATGTAACTGGCTACATGTGACCGCCTGCTGTAGAAAAATAAATAAATAAATAAAAGATCAGGGCATGTGCTCCATAGCAGCGGATGATGATGTATTGTGTTAGTCAGCATGGATCATTCCGGGCGACACGTCTACCCTGTGGCCTCGCAAAAATGGCACTGTATTGATTTCCTGTTTCACCATGTCTGTGGAGCTTAGTGTTCTGCCATTATCCCTCATTTAAATCAGCTCCCGTCACTACAGACCAAACAATAGACTCTCCTTGAGGAACAAACGTAGTGCGAGTTGACAGTCATGCCTGTGGCTAAGTTCACATAAGGGAACTGTAGTTTGCTATATTGACTTTGAGTTGTCAGAGAGTGGATTTCACCCTCTTGTAGGTCAGGAAAAATATTAGGCTTTAGTGCCCGGACTGCCATTTCTACGGATGATTAGCGCCTTAACTGCTTATCCAACATCCATTTTGTCATGAATCGTGCTTCCAGAGACCCTCATTAATGGTGAATGTGTAATGTGGCCTTGTAGGAACCCTGCGCTTCTGAATCCTTCCTGCGTCCAGGAGGTTAATGCTGGCAGTCAGAGCTCTGTGTCTTCCATTATCCGACACTTGCTCGTCATTAGCCAGTGCCTGGCAAGTGATTAAGCTCAGACTTCCTATGAGGAGCAAATTACTGAACTTTCCAGGTGTGCTGAGCTAATGGACACCTGTGTCCCCACTCGTTAGTGAACTCAACTGTAAGCTGCAATAAAAAGATGGTAGGTTAGCCAGGAAGCTAGGTCTCTGGCCAGGAGAGGCCGATATAACCCATTGCGTGATGTGAGCTTTGCTTCTGCAGACAGGTGGCAGTGTGTTCAGGAGAGTATTAGCGAGGTGACTTGGGCTTGGTCATCAAAACTAAACAACAGGTTTTGTGAGCTTTGTTTCTGAAGAAAGTGGCACTGAGTTTAGGGTCAATTAAATGGGATTCCACTCATTTGGCTGTGTAATTCAGATACTGAGACTCAGGTGTGATTTGACCAGCATGGGAGTCATGTGAAAAAAATTGATAACGTCCAAATGCCAATATTACGTAGGGCTGAATATAAATGATATGGTTATGGGTTCCTGCAGTTTTTTCATGACCTTAAAGTTTGAGAAATTGATTCATGCTTGATGAATTCAATGAATGAATGTATGAATGAATGAATAAATGAACAAATCAATCGATTAATCAATAAAATATGCCATTATTAAAAAATGCTGTTGTTATTATATACATACCAACTTGTCAATTCAAGCCTGACTATTATTAGAGTAGAACTAATCCACCTTGCATAGGGCTAAATACATACAGGTTCGTTTAATGTAGAGAAATGTACAGGCTCAGTTTTCTTTACAGTGGTGGTCATGTAGAAACCGGGTGTCTACAGTACACATATAGCCATTTTATGTTCCTACCAAAATTACCAGTGAAAAAAATCCTTGGGCCCCTATTGTAAAACTATGTCTCAGCCATCAGGCAGTGTATTCATAACGATAACTCTGATGACACATCATATTTTATATGAAGCTTGTAACAGGCACATTTCACATGTCTCATTATCATATTTAACACATGATCACATGTCTCATTATCATATTTAACACATGATCACATGTCTCATTATCATATTTAACACATGATCACATGTCTCATTATCATATTTAACACATGATCACATGTCTCATTATCATATTTAACACATGATCACATACCTCATATTTAACACATCACATGTCTCATTATCCGATTTAACACATTATCACATGTCTCAATATCATATTTAATACATTATCACGTCTCATTATCAAATTTAACACATTATCATATGTCTCATTATCAAATTTAACACATTATCACATACCTCATCATATTTAACACATTATCATATACCTCATCATATTTAACACATGATCACATACCTCATCATATTTAACACATGATCACGTGTCTCGTTATCCGATTTAACACATTATCACACATCTTATTATCATGTGTCAACACATGATCACATATCTCATCATATTTAACACATTTCACATGTCTCATTATCATATTTAACACATTATCACATGTTTCATTATCACATTTAACACATGATCACATACCTCATCATATTTAACACATGATCACATACCTCATCATATTTAACACATTTCACATGTCTCATTATCAGATTTAACACATTATCACATGTCTCAATATCATATTTAACTTATCACATGTCTCATTATCACATTTAACACATTATCACATGTGTCATTATCACATTTAGCACATGATCACATGTCTCATTATCATATTTGACACATTTATTTGTATCATTATTATATTTAACTTTGTATGTTACAGTAAAGAGATTTGATCTTGATATAGCTCTACCACAAGTGAAATATTACTAGCAAAGATTTTAAGTTCTTCTTTTAAATAATCATCCAGTAACTGGTATGGCTAAATTGCATGTGACTGATTGCATTTTGTTTCTTTAGACTTTAACTAGAGTTCAGCTACACACTAGATGTAAATGAAAAAGTTCATTTGGAATACAAGCAAGCTCGGAAGTTAAGGTTTAAAGATTGAACTCAGTCTGGCTCTTATCTTGGCTGGACACTCGGTTAGCCGTCGTGGCCAACCAGCATGGCCAGCCCCACTCAATCAGCCAATTTGCACAAAGGTAGGCCAAGCACTGATCAATGGTAAATCAAGGCCATACTAATAAAAGCAGGAAGTGTGGTTAAAATAACTCTGTGCTGAAAAATGGTCCTGTCTGTTATCTTAAGTTCTTGTTCGCCCTCTGTACCTGATTCACTGGAATCATGGTAGGATGCTTTAGCATCTGTAGTACCATACATTAATATTATGAATCCATATAGTCACAGCATTTATCATGACATGGTATAACACCTCCATATTGTTTTACCATGTCATATACCAGAGTCACATTGCCCACCTGTTTAAGATGAACCAGTAACACTTTACTGTAGGGTAGTGTTCATTAGCTTACATGACATCTACACAAGCCCTTCATGGCAACTGACTTGGACCTTCATAACCATTTATAAACACTTATTCCAATAGATGCCATTTGTCTTAATGAAGTTTATTTTACTCATTTTATTGCCAAGTAGACATGACATCTATGTAAACTTGACATCAGACACCTACTGAAATAGACCTCTATAAATGTGTATGTAATCTGTGGGAATTGTCATGCTGACCTCATTTATGTGTCCTGTAGCCTCACAAAACTGCCCTGCAGTAACGTGTTCCAGATAACTCACGATCGCTTTGATAGCCTATATCTCCATCTTTCTTGTAATTTGACAAGGAACACAGTAAGAAGACACGGTGATGTCCATGGTTGACAGAAGGAAGGAGAGCGATGAGCACAGCATGCTGAGGTTCTCCTATGATTAACGACTCTGTGTGTGGAAATGAGTCCAGATGTTTAGATGAATTATTCATTTCATTCTTTACCATGCACATGCCAGGTGTCTTCGACAGGACCTGATGCTGGCGAGAATGAGAGGATGTCTGAAAAGCCATCAAGGGCAGTTATGTGTGTTATATGCAGTATGAAGACGATGAAGTCATAACGTTATAAATGTTAGTTTATGAGTCGCTACGTTTTTGGTACCTACACTGTTGGTACTAAACTCAGCAACAGCAAAAAGTAGTACTTTGTCAGAAATAAACATTCTGTACTGTGTAACAGTGCTAGAAAGGTGCTAGTCTGTCCTTTATATGTAAATTAAATTATTTAAAGGTGAAGAGTGGAATTTCTATATTATTTTGTCATAATAAAATAACAAAATGGTCACTTTATAGAATAAACATTGTTCATAGCCTTAATTGTGCAACAAATTTGATTCCGAACTTTTTTGGAGGAATTCACTTATCACAAATATTAATTTCATAAAGTTTATTAGGCAGGTAAATTTTTAAGCCAATATGTTCAAACATGGCTGTTTTGTTTTTCATAAAAATAGCTGAAACCTTTAATAAAAAATGACAAACATAGGCCTGGAAGTCTGAAAAAAGACTTTCATAGTGATGGTATATTTCATTATAATGAGACGCTCCCTTACTTTGATATATTGCTTATGTATTATGTCATACAGAATATGCAATGCTATAATAGCGTAGCTGTTACTGGCTCATTCAGCTATGAATGTGCAGGAGAGCTTACTGTTGGCTGGAGGAAATGTCCAGTTGTTGCTTGTGCTATTCCATCCTGGGCTGTGGGGTAGGAGTGCAGTGTTAGTGCCTCAGTCAGCTGGAAATATCCGGCTAGAAGTGACCTGCCTGCTATCTCAGTCGTTTCAGCCAGTGCTTCACAGCGTGTTTTCTCCTGCTGCTGTGTTAATGAAGCAGCATTCACGTAGGGTGCTATATTTCCTGTGAAGTCTTTTGTGTTGAGGCCACAGTGCTTCATTTGACAGGTGAAAGTAAGCAGGTAAAATGTCTCACACTGTTAAAAAGATAAACCAGCAATCAGTGGAATGCATGATGGTTCATGCTGCTTTTTGTCTGTTGGGTTTCCCATTCAATATTTACCAACACATAGGTCACCTGTCCAGTACTGCACTGAATAACTCATGGAAACATGACTAGCATAGCCTTAGTAGCGTTAACCAATGACAGCAAATATACCCCCCCCCCACACCGTGTTTGCCTCCCTCCGATGTCACATGATCTAAACACAGAACTGCCCGTGTGTGAAATGATTCATACAGGCTTTATGACATGCACTATATTGCCAAAAGTATTCAGTCACCCATCCAAATAATTGAATTCAGGGGTTCCAATCATTTCCATGGCCACAGGTGTATAAAAGCAAGCCCCTAGGCATGCAGACTGCTTCTACAGACATTAGTGAAGGAATGGATCGCTCTCAGGAGCTCAGAGAATTCCAGCATGGTACTGTGATAGGATGCCACCTGTGCAACAAGTCCAGTCAACTTTCCTCACCATTAAATATTCCACAGTCAACTATCAGTGGGATTTTAACAAAGTGGAAGCGATTGGGAATGACAGCAACTCAGCTACAAAGTGGTGGGCCACGTAAAATGACAGAGCAGGGTCAGTGGATGATGTGCATAGTGCGCTCCAAACTTCATGTGGCCTTCAGATTAGCTCAGGAACAGTGTGTAGAGAGCTTCATGGAATGGGTTTCCATGGCCAAGCAGCTGCATCTAAGCCTTACATTACCAAGTGCAATGCAAAAGCACTAAACACAGTGGTGTAAAGCGCCGCTACTGGACTTTAGAGCAGTGAAGATGGAGAGATGTTCTCTGAAGTGGCGAATCACGCTTCTCCGTCTGGCAATCCGATGGATGAGTCTGGGTTTGGCGGTTGCCAGGACTGCACTGTGCCAAGTGTAAAATTTGTTGGAGGGGGATTATGGTTTGTTGTCCCTTAGTCCCAGTGAAGAGAACTCCTAATGCTTCAGCAGACCAAGAGATTTTGGACAATTTCATGCTCCCACCTTTGTGGGAACAGTTTGGGGATGGCCTATTCCTTTTCCAACATGTCTTCACAACAGGGCACAAGACAAGATCAATAAAGACACAGATGAGCGAGTTTGGTGTGGAATAACTTGGCTTGCACAGAGTCCTGACCTCAACCCGATAGAACACCTTTGGAATGAATGAGAGCGGAGACTGCGAGCCAGGCCTTCTCGTCCAGTATCAGTGTCTCACCACACAAATGCGCTTTTGAAAGAATGATCAAAAACTCCCCAAAACACATTTCTAAACCATATGGAAAGCCTTCCCAGACGTGGTGCAAAGGATGGGCCAACATCATATTCAACCCTGTGGATTAAGAATGGGATGTCACTCAAGTTCATATGCGTGTGAAGCAGAGGAGTGAATATTTTGGCAGTATAGTGAATCAGTTTTATATTGTTTTGGTCATAAACACCACCTGTTTCTTTAAGACAATAGGCATTTAATGTTTACGCTTAGGTTTGTCTCTCTGTCCAAAACAGGCAATAACACACAGCTGGTGTATTACAGTGTTCCTCTCATAAGGGACTCTGGCATAGAGCAACGCCGTTTGTGTAGTTTCGGTCTGTATGCCAATGAAATGTCCACACAAGGTATGTCCTCTTCAGCACAGTGCAAAAAAACTGACATAAAGGAAGAAAGACATGGGGTTCTGTGGTTGTGATATGACAGTAACAATATGCATGAGAACAGTGCAAAGAGGAAATTAAGAGTGAGTTAAATGTGCCCAGACTTATCAAGTACAATATTAGCCCCTCTAATAGAGGTGTTTTGAGTCTTTACATGCTTACACGTTTTATGCCGTTAAAGCTGATTTGGGGATTTTAATGACTGGTGGTGACATCTGTTTCTGTGAGGCCCTGTTTGTCTGCTGGCTGATGGGAGTTAATTGCCGGCGTGTCAGGGCCATGTTTTAATGGGCTGGGTGCCGGAGGCCTTGCAGGAGGATGGACACATAAAAGAGTGAGTGTATCATGAGTGGAGCACATTAGACACCAGCCAAACAGGCCAAAACACCACTAATGAGCAGAGAGAGCCAGTCGCACCAGCACACAAACACAGCAGAGATCACAGCTCCAGCCACCGGACTGTGTTTACCAGCTCACAGTGATGTGACTTCAGGAGGAAAACATTTGTTCAGATTGTTAATGTGCCACAGACTACACTGCAGGCTTGTGTTGCACATATGTTCCACCGGAAAAGTAAGTCGATTTGCTTTATTTTACACTAATGAATAGCTTTACTACTTGAATGACTGAAATTCCATTTTACTTCTCAGTTTATTGTATGTTTATTTTTGTTATTTTCATCTGTGTGCCCTAAAGAGGAACTGCTCTTCTTAGCCTCTACTTGAATAAATTTAAATCCTTCAGTTTTTCCAAACACACTGTATGTCTGTATTCACTCTCTATCTAAAATGCTCTGTTAGAGCTCCTGTGTCTTTAAGCCCCGCCTCCTGATTAGCCAAGTGTGCTTTGATGGGTAATTTTGTCCATTGTCTTCTGATTGGACAACCAACAAAGTGGTCCCTCCCCCACAAAACCTCCAATAGTTTCTGTGTGTTGTGTTATGTGAAGCTTGCTGGTAGGCAAGCTATAAGGAATGTGTTACGGGATGACATCACCTTGTAATAAAGAAAAGGGCTAGAATTACTTTGAGACATTTTTGGCAGCTGAGAAAAAAGGCAATTTAAAAATGGAAAGGATTTTTTTTTTTTAAAAAAGGATATAATATATATATTTTTAAATAGGATATAATATATATTTTTTAAATAGGATATAATATAGCCTTTTTAAAGCGCTCTTCTCATGGAAAACCAAATGTTCCAAACGCTTTTCTAAATAAATTTTGATCAATCAATAGTTTGTGCACCTGGTCAAAATTGATCATACTTATGCACTTCTGCTGAATGTGACATACTGGAAAAAAGTTATGACACAGTTCATGTGCCTTGTATTATTTCCTTGCAATGTACTAACCTCTGCAAAAAAAAAACATTCTGTATAGAAATTTAAACAATGGCCTGCTGATAACACCATGGAAAAGGCATAGCTATAGCTCTCTGGTGCCCATTGTTCTTGTGAGTTATACTGCAGTGGGGAAAAATACAGATTTGCTCCATATTATTCAACACCAAGAGAGTTTTAAAGGTGCTTGAGATGTTTATGGCTAAACATGTCTTTCACAGCCAAGCACTGGGAAAACATCTACACTAGCCAGCTTTACCCAATGACAGTCACAACAGAAGATCAAAGGTGAGGGCAGATGCTACCTGTTCGTTTCCTCACCTCACAGATGGAGCAGAATACATAGTTATAGTGGGAAATTACATGTCAGGCAGACCCTGAGAGCTCAGGCCCAGGGCATGTGTAGAATGAGTATAAAATTCTGCTGCACCTAAAAACTAAATGAGACCACTTGGACCACCTAGGAACTGAAATATTTAAATTAGGATTGATTTGTAGATGCAATTCAGGTCTTCCTACAGCCCAATCCAGTCCTATCAGCCCCTTACTGTAAGTGTATGCTGCGTTATGAAGTGGAGAACCAAACAAAGACAACTGCAGACTACTGAGCAGGTGAAGTCTTGTATTAAGCAAGAGTGGCCAAAAAATGCACTTGCAAAACTGCAACAATTCAATCCTCAGATCCCAAACCATTAGCATAAGTAGTAGGTGATGTAAACATGCGGTAAACCTGCCTCTGTCACAACCTTGTCAGTGTGTTGCAGGCATCAAATTCTAGATTTGTTTACATGTATTAAATATACAATTAGGTTTCTCGATGGAACATTAATTTTATGATCTTTAACTTTTATGTCAAGAGAAATAACAAATCACAGATCCTTGTTTAAATTGCATTGTAGTGCTGAGGGTAGCAGCTGAAATTCTAAAATCAGAACAAATTCTGTCATTTTATAGTATTTAAAATTCCACATTTGTAAAAGACTGGTAGTGTGTAGGGCTATACATGTTTCATGCTTTTATTTTGATATGCTATATATGCTTTAATATATATATATATATATATATATAATGAAGCCCACTTTGAAGGAATTTTGGTCCTGGGTTAAAACATTGGACCAGCAGGTGCAGCATAGTCCCGCTCAGCAGCAGCTCAGTGTTCTGTAGCAGTACCACACTGTGCCATGCCCTGTGTATTGTCATGGTCAGATGAGAGTTGTTTTGGCATTTGACAAAAAAATGGTTCACATCATTTTCTGATTAAGCTGAGTGAGATTTTGGCCAGCATTCTACAAAGCCTGCCCAACCTTACAACAATAGCCATGAAAGAACTTGTGGGCGGGGCATGGATATGTCAGTTGGTTTTATTATGAGATTATTTATAAGATATTTATCAAGTAAGACATCAGATCTTGTCTTGACTTTAGTCTCCAATGAAGGGCCTGTATTCTACATTTGCCTAAGGTCCACCTTTAAGATCTGCATGGTTTAATGGAATAATCATACTTGGTACTTATTTGACTATTTTCCAGCTTCTCTTTAGCCCAAAATGAAAAGGGCGTACTTTGTTATTGTGGCTTAATAATTGGTTTATGTCAAAATGTGTTTTTCTGATTGAAGCTGTGTATTGTGCTTCATATAATATTGAACTATTGAAGCGTTTCTTATACCTGTGAAGTGAATGGGAAGGGCTACACTGCAGAAATCCTAAAAATTAATTAAGTAATTAACTAAGTAATTTCTGTAGCTCTCTGTAGATTTCGGGTAAGTGTCCAAGCACAGAAAGCTGCAGTATTTTGTTCCATTTTGATCAATAAGTTAAGCTACCTAGCCAGCAAAATGTGTTTTTTGTCTAATTAGATGCTTTAGTGTGGTGTAAAATCACCCAAAAGACGATTAGATTGTTAATTGCGGTTATCTTGTCTCTGAAGCGGATGTTAAATGAAGTAGAACTAGAACCACTGGTTCCTGTTCAGGTCAGTCCTTGTTTGGATCATGCTGTGAACAAACGGCCAGTTATGTTAACAGTATGTGCACAGTCACTCCAGTCCCTTAGACATGTTCACTGAGAAACGTTAATTACTGTCAGCTTACAGGCTTTCTGTAGTGACCGCTCATTATCCTAAACATTCTGACCATGACCCACATTAATTTACTGCTATTATCTTTGCATGACAACATCTCATCTTGTAAAGCAGACCGTAACATTCAGGACCTGGAATAAGGCGTAATTGATTGGAGCAGCAGGTGACAAGTTTTAATGGTGTTATTTATACCTGAGCGCCATAAAGTTTTATATAAGCAGCTTGAGGCTAGAGTGAAGTGGAGATGCACTTCATCAGGAGCTTGTAAGAGATGACTGATGTACATGCTGGTACACACACAAGGACACTGTGATTGGTGCCAGAGATTTGATCGAAGCCTCTGATATTAATCTTCACCTTTTCCTCTATTAAGATTACAGCGTCTCGCTGAAGTCGTCTGCTGAAGTGCCTGTAGGAACAGTGTGTGAACTGGAAGCCGCACTCACCACTTCTGCTGAAGTCGTAAACCTTGCATATTCGGGAATGGAAGCTGGTGGTTTGAGAACAGGACTATATTAAAAGTGATGGGAACACGTTCTGAGGTTCATCTGGAAAAGCTGAAAACGCAAAGTGTGCAGGAAACTGTAAGGAGGAAATTATTGAAGTTGTTTACCACTTTCTCGTTCTAATTAACACAGCATGGCAGATTGCAGGAAGGAAAATGTGAGCCATTCACTGGAACAGATACCTCAGTGGTGATGAATGAGCTGTCATGTTTAATTGTTCCGGAGTCTTGGTCTCCTTGACGTGCCTCTGCCTTCTTCACTGACTGCTCTGGATTGCCGGCCCACAAAACACAGGGGCCAGAGGTCATCTGAACAGGCTCGTTCAAGGGGTGACAGGGAGCCTTTGCTCATCCTGAGCTGTTCATGATTATTTCAGTGGAAGTGTTTAGCAACCACACCAACTCAAACCACATAAAGTTACAGAGCTACAGAGTTCCAAGCCTTCTCTGGCATTAACATCAGCACAGCACCAGAGCTTCGTGGCATGGGTTTCCATGGGTGGGCAGCTGCATGCAAGCCTTACGTCACCAAGCACAATGCCATGTGTGGAATCTGGAGTGTGGGTGGGCATATTAATGTGTAGGTGTAACGTCCCAATACTTTTGTCCATGAAGTGTATGTCATGTTTTGATTTTTTGGTGATTTAAAGCACCCATATCACTGAGGTCAGAACAAGCAACACATCCACATATGACTACCTATACTGCAGAAGTATAGCCCACTCATTAACACTGAAGGTATAAGGAATAGGCCAGCCTCCTTTTCAAATGAGGTACAATAAAGGGCAGCAAATCAGAACACTGTATTTACATATACTCATATACATGTTTGTTAACACCTCCAGTCCCCGCCCCCACCCCAACAGTAAACAGTAAAATGCCCATTAAATTGTGTACCATATAGCACAGAAATTGCTAATTGAGATTGCTGGCAAATGTATCAGATGCTTTTTTGCTTGGAAGGGAAAAGTAAATCCGGGAGGTGTGAGAGCACAACACAAAACCAAAGAGAAATGCAAAGAGAAAAAAATGTCATTTGTGGCCGCAGACATGAAAAATGATGCCAAAATAATGGAAACATATGCTTCAATATCAGCTATTCCACCAGATAATGGCATCTAGCCACGGTCTAACGCCAGTATTGGACTGTCTGCTCTCCGCTGTTCTCACTGTGGCAGCTGAAGCGCTGAAAGAACTAGCAGATAAAAGCGACAAGGTGACTAGTACATCTAGGTACTTTCTCCCTCAATGCCATGTAGTCAAACCACAGTGCGCTGTAGACCTGGGTTGCTTTGGTGAGGTTTTTAGTTTGGCTGAATGTGTATTTAGCCTGTTTCTGCATTTGTTCTGATGATTATCAGCCCTTTGCCTACCTCTTTAGTTTCCATGCCTAATGCAGCATGAGTAATTTGCCCATATCAGTCAGAAGAAGGCTTGTGAAAAATGTGCCTCCCTCGTTCCACTGCTGGGGGTCGTTTGTGCACATCAACTAAAACTTTACCCTGTGTCTAAGTATCCTTAGTAAACTCACATTGTTAAATTAATGCCTATATGATTTTTCAGTCAACCGTCTGCTAATCTTAGTTTGGTTGAACAGACTCTTTTCTCAAATATTAACAAAAAAATGTGAGAAAATATGATGTTTTGGGGTTCATAGTTTCCTCTGGGTGCTCTGATTTCTTCACACAACCCATAGACCTTGCATTTTGCTGACTTAGAGGTACTAAATAGGCCATATATGTGTGTATGTGTGTCAGTCTGTCTGTCTGTCGGTCTGTCTGTCTGTCTGACCTGTGTTGAACTGGCGACCTATCCAGGGTTTTTCTTGTCTCCTGCTCAGTAAGCTCTGGCTCCAGTACCCCTCACAGCCCTGAAGCGGCTCTGAAGATGAATGACCAAAGGAATTTTGATGGTATTTTAAAGCCGGATCTAAAATCTTTTCTTAAAATCTGCACATTTTTATTTTCAGTTCTGACAAGTATTTATTAGGGCTGTACCCGACTCAGCATTTTGTCAGTCGAATTGGATTCGCCCGTCCTGGTCGACGATTCAACTATTCGTTCATGTTTTTTCCTCCATATACGTTATCTAATAATCAGTAAATCAATTTAGTATACGGTCTGATGTGAAGAAAGTCAGCAGTCACAGAAACGTATTTCTGAACTGAAAGAGACGTGGCGTTTGATGACCGATCTGAACTGGAGCCTTTAATTACAGGATACAGCGCCGGGCAGCAGCCCGTATTTATGCTAAACATTAGCGCTTATAGCTTATAGTGTTTTTAATTTCTCTTCTAACAGCTTCTTCAGTAGGAGGACCCTTCGTCTTTCATCTCTCATAAATAATGAACTGCTAAATAAAACCAAAGTGTGAAGCACTGCAGCAGTGCTGAAGCAGTGTTGGATGTCTGACTAAATGAAGAGCAGAATTAGGTTTAATTTGTTCAGATTCTCTTCTTCAAAACCTCCTCCAGGCTTTCTCTGAGACATCGTTCCACTCGTGTTTCTCAGCTTCACGGCTTTACCTTCCTTCAGCGGGTGAACCGCCAGCGTACGTCGTCACATGGATTGAATTTTTTGGCAAGCATACGTCACAGCCCAGCTAGAACTTTCATATATATTTATTATTCCCCCTTTAATCGTTATTACAATGTCTTTTTACATTCTTAAAGTTCTTATGCATTTTTGTAAGCTTTAGTCTGTTTTACGGAAGAAAAAAAAAGGTCACTGTTGTCAGTCGGCTTGAGGGGTCTCGGTCGACCTAAAGGGTCTCCAACTGACGATTCAAATTGTCGACTTCTAGAGGGCAGCCCTAGTATTTATATTGCTATGCTGCACTTAGATAACCAAGTTGACTACCCAGGGCTAAACTGAAAACTGATGAAAGCTTGTATCTTAAATAGGACATAACCATGACAGTCAATATGCTACAAACTTTAAAGTTACAAAAGTTTAAAGTTTCTAACTAGTCACCTGCTTAAATATGTCTTCATTCTCCTTTTTCATACTTGTGTTTCTGGTGCTACGATGGACTAATGAGCTGTCCAGGGTGTTTCCTGCCTGTTGCCCAATGTACACTGGGATAGGCTCCAACACGCCCCACAACACCCCAGTGAGTGAATGTTTATTGCCGCCTTGTTCCTGCAGCTGCTGTCCATCTTTACATAATTAACGTATGACAGCTTTATGTTCTACATCAGTAATACAGTGATGTAACGCTTGAGGTGATTTCTGCTGCTTTAACCCTTAAAATGATTATGGAGACACTCAGATGTAACACTTATAGTTTGTCTGAGCTTCTCTCTTGTGTTTATATGAAGGAGTTTATACATTAACTTACAACATCTGGGCCAAAATGCTGCCAGCCCTCTGCAAATTCTCCCAAATCCTGATTACCCAGCCTGTCATTGAGCAAAGTGCAGGGAGTCAACCATGGAGGAGGACATCCATTCTTTCAGGTGCTTAGAAACTCCCTGGAAGAGTTATCGTTATTTCAACTTCATTTTATTGACATATTGGTGGACATGAATATGATTAGATATAATAGAATGTGTGCATATGAAGAAGCTTAAGGGGTAATGAGGTGCAAAGTGTAGTAGTATATTACCGGAGTATATTAAAGGAGACCAGTTCCACTCCTGTCAACAGTAAAGTGGAATCAACCCCAGACTAGCAGGGCAGCTGGAGGAGTTACTGTATTGAGCATAGAATTGCAGAGGTCTGCAAAACACAGTCTTCTGAGCATAGCTGCGTAAGATAAGCCTGGGATAGCAGATTCGAAGATGCTCTTTGTACAATAGAACCCATTTCCCACCATATTTCACAAAGAAACCTAATTCGTCAATATTTGGTTATGTAACAGAAGTTATAGGAGTGAAGTGAACTTCTCTTCCTCTTTAATCACTGATATTAATGGTAGTTCAGTGACAGTGATATTGCATTACATAATGAGATATAGTAATAGTGCGCTCTTGGTGGCAGTAAAATGGGCCTCCACAGCAGGTAGGCCTGTTTCATTTTACGGCTGTCTTTTCACGCTCTCTCTTGCGACTTTCTGTTCAGTACATCAGTTCGAGAGACTCCCTGGGTATCATAAAACTCTGAGCATATCATGAGACACTGAGACTCCACGGTTCTCTGCACACCACATGAAAAATCCAAATAGCGCACTAGGAGTTCCAAACACAGGCTGTTCGTTCTCTGTGTGGGAAATATCTTACTGTCCCATTATACTGAACACAAGTTCTCTGCTAACCTGCCCTTTACCTCGTGTGCACATGTTATGATAAATGCACCAGTAGAAATGGTCAGTAGTTATTTGGATACCTATAATGTTATATAAATATACACTCGCCATCAAAAGAATAGTGGCATGAATAGTTAGAAGGAATCGATTTGGTGGGTATGTTGGACATTGTGAGACATGCAAATGATTTAAGTTTCATGCTTGTCCACACATGTGATGTAAGCAAGGACGGGCCTTATCGCTCTACCTGGCTTACGCAACAGCGGCGATTGCAGACATTCAGCGAGCAGTGATGCCCTCCATGAGTCATCCAAAAAACATAAAAACACTGTATTTATTTATATTTTGTAATTTCAGAGACATTTTGCAACTGTAACATATTACCGAGATTGTAAATTAATCTCACCCCAATATTTGGTCCACTTTTGCATAGATTTCTAGTTAATAAGACTTACCAATACCAATATTTTCCTCCCAAGATAATATATAGTAGAAGCTTTACAAGTGATGAAAACAGATATACAGTCTAGATAGCACAGTAATAGGCAGCAATTGTATAGTATTGTCTTACTGTACTGTTATTATTACCATATATTCAAAAGAACAATTGACATTATGTTGTTTTTTACAGTGTAAATATTGGATGACACATTTTTAAGGATAAATTGCAAAATGGATGTGTTTAAAGGAAAAACATGTTTATGGTATTTTCCATACGGCCACAATTTACCAACTACCCCCTTTCATTTTTATAATATTTCCATTACTTAGGCAACTTAAGCAATTGTTTATAATGCAAACACATTAAAACATTTTTATTATGTTTAAGTAAACCGTACTTGTAAATCTGACCACAAAACACCATCACCATGGTAACCATAAGGTAAATATATTCAAACCTACACTTTAGCATAATGACATTAGCTATAGCAATATGCCTATAACATGCCTATAAGAAAAGTGACGAAAATAATTGTAGAGAATTCTGGGAAACACTGCCCTCAGTGGGAAGAAGGATGGAAATGATTTATCACAATTACATATGTTTTTTTTTATTATCGCTTTTTAGTATTTGAAAAACTGCTCAGTAGGTGGCCACCTTTGGGACACGGCTGGGTAGATATTTCCATACTAGAAGGCTCCCCTATTTTTCATTGGGAATAGTGTTGGGAATAATAGTGTGCAGTATTTGTCTCCATAACTCCCAAAAACACGTATTTTGGATTGTTCAGGTTACTGTGCTTGTTTCTTCATCTCACCTTCATGTATGACAAATTGATGAAGCTTTTCATTTTTAACTATATCTGAAGGCTTTAGCTTCTACCTCTGTAGTGCCAATAGACTGCAGAGAGATTACATTGCGTATTTATATCACCTTATCCAAAGCAAAGTGTCAGTGGAGATGAACCATGAATTTTAGCTGGGTATATCTGCCAGATGTGGCATTGATATTAAGTACTGTACTGACAACCAGGGGCGTGTATCCTGAACAAGTACCACTGTTAAATGGTAGAGAGAGTACTTTGAACACTCCTTCTTTTCACAGTTTCCATGATGGTTGTTCAACAACACTTTGGGAAATGCAGTCCAGGTTGTCAAAGTCGTTATGGAGAGACCTGTGTCTTGTCTAACTACGTTCTCCCAATTCTATGACTCAACTTTATAAGACTCAACTAACAATAAAAAATAAAATTCAATAATAGAGTTATAAGAAAACTCTAGAGAAGCTGTGTTCAATGCAAAGGAGAAATGGTCCAACTATTTTTCTTAGGCTGAGCATTAAGGCAATTACACCCTGTGTGAGAAAGCCTACTCAATTTATACAGTCTTCTGGCTGACAAGAAGCCCCACTTCTGTCTCTTTTATTTATTTACATAGGAACATCTTCTTTTGGACACCATTGTCTCTCTCCAATTAGCTTTATTTATGAATCGTTATATCTGAGCCCAAACGTAGCTCTGTTTTTAAAAGTCGGCGTACAGTGGCTGTTTATGAGTTTTGACCTTGAATGTTGCCCATCTAGTTCAGCTCCATCCAGGCTTGTTATGTCTCACCTTCGGAGGTCAGTAAGTCTACAGAGGACCTGGAAGAGTTCTTGTTTGGAGTATTATCTGAATATTGTGTATGTACATATGACTAGCCAAGTTATTGAACATTAGGAGGACTTAAGAGTCTTATCCTCCGTGGTCCCACAGCAATTTGTAACCATGAGTCAACGAGTGCTTAACAGCCCATGCTCTCTATTTTGTGTGTAGGATGGTCTTCCCTCTTTCGTCGTCCCTCCAGACGTAGCAGGGTATTAAGCTGTCCAGTGATGTTGCATTAGCAGCAGTTTGTAAAGAAGCAGTGGAAGCAAGGAAGCTAGCCTTCACCTTCCCAACAGCAGGTGATGCGGGGAGAGCTAACTAGCAAGTAAAACTGATAATCTCTTCTATCCTTTTGTGAATCCATCATTCCAACCAGGTTTCCTATAAGATAGAAACTACATACACGGTATGTATATACGCGTATGCTAACATTGTGTGCATAATTTATATAGCCTCTGAAATAAAAGCCATAGTACTAACATATCTACTTGTGTGAATATAGAGATGAAATGGCCAAACGCTGGAACTGCATCTCCGTGCAGAACAGATTGATCTGTTTAAAGCTGAAATCCAGGTGAAATATATACAGCTTTCTATGCAAGTGGGTTAGGCTGCACTTTCCTCCCTCATTTCTATATCTGTCTAAAGCCTGAGAAGGAAGCGTAGTGAACGAGGAAAATGTGCCGCCTTTTCTGCTGTCTTGTCATTTGTCATGATATTCTGGAGCTAAAAATTTGCTGACTGGACACATCAGCGCTGCTGTCTTGATTGCAGTATGATATGTTCTACCGCAGTGTGATTGGGAAAAAGTTCATAGTGCACAGAAGCCGGAGAGCACAGATACAGGCCAGTGAGGTTACTGACCCCATTATAAACAGTACCCAGTCTTGCCTAGCTCAGAGAACAGTAACTACTATCAGCACAGAGGTCTGCAGCTCAGCTGAGCCTACAGTGGCTGAGCCCACATCATCCCTTATATGACCACTGACATGATTTTACATGTACAATTGAATTATTGAAGCCACGGCAAACTTAATAATACACTTCCACCAACAGCCAGTAAATGTATTAGAGCATTTACTTTGTTGGCACAAAGCAAGAGTGGGGAAACAAGGAAATGAAGCTCATCTGTGAATAAACATACCTAATGTAATACTGTAACGAGCATGAATAGCAGATTTGATTTGATTTGCCAAGTGCCGGACAAGCTTCTGAATGTAGGCCACATCAGTGTTCACCCCTCTTATAGAATAATTGGTGGATGCCTTCCCTGGCACAATTCTGAGGAGAATTTCCTGTAGACTGGGATTTTAGCCCCTGCTATTAGACACATTAGCCATACCCTTCCATACACCTGCAAATTCAGCTACTTCTTCCACACTGTGTTCTTTGGCATGCCAAAATGCAGTCACTCCTTTTAGCCAATCATTAACATCTGCTTTGGAGCCATTTTTATGAACTCATAGATCGCTACAGAGTCTGTTGCCAATATGCTACACATTCACTTTGTGTAATCACCTACATGTAGCTGCATAATTACAACAAAGTTACGTAATTAATTACATTTCCATTGACAAGTTACATTTACGTCAACTTGTGACTGCTATTTGGATTAACTTTAATGTAACTTTAATTCTAACTTTAAATATTAGAAAGAATATGAAAAATAAAAAAATCTATGATTCATATTTATATAATCTATAACTATATATATTATGAAATTATAAATAAAATATGAATATTAAATAAAAACATTTCCTCTGCTTCTTACAAAACCATCTGTTGCATCAATGGTAGTTTAAAATTTGATGCTCATGGCATTACAGCTATGAGTGACAAATAAAGAATATAAATTATATACCTGTATATGCTTATTATCATTTATAATTGTCACTGCTAAAGGTTTAAACTCTACAATTTGCAAAATGCTTTATGACTTTGGAAATCATTTTAATGATTCATATTTTACCCACAGAACATTTTCTGGATGTGCCTTTCATCATGATCATAATTATAATACCCTGTAGCAGCACTGTAGAGTAAGGCTCGGGGGAGGCCATGGTTCTTCTAGTAGTGCTCTTTTAATAAACACCAGCATAAAGCCACATACGCTGCACTGAACAGCGGTCCCCATTAGCCACATTCTTTACCCTGATGGTGATTCCCACATACACAAAGTACTAACTAAACCCACTACCTAACACAAAATAGCACATTAGATGAGCACACATACTTAAACTAAGGAACAAGTAACCCACACAACAACAAAAGCATGCACAGCCCTCCATGATCCTCCAGATTTCACATTCTGGAAGAAGCAGGTCACTACACAGCTGGCAACAGCAGCAACAACGATGCTTCACTCAGCCACCCATCACTTTCTCTACAGGCCACTGTGGCAGCAGCATGGGCAGTGCACAATTCTGAGCACACAGTGGCGTCATCTTCAGTGACGAGTCCCGCTTCTGTCTTGGTGGGGACGGCCAACGAATCTGTGTGGGGAGCCACCATGGTCAGCACCAATATAAACATTGTCATTGTTGTCGTTTGGCATATGTCCTGGTTTCACTCCATCTACACCCCTACCACAACATCTGCAGGAACTGTGTGAGAATATTCAAGCTGCATGGGATGGATCATCACAGGACAACATTAGGAACCTCTGCAACTCCATGCTGAGCTTTCTGGCATGTTCTGTTAGCAAACATGGCGTCCCAACGGCATACTGAAGGACCCTACTTCTGTTTATGTAGCTCAATAAATATTGATCATATCAGTCTAAACTTATCATTGTTTATAGTTCCTGGTACTGCAATCCCACACTTCCTCCTGGGTGCAACTCTTCCTTTGATGATGAGTATATATTTACACATTAAAAAGATCTTGTGTGCCAACATCTAATCTGAAGTGTGCAACTTATAAAGATCCAAACAACCCCCATTTGCTGTGAAGTCATTGTAAATTTTCAGAGGTCATTTGGAGTATTACGTTTTTCAGTCCGTTTCACTTTAAGCTAACCCGACCCCAAGTCATACTGATCACCATCTGTCTTATTCATGTTATTAGTAAATGGACACCATCCTCATTCATCACATTTCACGTCTGGATTAAGATGGCCGTCAGACATGACTGACCCCCATGCCCTTTCCCGGGATGAGAAAGGCACCCTGAACTTGAGGGAAAGAGCACTGCACATTTGCATTTGGCGGGATCAGGAGAGACGCTCTTTGTCTCCTCTGCTGTAGCTGCTCAGAGATTAAAGCTGGAACAGTGAGCTTCCAAAAGAATTTGCAGTGAAACTAACAGCCTGGTTCTCCTGGTGTATGAAATCTCCCCGGAATGACAATGGTGGAATGACACATCTGTATCTGAACACTTGATATAAAGAAAGGACAAACCCGAGTCTCTCAGCATTGTTTATGCTATACACAATTCTTGTAGGAGCAACACTCCCTCTTTCATGACCAATATGGGCTATTACTGCCTATAAGTGGTAGTTTTCAACCACAAACATAACAGAACTGAACAAAAGGGGGGCAAAGGACTGTGCTCGCAAGTTGGTCTCTATTGACAGTGGCACCATGAGGAAAAAGTGCTGTTGAGCTTTTATTGCATGTGCCCAACTTTCTGTAATATTTGCTGGTTTTAATGCAACATCAGCACAAAAACATACTCAGGGAAATAACAGCTACTGCCAGCAAACCGCTAGCTTTTAATTTGATGAGCCCAGAATATATCTACGAAATTAAATGCCTTTGCAAAGCAGAAGAATGTTTTTGCATTGAAGGCAAAGTCTTTGTTTTTATTTTATTTATTTATGTATTTATTTATTGCCAAAATTTGTGCTGTTACATTCTGGACATAGAGTGCTAGCCTTTTTAGCTTCTGTATTCTAAGTTTTCCAAATATCCTAGCTCTAGAAGCAAATATATAACCACACAGGCTCATAAAGAGAAAGTTTTAATGCTACACGCACACACACACAGACATAGTCACCCAGACCAGGATTCATATGTATATATATATATATATATATATATATATATATATATATATAGGAGTGTTATATACATATATATAGTTGGTCTAGCTCAGTGGATAACACTCCTACCTGCTAGGGAGTCACCACCACATGTGGGAGACATGGCATTCAAAACCTGGTCTGGGTCACAATGCTGTCCTACACCAGTAAGAGTCCTTGAGCAAGACTCCCAACACTTCATTGGCCTCCCTGTCATATGGTTAACCGTGTAAGGCGCTCTGGATAAGTGTGTAGGCTAAATGCGGTAAATGTATATACACATATAACACGTATAACCGATCTAGTCCTAAAATCTCTCTGACTGAGCTGTGTTCAACGTACTATTGTAACGTGCATAACACACACACACACCTATGACCATCTTACAACAACTGAACTCTTTATTACTGCGCTACATCCAGGAAAGTCCTTGTGCCCTCAGTGGAATAATCTTTGACTGTAATGCTGCTCAGCTGGACCACCGAGTGTACTGATCAGATAAGAACAATTTTTTGTTTAAACTGACCACTGACAATTTATAGTCTTAACTAGAACTGGGCTGGTCATGTAGTCAGAGGATTAAAACATGTGTTAATATATATACGTTCTACAATTTGAGCTTCTACAGCCAAACAGGCTGTATAGTATGGTTTTGGTTGGATCTTAAACATCTAGTTTTTAGCTGTGGGAGTGAATATTTAACACCCCCCTAGTGTTTTATGAAGGGAGCAGGGAGATGTTTGAGATTCAGCCCCAGTGTACAAACAGGTGTGCACTCGATTGGTGCATAAAAAGTATTTATAAAGCGAAAGGTTTTTGCATTCAACAATAATGTATTACCATTATATATTCATTATTATGTGACACCTATAGTGCAGAGTAAGAATTTTGTACAGTGCAACTGCTTGTTTCTCTGGACATATGACAAACACTTGAATCTGAATTTGAATCTGAATCTATATACAGTGTTGGGCAAAATCACTTATTCAACAGCCAATGGTTGCTTAACACTGTAAGTATAATCGAATGGAACTACTTTTCCTGACAGAATACTTGTTTCTGGTCTTTTAAATCAATGATATTTAAGTAGTACATAAAGATGGAGCATTTCTGCCTCACATTGTGCCTAAGAACAACATTCCCTGTTATTTTATTGCTGTAATGCACAGGCGCCTGTGGTTTATTGCTAATACACACACACATTCACACACACAGAGACACAAACACACACACACACACACATATATATATATATATATATATACAGGGGTTGGACAATGAAACTGAAACACCTGTCATTTTAGTGTGGGAGGTCTCATGGCTAAATTGGACCAGCCTGGTGGCCAATCTTCATTAATTGCACATTGCACCAGTATAAGCAGAGTGTGAAGGTTCAGTTAGCAGGTAAGAGCACAGTTCTGCTCAAAATACTGCAATGCACACAACATTATGGGTGACATACCAGAGTTCAAAAGAGGACACACTGTTGGTGTACGTCTTGCTGGCGCATCTGTGACCAAGACAGCAAGTCTTTGTGATGTATCAAGAGCCACGGTATCCAGGGTAATGTCAGCATACCACCAAGAAGGACGAACCACATCCAACAGGATTAACTGTGGACGCAGGAGGAAGCTGTCTGAAAGGGATGTTCGGGTGCTAACCCGGATTGTATCCAAAAAACATAAAACCACGACTTCCCAACTGACGCTGTATTGGCCGCAAAAGGAGGCCCTACACCATACTAATAAATGATTGTGGTCTAAAACCAGGTGTTTCAGTTTCATTGTCCAACCCCTGTATATATACACACAATATATACATATATATATATATATATATATATATATATATATATATATATATATATATATATATATATATATATATTATATGGGGTGGGGTTACAGGGCGCTGTAACAGGGCTGGAGGGGAGCATGTGTGTGCGCAGTGTGGGCCAGCTAAGAGCTCTGGGCTCCCACAGCATTGCTGAAGGCTGAAGAGCTTGGCCCTGTAGCAATTTGGTTAACTCAGTTATACCGTCATAACACAGCAACTGTAGCTATGCCTGGGATAAACAATAAAACTTTAAAATATACTGAAACATTTGTAAATGTTTAAACGCTCAGCTTACCCAACAGTTTGGTGGAAAGAGAGAACTGTTGCTCATTTCTCAAAGCGAAGCCAGGAACGGACATGTGTAAGATCTACAGCGTTTCCAGAGGAAGAAATGTTAACGTGACATTTTGACATTTTGCCACTGAAGCTAGCATCAGCACCGCTATGGTAAGCGATCAGGTGACTTTCACTGGATTAGTGAACCAATGTGGGACACCCTGAGTATCAGGCAACATTTCACACACTGTGTATAGAAACTTGTCATGTTCACTCTCAGGCTTGGGACTGAGGAAGTTAAGAAACTCATTTATATGGATAATGTGATTATCCAGTTATGAAATACTGGTTAGCACCTATGTTCAGGAATGTGTAACGATTTTGTTATAACTACATTTTTACAGAACCTTTTAGATATTAAACCTCTTTTTGTACTGGCTTTTAAAAAAAGTTTAAAGTACAATCAATTACAATGAATAAGAGCTTGTGATTTGAATGATATCTGACATAAACAATAAAGTTACTTCTGCTGTTCTTGGCCCCATAGTTCAATAAAAGCTTACAGCTGATTGAAGTTTGGTGGAAGGCAGGCTTGGCCTTCATTACAGTGAGCAAGCTCTCATTAAAGAAACTGTTGTAAACAATGTAAATGAGCTCTGAATGTTTACAGACGCCCTACAAAGTACTACTCCAGGCTTTCATGTAGATTCCACTTATGTTAGTCTAGGCTGACACACATAATATAGCAACTGTCCCACTTTCCGTTGTTTCTGACAGACAAAACAAAAAAAAATCCTCTCTCCCAAATTAAAAAGCCTTTCAGAGCTTCAGACAGCAATTCCCACAAGTCAATCCCTGGGTTTACACACCCGTCGTTTTGGTGTTGCTCCCCAACACAGTAGAATTCCCAAACAGATCAAGTGTGCACCTTGGGCTGATGGATTTCGTTGTGTGCCCTAACTCTGTGAGATATGTAGGTCAGACCTCAGGTAGTACTTGATGAAGTCTGGCAAGCTTGTTACATGACTGATCTCTGATGTGCTAACTCTCTAATCCACCCTCATACATCCTCAGATATAAAACACAGCGGCGCTTAGCGGTAATTACCCCGGTGGCATTATAAATCATAATTGCCATGAGGGGTGGGGTTACAGGGCGCTGTAACGAGAGCTGTAGGGGAGCGTGTGTGTGCGCAGTGTGGGCCTGCTAGGAGCGCTGGGCTCCCGTAGCATTGCTGAAGGCTGAAGAGCGGTAAATTAAAGGTCTCAGGCAATCAGCCCTGCCTCCACACACGGCCAGCGCCCTGAGCATTCCATTCCAGCCCAGTGATGGAGTGCACCCTCCAGGAGCTGTGGCAGGACCTGGCAGATTCAGAAGTGTGATGAAGCTTTTTTTCGGGACTCATGGTCCCTGCTTTCAGTCTTGGAGGGGTGAGGGTCCAAAATACTACTTTGTCCCATCACTTGTTACAGTGAGAAGTGCTTAGATCCTTAATCAATAGACGCCAGTAGTAGAAATGAACTAGTCCCACTTACTCAGTTGCATGCACTTCAAGTGATTTAATTTCTGCTTTGGTGTTTTCAAACCAGTGGATTCGGGAGCCCAGAATTGCTGTTTTGCTAAAATCAGCCCAGAATTGCTGTTTTTGAAGTCATTTTAAAAAGGTGAACAAATAAGATAAAAAATGATAATAAAACTGATTTGTGATGATAAAAGGCTATAGGCCCTCCTTAAAATGCTGTCTCGAAAACTCTCCCAGCCTGCTGTGCCCTTCAACTCTCCACACCACCATACCACTAACCACAGCAACCCCCTCTCTCTGTTCCAGGGCTTCCAGATAACCCAGGGCTCTTGGTCCTCCACTAATCAGAGTTGGATGATGCCATGCTTGACCGTTCTACTCACCTTTGCTATACATCAGATCCTTATTGATGTCCCAAAAGATGTTTGTTCAGAAGACTCACAAGGCCATATATTATCTACAGAGAATTATCTACAGGGATCAGCTGGTCCTGTGGTATTGTATTGTTTACATAACTGCTATTACCTCCAGCCATAGACACAAACTCTCAGGACAGCCAGATACTCAGGAACAAATGCTCTTGATTATATTATAGATAACCAGTACAGAGTAAAACATGAGTAAATATGGAGTAGGACTCTAAACTCTAAATGATAATCCTTTATTTGGTGTAACTTCTGCTTTTCCCTCAGTTCACACTGAGATACTAATTGGTTCAACTCCCAGACTACTTTGCTGTAGCTCAACATTTAATAAGTCTAAAGAAATCTAAAACAACAGGGACATACATGTGACATTCTTACATGTAACCCTTACCTTGAATGTCCCACTAAACACTATGATGTCCGAAGCAAGGACAGTCAAAAAGTCAAACAAGTTAAGCAATTAAATCATTCAGTTTAATAATCATCTACGAAATGCCCTGCCATGAAATGTTTCTCCGGAGAGAACTGAAATCTGCACGGCTTTACAAGTTACTGTTTCAAGTAGCATTTTGTCAGCAACCTAATGTTCAACTGATCTGTTGCTCTGTTCCAGAACCGGGTCTGGCAGGATCCAAGCAGGGCTTTTTTAAAGACCACCCATCTTCCTTACTGGTGTATTGTAAAATTAGGAACTAATACCTAATAACAATATAATTATTAATATAATAAAAATATTAATATTAATTATAAACAAATACTACTTAAATCCTATAAATCCACATATAAACATGTTATCAAAAGAGTAGTTGCACAAATAGTTGCACCCAGAAGGAATCAACCGACAGGAATGAACCTTGGTGGGTAGGTTTGACATTGTGAGACATGAGAATGATTCAAGTTTAACACTCCTCCTCACTGTACCTAACTCACCCAACAGCCCTGATTGCGAATGTGGAGCACGCGGTGATCCTAACCCTAGCCCTCCATGTGTTACCCTGTTTGTGCCAGTTACAACGTTGTTAAAGACTGGAATGGTGTCATGCCAGGCTGCCATGGAGTGACTCAGAGTGGGCAGTGGGCCACCTCTTTAGTGACGAGTCCCACTTTTGTAGGCTACTTTCCCTTCCCTCATCTCTGATAGTGACACGGAAGTAAACCGATGGTCATAATACCTCTACTGAGTATTTACTATTCTATAAACTTGCTTGTGTGTGATATTGTGCCAGAGGCTGTATCTGACCCATAAAAATCCTCTGCTGTCCCAAGACTCAGATAAACTGCCACACTTAGACCTTGTTTCCAGCCAACCCATTTTTAAAGCATGAGCTGAAGTTGAGTTATGAAAGGCAAGGTGGCTGTAACATCAGTATTACATAAAGGCATTTGATCCAGACAGGACCATTCCTGACTCTTCTGCTTAAGACTCCAGTCTCATTAGGGATTAGTGCTACTTTATGATAAAGGGATATTTCCTTCAGTGGTAGGAAGCACTTCTGGGGGAATTTTAGCCTTTAGAAGTTATCACTTTAGCTAGCACCTGGGTTGGCATCTTAACATTCAACTCACCCGTTGCTCTGCTCAGATGCTTAGGTGCTGTATTAAAGAAATGGATTCAGTCTTCTTCCCATTTGACATCAACTGCTATGAATTAATTTAGGTTTCTGTTTCCCTCAACACGGACAAGACCAAGGAGATGATAGTGGACATGAGAAAGGAGAGGAGACCTCATCAGCCACTATTTATCCGGGACCTTGAGGTAGAGAGGGTTAGCAGCTTTAAGTACTTAGGGGTCCACATCAGTGATGACCTCACCTGGACACTGAACACCACATATGTGCTAAAGAGGGCTCAGCAGCGGCTGTACTTTCTAAGGAGGCTGAGGAAATTTGGCATGTCACCCAGAATCCTCAGCAACTTCTACAGCTGCATCATTGAATCCATCCTGACCAGCTGCATCACTGTGTGGTATGGCAGCACTACTGTGAAGGACCGCAAACGCCTGCAGAGAGTGGTAAAGACTGCTACCAAAATCACCAAGATGGCACAACCCTCTCTGCAGAGCATCTACAATCTCAGAGTCCACAGGAGAGCTGCCTCCATCATCAAAGATCCCACCCACCCCCAACATGGACTATTTACACTTCTACCTTCAGGTCGGAGGTACAGAAGCGTGAAATGCCGGACTACCAGATTAAAGAACTCTTTCTTTCCCACAGCCATCAGACTCTTAAACAGTTGAGCTGATGTCTCTCCTCATAGACATCACTGTATTTATAAAAATTGCACTAACTCATATCATTCTGCACATGAATAGTTGCACTACTGTACTTGACTGTTTGTGTCTGCATACAGCTGCACACATCGTTTTGCACATGTAACTGTTCTTGTATGGTTATATTTCAGCTCATTTTGCACAAACACCACTTTACTACAGACTGTTACAATGTAACTAATGTAGCACATACCTGCACAATGTATATAGCCTGTATAATTCTAAATTGTTTACATTTTATATTTTATATTTTATTTATATATTCTCTGCATGCTTAATTTTTGATCCTTGTTATCTGTCTATTTATATTTATACTTTTTATTCTATGACATCCAGTGTGGGCAGCAAAGTAAGAATTTCATTGTACAGGGAAACTAGTTTCCTTACTGTGCATATGACAATAAATCTTTGAATCTTGAATCTTGAATCTCCTCCAGTTCATCTGTTCAGCTAAAATTATTTCATGATTTTTTTATATTTGATGTAGGAATGAGCAAGTACGTGTAGTGCAGTAGCGCAATTTATTTAATCATCACGATCAGCTGACCTAGGAGGGTGACTTCAGAACCCAAATACTAAGCAGATTATTTGTGGAGATAAGGTCAAAACATTAGGGTGATATAATCAAGTATCAGCAGTGACAGGCAGGCTATGATCACCGTGTTGGGAAGAAGAACTGACAGAGAACCATAGATGACAAATGAACAGCTTTCTATATATTAAAAAATATACATTTATCGTCAAAAAGTTGCACCCAGATAAAATTAGTCGACAGAAATGAAACTTGGTGGGTGGGTTTGACATTTTGAGACATGCATGGGCCTTATCGCTGTACCTGACAGACCCAACGGCCATGATTGCGGTCAGTCAGTGCCCTCCATGAGCCACCTTGCTAGTGCCAGCATCATTGGCTGATGGTTGCACAGTGCATGACTACATGCATGCAAACTCTCAAGACGATGTTTTTAAAACCACATCACCGTCACCGAAGACTTCAATGGTGTCATGTCAGACTGTCATGGAGTGACTCAGAATGGCAGCAGGTCATCTTCAGTGAGGAGTCCCGTTTTTGTCTTGAGAGAAGCGACCAACTAATCCATGTGTGTAGGCACCAGGGTCACCACCAAGATGAACAGTTGTCACGTGTCACACGTCCAGAAGGCCTGATATCACTCCACACCTCCACACCTGCTGCACCATCTTCAGGAACTGTGTGCGAATATATAAGCTGCATGGGGTGGATTATCACAGGACACCATTAGGAACCTCCATGCAGAGACGTCTGGCATGTTGCATTAGCAAACACAGTGGGCCGACTCCATTCTGGTAGACACTACTTCTGTAAGTGTAGCTCAGTATAGATGCCCATTATCTAGTGTTACTCCAACTCCCCCTTCTGGATGCAACTATTCTTTTGATGATGAGGGTATATAGACCATTCTACCATGGATCATATTATGAGCTAGTTCATAGGTTTTAACGGCACTCCTGTATCCACTCATGGCCACATGCTGAGCAGTTAGATGATGTAAGATTTTTGGTTAACTGAATGAATAAACGTTATCACCAGAATGTGAAGAAATTACCCTTTTTGATGGTACATCATAGAATAAGTATAATGTGTTGCAGAAATGTCAGCTGATGGCAGCATATCTGGCCTATCTCTCCTGCAGTCCCACTTTGTAGCTGAAGAGGTGATAGTGAGTCACTATAGCAGCGAGTTTAGTCCCCATAAAAGCAGATGAAAGAAGTAATGCCGCTTTAAACAACAAAACATGCTCAAAAACAGACAAAGTAGCAGCAAAACAAGAGTTACCATCGGTGCTGCCTTCCAGCACTGGAGACACTCTCGGAGAGTAAAGGAGGTTTGATGCTAAAATTGCAGCAGTCCTTCAGACTGGCAGGTAAATGGTGGGAGGGGTAAAGAGGCAGGAGTAGGGGCTGTGTGAAGTATAAATTCGACAGACTGCACCTTCCATAATGCTCCTTTAGTTGTCTCAATGTTTCAGGTAAGATGTGAAATCTAGAAACCATAAAACTTCATGGTGTCCCACAGGCTCCATCATTAGCTGAACGCTAGAACGACTGTGCTGTAACAACAGGATACACATTTTTAACATGTAAACAATGTGGCTGTGGCTTTGGAATCAACCCACACAATCGTACTAGTTCAGCTGTCTGTAGTTTCTTCACAAGGGGGAGCGATTAGCACCCAAGAGAACAAGGGAATCAGCCACCAACCCACACCAGCAGGATCTCACTGATGCATATGTTGACAGTAACCAGGTGAAACAGATTAATCCTGTAATAAATGTTGAGGCTCCCATATGCAGGGACACTTCATGTTTTTTGTCTGCACTGTAGCCCTGCTCCCCGCAATACAGACTGTTTGTGTTGATGTTTTGGAATAAAGACTGTTTTGTGTTGATGAGTTGTGTAGGCATGTGTCCTGTGACTCTGGGATGTGACTTGTTTGGTGTAAGGGTCATCAGGCATAGGGAACCTATGGGTTTTGGTGACCTCCCACCTTTCTTTGACCTTTGTTTGTGATGTTCTGAGACTTTTTCTGCATTTCTAATATATTCCAATCAGAAAATCTCCATTCTCACTCTCACTCATCACTGTCACCAAAAAAATTCTATATCTTCACAAATATAAAACTGCATCAAAAATCATTAAATCCGTCAAAGCTGACACAAAAACTCACATTCTAAGCAGTGATTTGCCGGCTGGAAGCTTTACAACTTATCATCCCAAATCCATATAAATCCTAATGTTGTGCAATTAGATATTTCCAAGGCCTGGTGCAGGTAAATGTAATTCATCACTATCAATACATCCTTGATTGCATCCTTGAGCTGCCCATATACTGTATTGGGAAACCAAATTTCCCTCACGAGTTTGAATCCCTGTGTGTGCATGGTTAAAGTTTCTATTCACTACTGCTCTCTACTCACTCCTACCATTACATCTATCCATCTATTCAGCCTACAGCAGTTCAGCTGCGCCCCTTCCACCAGAAAAAGAGCTCATTTATCTTCCCTCAGTCTTAAAGGCACAGCAGCTAAACCAGTACGGTAACATTTTTGGTACATACTGTAAAACCATACAAATGTTTTAAAGGGGCCTCAAGGGCAACAGCAGAATCAGGAAAATGTAGCCTTGGGACTTTTATCTATTGATACGTTAGACAAATTAGATTCTTATGTGATCTGGCGTTCATAAACAGGTTCATTGAGAATCATTAAATAATAATAATTACACATTTCTAATTATAAAAATAATTATACATTTCTTCTGTTTCTCCCAGCACAACAAAACACAGTCAGTCAGACAAACAAATCAATCCTTAATCAGTCAATCCCAGCTTAAAATACTGAAGGGCTGAGTTTGACTCCTTGCTTTTGCTCTGCTTCTGGGTATTTCGATCTGCATTCCCAGTCCATGCGGTCTTTGTCAGTCAGTTTTCAGGTGAGCTGCTCTGTCCCTGCAGTCCCCAATAACTCTGCACTGACACGTCCTCCAGTTATTTATATGCTTAACCCAGGAACGACCGGAACAGGCTTTTGAAACCGTCACAGCTTGTAGTATATACCTACTGAGAATCAGAGCTGTGATGTTAATTCCCTATATGTGGTGTGAATATTACTATATGTGATATCAGCATTACTCAATGTGTTATTAATTCACTATGCACTTTGCATCTGCATATTTTCCAAAAAGAGTCGTGTTCATAAACAACTTGAGCTTCATTCTGTGAGTAATCCTATCAGATCAAAGCATCTGCGCGCTCTATAATTTTTAATAGAGAGCAGTTCCCCCTCTCGTCCGCTGATTAAAGAAGCAGCATATGCTGTCAGCGAAGGAGTGAAAGATATTCCATAAAACATTTATTGCATGCTTATTCCAAATGCATTTTCATTTTATCCTTCGAACTATTAACTGAAATTGGATATGTTGTAATCAAAGGCCCAGAGTCTGTGTTTTAGAGGCAATGGCCCTCTCTGGAAAAACACCTTTTCTCACAAATCCAGTTTACTAAAAGCCAATCTTGTTTCTATTCGCCCTGGCAAGCCCAAAATAACACCAGGCATTCTTTACCTTGATTAACCAAGCAATAAGCAACTTAATAAAATAAACACTCCCGAAACTGGGCTGGGACTAAAACCACACGTCTCCTGTGTGAGATTAGTGGACTGTGACTAGGAGTTTACTGACTTGCTGATTTCCGCCATAGTGGGCAGAGTACCACAGGCATAAACAGAGTGAAACTGGCCAGACCCTTTGGACTGTGTAAGAATTAGACCTTGGCAAGTAAACGGATCTTATTTAAGTTGATACATCTAACAGTCCTCGATTTTGTGGTTGTTGTAAGTGTAACTTATTTTCAGACATGCTTTATTAGTTCTGAAAATAGTGAAAAAGTGAGAAAAAGACTTCAAAGCAGTTCAAATATGCATATAAATAGTTCAGTTTGAAGTTAAAAATAAAGGTTAAGTAATCTTAAAATGAGCTTACAACAGTCTTAAAATGCAAACTGTAAGATGTGTGTTTGAGGTGCTAGTAACTTTAGGTTCAAGCACAAAGATGACTGGGGCTACAGTGCAGTGAATGTCTTGTCCGTGTATGGGAAGTGGTTCCAAAGCAGATGTTAATGATTGGCTGAAAGTAGTGATTGCATTCGGGCGTGCTAAAGACCATAGTGTGAAGGAAATAGCTGAATCTGCAGGTGTATGGAAGAGTACGGTCATAGGGTCTACCAGCAGAGGCTAAAATCCCAGTCTACAGGAAATTCAACTTAGAACTGTACAGGAAAAGGCATCCACCAAATCTGTCCGAGCTGCATAATTCCTTGACAGGAGAGTGGCTGAACTTGTGATGTGGCCTACATCCAGAAACTTATCCAGTACATGCCTAATCAAACCACAGCTGTTATTTGTGGTTATGGAGGTATTACACACTAGTAGGTATGTTTCAGTCACAAGTGGCTCATTTTAGTCTGATGAGTTTATAGTTACTGGTCATTTCTTGCAGTATTTGACATTGAGACTTGTACTGCCTATGCCTGACATGTGTGAGCTCATATAGCTTCTTGTTATGTAATGGTCAGGCTGGTATTGTGCAGAGGAATGTGGTCTTTCACATGTTTTACTATCAAAACACTGACTTTGTTCTCTAGCTAGTATGAGCTAACACAGAGACTCAAAAGCACACTGTACGTGTACTGTATTCTAGCATCTGCGTAATTTATAAAGGAATAAAACTGGTTTCTTATTCATTGATGTAGTTGATTATACAGATTCTGCTCTAATCTGATGAGCTCACTAAATGTCTCGCGAAAGGATGTTTGCTTTGTTGCATTCTAATCACACTCGCACATACGAGCACCCGTACTGTGATTTCTATGGGATTTTTTATTATGTCTAGCATTTCAATTGTACCCTGAGATAGGAAAGTCCTTTCATTCCCTCTAGGATAATATCTGTGAAGTGATTGGGAAGTCCATGCAGCCACCTGTGGCCCACCGCCGTGTAAAAACACCTCCTGCCTTCCTTCCATGTCATTTCGCTCGCACTGAACGCACCACAGATGCTGGAAATCTCGCTTTTAGGTGCTTTAATATCCCGTTTGAGGATATTATAACAAGCAAATCTAGTATTAATTTCACACTAATCTGTTCTGAGTCATGAATCACATCTAAGGCAACAGGACGGAACGCAATAACAGAGCCGTCAAAAAACCCACTGCTCGAGGTTTGGTTTCGGTAATTCTCGGGGGCCACGCAGTAGCGGTAAGTAACCGTTGCTCCAAGGCTGATAAATGGAACGCTTATAATAATGAGGTGCTGTGATCGCAGGACTCGCAGTACATAATAATGACTTTGCAGCACCGCTGGGAGAGGAGATGAAAACGAGAGCACAACATTTCCCCATTATTGTCAAAGTTAACAAGTAAATGACGCTCTTATAGCATAATGGGCCCCAGTTAATCAGAGCTGGCACATGGCATTCATTCCAGAGGAAGTAGCAATGCTGTGTGCAAGGTTAAGTTCGTCTGTCCCACCTTTCCAGTTCTGATGTGCTGAAGCTTATTTCCACAAGCATTGTGGCTCATATTCCATGCATCCTTCAAGGCCTCAGACCCCGATTATTCTGCCCCCCTATCATAGCCGGGGGGTAAATTGAGAGTGGTGTGGCTATTTTGGCATTATAGAGGTGTGTATCATTAAGCAGAAATGGTAATCATCTCCTGTAATTGCCTGTTTATCAGTCCTGCAGAGCTATAGGGGCGAGGCTGAAAGGCAAGACAACACTAAAGCTTGGAGGTCACCCTTGCACTCTGGAGAAATACTTTATGAGTCAGAACGCAGTGCTGAGAATTCATCTCACCTCTCCGGACGGACTAATGCGTGAATGCTGTTCAGGGCCATTAGAGCAGACATGAGGCGTCTAATGGACTCGTTGTGTACACAATATTCTCAGGGCCAAGTCGACGCCAATTTGCAAATGTGTGGGCTCTTTATTTATCATGCCTGTTGGTTTTGGAAAGGCTGGGTGAGACAACAAACCAAAAACCCATACAGCCAGAACTGTTACCCAGTGCTTTTTAAACTGGAGGTCATACTGTGGGGGGCAATGAGTCATGAGGAGGCTGCATCATTGCATATGTTTGTTTGTCCATGACAACAGAGTTCAATAAGCTGCATTAGATCACCAATGAAACTTCCAAAGTGCATCTGTGTTATTAAAGTGCTCACCGAGACCAGTTCTTTCGATATAGAAATGTGCATGAAATGCTCCAGTAGCTTACTACCGTGCCACACCACTTCTGGAATTTTAAAAAGGTTTGCTAGTTTAGTAATGCCTTAAATATATTTTTCTTAAACACTAACTAAAAGAGGAACATACTACCCACAGCCTACTGATACTTTGTGCCTCCAGGTTAAAATTAATTATATTTTAATGTACTAGAAATGTCAATGTCAGTTTAAATACAAGTGCAATATATACTCTGTATACAGTATATAAGAAACGTAATATACAGGAGTTGGACAATGAAACTGAAACACCTGTCATTTTAGTGTGGGAGATCTCATGGCTAAATTGGACCAGCCTGGTGGCCAGTCTTCATTAATTGCACATTGCACCAGTAAGAGCAGAGTGTGAAGGTTCAGTTAGCAGGTAAGAGCACAGTTCTGCTCAAAGTACTGCAATGTACACAACATTATGGGTGACATACCAGAGTTCAAAAGAGGACAGATTGTTGGTGCACGTCTTGCTGGCGCATCTGTGACCAAGACAGCAAGTCTTTGTGATGTATCAAGAGCCACGGTATCCAGGGTAATGTCAGCATACCACCAAGAAGGACGAACCTCCACCAGCATCACGTAGTGACCTGGCCACTATCCTGCAAGAAGAATGGCTTAAAATCCCTCTGACCACTGTGCAGGACGCAGTATATGTCATTCCCAAGACTAACTGACGCTGTATTGGCCGCAAAAGGAGGCCCTACACCATACTAATAAATGATTGTGGTCTAAAACCAGGTGTTTCAGTTTCATTGTCCAACCCCTGTATGTAATATACAGTATATTGTACAGTTAAGCACTAATGATAAATATTTAGCATACTAAGCACTTAGTGCTAAGTTAACACACTTTAATGACATTAATCATGAATGCAAGGAAGTATACTAAGTTCACCTTTCTTTCCCTTTTATTAAAATCTCTGTGGCCGATGTAGTGATTTATCTAAGAACATGCATGCTTATGATATATAAAGGCACCATTTTGTAACTAACAAATCCCAGGTAACAATTAAGTATATTTTTATGTTTCTAAAAATGTACTTTAATCAGAATCAGAAGAAATCAGAATCAAGCTTTATTTACCAAGTACGTTCACTCATTTGTCTTTGGTTACAGTAGCTCACAGTGCACAGAGAGTGACCGCATTATACACAGTACACATACACACACACACATCCTAACACACACAAGCGCTCACACACACACATGCACACACACATCCTAACACATACAAGTGCTCACACACACACATACACACACACACACATGCACACACACATCCTAACACACACAAGTGCTCACACACACACATACACACACACACACACACATCCGAACACACACAAGCGCTCACACACATACACACACACACACACATGCACACACACATCCTAACACACACAAGCGCTCACACACACACACACACACATACACACACACACACAAATGCACACACACACACACACACACACACACATATCCTAACACACACAAGCGCTCACACACACACACACACACGCACACACACATCCTAACACACACAAGCGCTCACACACACATACACACACACACATGCACACACACACACACATGCACACACACACACGCACACACGCGCACACACACACACATAAACAAGACAAATTAATATCAGCAAGTACATTTAAAATAGACTGTTGTTTGTGCTTGTTGACTGGCACTTTTAATGCTAAAATAGTAGAGTATAGAGTCTCTCAAAGAGCTTCCTAGTCTCATTATAAGTGTAACTGTCTTGGAAATCAGCCCTGTCAGATGTCTTGTGGTCAACGTCATTCCTGTAGGGCACCATGCACCTGGCAGGCCTATTAGCCCACTCTATAGCCAACCAGCTCCACCCCCAGTGAGCTCTGACTGGAATATCATCACGCCTCCAGCTCGACTTTCATAAAGTTTTAAACTGAAGGACGATTGCTGTATGTTAACTCACTCGCCTCTTCATCTGGAAAATGTATTACATGTTCATTTTTCACACCTTCCAATAACGAGGGTTTTGTACCATCAAAGCACTTTCCACAGTTTATCATTCAATATCAGTTTCTACTGACTGAAATGTCCAGTGCAGCTAATTTCCTAACCAAATGCAATAGTTCCTGATTTAACTTTACTGAGGCTTTGACTTTGTGTTTTAGCTACGGCTGCTATGAACTGCTTCAGTGAACCATGGTTAGCTGAGCATGGTACAGTAGAGTGGATGAGCTTCCCAAACTGTTTTTGCATGCCTGTCCTTCGTATTTGTCATTAATGGTCTCTATGTTTCCATCTCCGGGAAATTCATATTTACCAATTCATATTTACTATGTACTGATTCACCAAATATGGTATTCCTGAGAAAACTGAGATGCAGCTACAGGCTCATCCATTTTTAACACTGAAGAATAGAAGTCCAAAGGAACACAGTGTAAAAAATTGAACATGTTTGTATGATACTAAAACTGAGTGCTGTTTTAAACACCAAGCAGAGTTTGAATGAAAAAAAAAACATTATATAAACACAATAAAACAGCTTGAAAAACACAGCCGAGCAGGAGAACTGAGAGAAACTGTCTATGCAGGTCATGCGGCAGACTGTTCCCGCTGTGTTACTAAAACAGCTTCCAGCTTTTATTTTGAGGTGTTTAAACGGAGGTCGTCACTTTAGTGCTGGATGTGCATCCAAGGAATGTTGGTGTGGCTGCTAGACAAGCTGTTGTTCATTGTTAGCCTTTTGAGTTTTTGCCTTGTGATGACATTTACACAGTACTTCAGATTAAGGCCACACAATTTGCACTGAGAGAGGAGAATGTTGGCATCCATCCGCCAAGTAACAGGGAAGCACAGGACATACTGTAGATACTGTGCGCTCGCAAAAGCACGATTAGGCTCTTGAAAACTATAAAGATTTGGGTTCCCCTGGGCTTTAGATAATTATCTAAAGTTCTGGATCTGTGCCACATTTCTGGCAGCAGTTTTGCATACCACAGTGCACATTGTGATGCTGAAAATCTGTCACCTCAACAGCCTTAAGTGCACCTTTTAATACATCCATCAGTTCCCAGTGAAGCAGCAGTGATTCCTAAACAAATATGAGTTTATTTTAATATGTCACATTCTTACGGCATGCAGAGCACGTAGACCTCACAAAAAAGTATACCTAAAGCTGATTTTATTAAATAGACTTAGGGAAAATGTGGGGTTTGTTGTGTAATAAATGTGAATAAAGGTATATATAAACAGAATGCAATTCTGAGATTTGTAAACCACATAGATCCATATTTTATTCACAAGAGAACATTTACATTTCTCCATAAATGGACCAAATATCCAAACTGTTTTCTCTCCCACTCATCTGTCTCTTCTAGGAGCTGATCAACCCTGAGAGATAGCATTGAGGGGCTTTCAGCGCAAAGGAATTCTCTTCAGGACTCTCAGGACTACACACACTCCATTCATACAAGTTTCAAAACCTACCTCTCAGTCCTCCTAATCAGTCTGTCTCTCTCTCTCTCTCTCCCTCACTGTCTCTCTCTCTCTCTCACTCTCCTTTTTCTTCGTCTTCTTCTTCTTTGTTAAGCACAGGAATGACACCTCTCCGGAGTGATCACATGGGAACATCCAGAGCAGCTAATCACCTGAGCATCATTCTCCACTGTGGGTCTCCTGCCCTGTTTTCTCCAGTTCACCACCCGACATGACCAGAATAGAGCCGCCAGTTTCTGGCTCTGATCATGAACTATCTCTCACTTAAACAGAGAACCTATGGCTCGGCTCCATCTTTGCAGTTACCCCCTGGATTAGTCAGACTAATATGTCTAATAGATGTTCTAAGCTGCTTCTCCTGTTAATTCTGTCTCTCTCTCTTCATCCAGGATCGACCTAAGGAGGTTGGGTTCTGCCCTGGTCTGGTTCCTCTCTTTCCTCTCTAGCTTACTCACAGGCGGCTTGGACCCAGTTTCCCTTTTTTCCTGCATTTGTACATTAACATGTATGTTTCTTTTCTTTTATACACACTGCTTTTCTGTAAAGATGCATTGAGACAACGTTAGTGGTTAAAAGCGCTATACAAATAGATATATTGATTGATTGACTGATTTATAAAACACATATTAGATGCTGAAAATGATGAACTCGTTTAGAACTTGATGGCAGCACTGGGACAGGATCATGTCTACCCTGTAGCATCCTCTCTATATTTACCAACAGTCTGTAAACATCTGGGAGTAAACATCTGGAAAAACATTCAAGCTGCTCAACAGTCCTGGGTCTTCTCGTTTCATGATGCATCAATGTCTATTGTTGAAAGTTCTGGACTGCAGACAGGCCAGTTCAGCACCCAGACTCTTTCCTCTGTGAGACCATGCTGTTGTGATGGATGCAGTATGTCTTGTTAAAATATCCAAGGCCTAAAGGAGATGTTTTCTGAATGGGAGCAGACGTTGCATTGATAGTGCCTTTCCAGACGTGTAAGATGCCCACACCATGGGCACTAATGCCACCTTATACCTTCGGAGATGCAGGATTTCTGTGCAATGATAACACCTTGGATCTCTTAAATCCACAGCACATGGCGCCTGTGGTTTTCAAAAAGAATTTATCATTTTGATTCATATGACCACAGAACAGATTTTTATGGCTTCTCCTTTGCATGATATAGCTTTGTGAAATATAATTTGTGGATGGCACAGCAAACTGTATTCACAGACAATGATATCTGGATGTGTTCCTGAGCCCATGCGGTGATTTCCGGTACAGAATCCTGCCTGTTTTTAATGCAGTGCCGCCTGAGGGCCCAAAGATCCCAAGCATCCATTACTGACTGTCGGCCTTCTCCCTTGGGCACAGATTTAAGACGCTCTTTTTATAACCAGTCATGTGACTGGTTTTGTAACAGGATTGCTCCTCCAGCTGTTTTTTATTAGTACCACTTACATTTCCAGCCATATTTTAATCTACAATCTCAGAATAAAATATGGGTCTATGAGATTCATTGCATTCTGTTTTTATTTACATTTATTTACACATTACATTTATTTTATTACACAGTGTCTCAACTGATTTGGGGTTTCACTTTATCGTCACTGTCCAAAGTAAATCTCCAAAATGGCAACTTTACAGGAGAGAACCACACCCCATTTCATTTTAATCTAAGTCTATGGAACCAGACATCTCTCCAAGCACTTTTGGGCTGTTTCAGTTCTTCCATTCTTCATGAGATTTTCACACAGTGTAAACAGCAGCTGCTCTCGTCAAATAATGCATACAAGTAAAAATGGACAAAAATGGAGATACATGTTTTACATTGAGCAGCGACGATATGAAAATTAATATTTGAGAATTCATATTTGAAAATTCACTTTGAGGATACTTGCCTGGAGCAGTGGTCGCCTCGTCCCCCAAGGAGTGGTTGGGGGTAAGATGCCTTGGTCATGGGCACTACAGTCATGTCCTGTTGCCTCAGGGAATCAAACACTCCAACCTCCAGCCCACAAGTGCCTCCAATACAGTCAGCCATTAAATCCACAGCACATGGCACCCATAGTTTTCAAAAAGAATTTCAAATTTTGATTCATATGACCACAGAACAGATTTTTATGGCTATTTCTTTGCATGACAGCTTTATGGAATTTATTTTGTGGATGGCACAGCGAACTGTATTTACAGACGATGATATCTGGACATGTTCCTGAGCCCATGCGGTGATTTCCAGTACAGAGTCATGCATAAATAATGCATAAAAGTTAAAATGGACAAAAACGGAGATACATGTTTTTCATTGGACAGCGACGATATGAAAATTTACTTTGAGTATATTCAATGTGCAGAAGCAGTAAACTTTGAATGCACAGTTAGTGAGTAGTTTTATTTATTTTAAGATATTTGCTTGAAACAGGACAAATGGTCTTCCAATACAGCATGAATAACCTTAAAATGAGCTTACAGCAGTCTCGAAATGAGACTGAAGTCATTCACAGGACAGTTTCACCAAGGAGCCACCTTTCTCAGCTCCAGTTAACTTTTGACATGCTTCAGTTTTGCTATCTGGTGTCGACCAGAGTGGATTCCTCTTCTGAATCCTGTTTCCTCTCTTCCTTTTGCTCCGAGGGAGTTCCTCCCTGCTACTGTCACATTTGGCTTGCTTGCTGTAAAGCTGCTTTGTGACGATACCCTTTGTATAACTGAATCGACTGAACCGAATAGAAGGATGAACAAAGATATCTTGAAGGACAATTATGAATAATATGATGGATCAGAAGTCTCTGCACACAATTCAGCATGACACGGATGCTGGCACACTTTTTGACCCGTGCTTTATTAGTTTATGAGAATAAAGGCTCTTCATGGCTCACAGTATTGCTGAAAAAGTGGAGCTTAATTATGGAAATAAACACATTTGAGGAAAATGTAGAATCTGCCACCTTCTGCTTTCTGTCAGCCCCCCTCTACATGCCTTAGAGCTATTTCCTTTTATGTGAGCACACAGTAACATGAAATAGGCTTTGGAGAGAGAGGGAGGATGAGCGAGGCATAAAGCGTAAATCTCAAAGCTGCCTCATTACCATGTTGGTTTTGCATCCATGTTCATTAAAGAGTAAAGACTCATGTAACATATTCAGAAGGGTCAGACTTTTTCATTTGGAAATATATATTAAAGGAAGCCTATTATGTTTGGTTTCAATGTTCACAACTTTAATTTTGGGATTTACTAAAATGGATTTCTATGCTTTGATTTCTCCACAACACATTTGCATGTCTGTGTATGTAGATAAACTGTATATCTGTACTCGCCAAATGCCTGAAACGCTCTGCTAGAGTTTTAGAATTAGTATTTGTTTGCACACAGAGGAATTTGTCTGCTGCATGTAACCCGTCTGTGCAGTGAAAAAACCCAACACATACACTAGGTGGCGGTAAGCACACTTGCCTGGAGCAGTGGTCATCTCGTCAGCTAGGGAGCCATTGGGGGTAAGATGCCTTGGTCATGGGCACTACAGTCATGTCCTGTTGCCTCAGGGAATCAAACTCTCCAACCTCCAGCCCACAAGTGCCTTCAATACAGTACGCCACCCTCAGCATCCCAGTAGCTTGAATTACAGGCGTACATCACCATACGGTGGACCCCCTGTGTCTTTAAGCCCCATTTCCGAGTAAATCAGTGAGTGGTCAAATTGGTCAGCTCGTCCACTGTATTCCGATTGAACAAAATGGCACCCTGCTACAGTTTCCATTTCCACACAGATGCATCTGTTCTTACAATGACATCTGCATCATTTAAGCCTATGTCCGATTCTGAAAGTCAGGCAGAAGTTAGTAGACCTGATCTGCCTTTGCAAGCTAGGCTGGAGCTGGATAGGTGGTATGGTTTCGTGTCTTATGCCAGAGGGTGCCAAGCTCACTGTTAGGCAGGTATAGAAGGACTGTGTTACAAGATGACATCACCTTGTGACAGAGAAAATGACTGGAATTCCATTGAGGTGTTTCAAGCAGCTGCAAAAGTGGCTTCTGCTGAAGAGAGGTCCCCCTTCTAGTGGGCGCTTTGAGCTCTTAGCAGAATGTTTACTTGTACAGAAAGATACATATCACATAGACCTATACCACCAGACTCTCCAGGAAGACCATGTGTGTGGGTGGAGCATTTGTGACTGACAGTGCATAATACATTAACAGGAGAAAAAAAAACAGAAAAGCATTAACTTCCCTTTATCGAAAAACCCTTAATGTATAAGCAAGCAAAACTTTATCCATTAAATAACAATCCGTATTTTAGTTTACATGACAGGCAAATCAGAGGTAACATGGTTCTATCAACACTAGCAATGTGTAATGTCAGATATTACAGCATCAGTGAGCAGGCCTGTTAATAATTACATCACGTCAGCGCTTCTTCAGGACAAGAATGAAATATCATGAGTCATGTGTCATGTGCTGAGGGCCCGAACGCTTTCATGCGTACGCTCAGCCTGCGTAATATGAAGTCTAGTGTTGTGAATATTGAGTGAGAAATACTACCATTATAGCCCCAATTTCTAGCAATGGCCCTTTTTATTGTCAATTATCCCCCACCTAAAATGTGTCCTTGGAGTTCTCCCAAGAGCAGGATAAGTGATAATCTGAACTACTCCATTCTTCTGCCGCTCAAACTCAGCTGACCTTCCCCGTAGCTCGAAGGGAAACGACGGATAGCTACATTAACCTCGGGGTGATTTGTCTCAAGTACATACAGCTCTTTTTCCAAAGACCGGAGCCGACTTTTTCACCAGTGCTTCACCTGGTGGGCCATGCACCTTGTAAGGTAACCTGTAAGGCTCCAAGGTAGCATATAAAAGTCGAGCTAGAGGTTTACGCACTGCTGACTTCCCGGCAATTGATTTTCCCATTTTTTCTCACCTTGATGGCTACACGGGCAGAAAGACGAGAAACTACTTTAAGAGACCCAGATCGTCATGAATGGATGGATGTAATGTAGAGTACTGGCTGATAGATATTCAAAAGGACTACAAAGGAGCCCCCGTGCATTCATTACAGACCTTAACATCTGAAAATGTGTGTCCTTGTGTCTAATGAAAGTGTGCGCGAGCGTGTGTGTACACACTGTATGTGCCCGCACGTGCGTGTGTGTGTCGGTGTGTGGTCGCATTTGAATTACTCGGTTGCTATTAGCAACCCATCGATATCCTTACACGTTTCCTACCCGAGGGGGTCGTCTGTTAGCGATCTGCGCAAGCAAATCCAGAGCCCAGCAGATGTAGTGCTGACCTCAGACTCGAGGGACCTTCAGGAGGCAGAGGCTATTTGAAATTCCTCAACACACCGGCTCATTGACATTGGCAAGCCTGACCCACATGGAGAAGGGGGAAATAAATTAGCGAGCCAAGGTGTCCAATACAACCTCTAAGGCTCAGAGACCTCACGGATGATTTACAGTTTGAGAACATCTTCATTGATTTGGTGCTAGGACTGGTCCTGCTCGGAAGTAGGCTATGACAAGAACAACAAAGACTTACCATCTCCACAGCATCAACAAAAACAGATTCAGGGAGTATATATACTAATATATATATATATATACGGTATTTATATATATATATATATATATATATATATATATATATTGTTTACGCGCTTCTGTAAACCCACCCAGATGTTTCTGTACTTCCTTTAAGCACTAACAGAAAAGAGGAAAGTGGATCACAACCTGGCATATTTGTTTGTAGCTCCATATTAGCAAGGCCTATATTCCTTTCCACATGTAACTGACCCATCTCTGCTACAAATGAAACTGTGAACTTGTGTTGCCAGCACCATTCACCACATAATTTAGGTTGCATGGTTGTCCTAGTTTCCTGATTATCTTGCTGATGTATTTCATTGTGTCTCCATTTGCGCTCCTACATTTGTTTGGGTTTATGTACCAAGCATTACCACGATTCATTGTACATGGCCTCTCGTTATTACCCCCGAATGAGACGGGCTGTTTTTGTTACTGTGCCTGTAAGACTGATATAAGATAAATGAGCTCTGTTCTGATTGGCTGTTCTGTATTCATTCAGTGTTTCAGCACTCCGAGCTGAAACACTCTTTAGATATGAGTAGGTCTGGCTAAACTGCTGTAGGCTGGAAAGGCAGATGTACAATGACTTGCTCTGATGACATCACAGAAACAGTGGACTCTAAACGGGCTGTTTTTGCAGCTTGGTTTCCATATATAGACTGTATGTACTGGGGTGTCAGTGGTAAATGCTGAAACTTCAACAATGTCAAGATATTATCTAAGACTTCTTCATCTCAGAAAAGCTGGGGAAATGTGGATTCGGGCTCTGAGCTTTGTTTATATTTGTTTTGATTCACCCCTGAAGTATCTCTTGATAATTAGATAATTTGGACTGGAAATAAATAAAGGATGGCATTTACACATTACAGCATATGAATCTAAATAAATATAAAAATACACCTTTTATAGACATTTTTAAAATTTCTACTATCCGCACAAATCTACTTTAAATATGCACTCATCATCAACAGAACAGCTGCACAAATTGTTGCACCCAGAAGGAATCAACGGACAGAAATGAAACTTGGTGGGTAGGTTTGACATTGTAAGACATGTGAATGATTCAAGCTTCACGCTCATCTGCACATCTAACAAGCAGGAAGGTCAGAATGCTGTGTCATGGAGAGATTTCAGTTCAACGGCAGCGGGTCCATGTTTCCAATGCCAGCACCATTGGTAGTGCACAACACTTTTGCCCTTCTCTTCTCTCTTGGTGGAGGCGACCGACGAGTCCGTGTATCATTGCATTCTCACACTTTCTTCTGGGTGCAACTATTCTTTTGACAATCTCCTGGTAATTGAATATTTTGTCTTGTTTTTTTTTTCACTGGAGATAAATTGATGTTTACACAGTCCTGCATATGAATCAAGATAAACATGATTAGTGAAAGGGGCTGTGTGAAACACGTTAAGTAGAACAGCGAATATTAGCACAAGACAATAGACAAATATTCTGCATACATACCACAATCACAATATCTTTCTATCTCTGTCCATCGTTCTCCTCCTTCTCGCTCTCCCAACACCTCACCCAGGTGAGGCGAACACATTTCAACTGGCTCGTCCTTTCTGTATAGAATTGCTATCACAAAAACATATGAGATAATGCAAAACTAATATCATATGCGGTTGACAGATGAACTCATAGCCCTGCGTGCAAGAGAGAAAGTCTGCCTGACTGTCAATGAATTATACCCATCAACACTGCCCCTTATATATACCCTTATCTTCCACAACACTGCTGCAGCGTGACGGCAGGATCCTCCTTCGCCACTTTTCACCCTGTTCACTCTTCAGTGTTTCAGTGCTGCATGAATGCGTGCACCCACAATCATGATTTATCAGAGAGCTTGAATTTGAACCTTTGGTGAACTCCTTATTGCTTCTGGGTCTCTTCTCACGTGATTTACTTTGTTTGCTGTGTTGCTAATTTGAAATAGTAATAGTAGTCAAGAAAGTACAGGGGTTGGACAATGAAACTGAAACACCTGGTTTTAGACCACAGTCATTTATTAGTATGGTGTAGTGCCTCCTTTTGCAGCCAATACAGCGTCAGTTGGTCTTGGGAATGACATATACTGCGTCCTGCACAGTGGTCAGAGGGATTTTAAGCCATTCTTCTTGCAGGATAGTGGCCAGGTCACTACGTGATGCTGGTGGAGGTTCGTCCTTCTTGGTGGTATGCTGACATTACCCTGGATACCGTGGCTCTTGATACATCACAAAGACTTGCTGTCTTGGTCACAGATGCGCCAGCAAGACGTGCACCAACAATCTGTCCTCTTTTGAACTCTGGTATGTCACCCATAATGTTGTGTGCATTGCAGTATGTTGAGCAGAACTGTGCTCTTACCTGCTAACTGAACCTTCACACTCTGCTCTTACTGGTGCAATGTGCAATTAATGAAGATTGGCCACCAGGCTGGTCCAATTTAGCCATGAGACCTCCCACACTAAAATGACAGGTGTTTCAGTTTCATTGTCCAACCCCTGTAGTTACATGTGTCTTAATGGAAGTTATACCACAATATTCAGTCTGTAGAACACAGTCAGCAAATTCAGGAATTGAATTTGATGAAGATGATAAGATAAATGCAACACCCACCTGCCCACCTTGTCATATTTTGCTTACGGTAATGCATATATGAACATGATTAAATATAATATTAAATTACAGACATAAAGTACATATATTCACATTTTTGTAAATATTTTACTATATCTTTTAATGGGACAACACTGAAGATATGATACTTGTAAACTGTACATTGTGCAATGTATAGTAGTCAGTGTATGGCAGTCAGTGTATGTGTAACAGTGCAAATTTGCTGTGCCCTCAAAATAACTCCACACAGCCATTAACATCTAAACTGCTGGCAACAAAGGTGAGTACATCAAAAAAATGAGTGCCCAATTAGCCATTTTATCTTCCCAGTGTCATGTGACTCGTTAGTGTCATAGTGTCCCTCTTTCATACTGGTCACTGGAAGTTCAACATGGCACCTCATGGCAAAGAACTCTCTGACAATCTGCCGAATTATGGCCTAGGCTAGAAGAATCATATCATATCCAGAGGTTGTCTTTTGAGAATAGACGTAGGAGTGCTGCCAGCATTGCTGCAGAGGTTAAAGGCGTGGGGGGGTCAGCCTGTCACAGCTCAGACCATACGCCGCACACAGTACCTAATTTGGTCTGCAAGGCTGTCATTCCAGAAGGAAGCCTCTCCTAAAGATGATGCACAAGAAAGCCCACAAACAGTATGATGAAGACATGCAGGCCTAGGACATGGATTACTGAAACTGTGAGGAACTCCAGTTTATTAAGGGAACCATGAATGCGAACAGAGAATAAGTAAAAGTGGGCGGCAGGGCAATATTCCAACATGATAGCGGCCCCAAACACACATGCTGGACTGCCCAAGCATGTCTCCAGACCGAAACCAAATTGGGCTTCTGTGGGGCATCCTCAAATGGAAGGTGGAGGTGCACAAGGTCTTTGACATCCACTAGCTCCATGATGTCATCATGGAGGAATGGAAGAGGACTCTAGTGGCAACCTTACTGTGGGTTTTCATTAACTACCACACAGTCAGATACTGGTATGTCGTCTGTGTATCTGCCTTGTGTCTTTGAGGGTGTTTTCTGCGTGTGCATGGCAAAAAACTGAATTTAGTGTGAGAGAGAGGGAAAGAGACAATAGATGAGTGACTATGTAGTGTACCATAATGGCCCATGTGAGAGATTTCTTGAGAGGTCTTTCCTGTTGTCTGGCAAGACAGCTTTTCCCTCAGCCCCAAGAAATGCCTCTTAATACACCAAGACATGCTATGTAGTTAGTGCTGACGGTGAAGCTATAATCCAGCAAAGGTGGCTGCACCCAAGGACTGAACTGTAACCTTGTGCCATCTCTGAGTCGTGAGCCTTCCCTGCAGGATGAGTTTTTACACCTTTGGTTGAAGGTGGCAGACATGTGATCCAATCAAAGCACCACCTCTGTTGAGATATAGACAGAGGAATTGTAAGCGAGCAGGGTTTCGAGTTTTCTCGGGTTTTGCCGATCTATAAGGGCCTGGGAATCAGGAAGAATTCTGCATCCACCGAGCAATGGAGAGATTGAGAGATCTGATTCATCAGAATCTGCTGCTTAGCTTGCCCTTCCTAGCATCTTACACACACATGGGTTATAAGGTGTGCCACCTGCCCAGAGTCTTGTATAATATTCCAAATCCACAGTGTTCTTATCCTGCTCTAACGTTTGGTTCACTTGGTGTTCAGAACCCTGCCAGAGCCTTAGGTGGTGGAGGAGGCAAGCATGCAGCACATACCGCGACTAAGGGTGCGCCTCAGGATAGAGCATAAGTTTGAAGTATCATATTCTTTCAGAAGCCTTCAGCATCAGTGCAAAACTTTCCAAGCTGATCTACTAATGAGGATTGTGTCTTTCTAATGAGACAGTTTCCATGCCTGACTCAGACGTACAATTTATAATATCTTTAGTTCCAGAATGAACCAAAATTATCATCAGAATGTGTAGAAATGTTACAGGATATCTAGTGATGTTAGAAGGTTAACCGGCTAGCCCTGGTCCAACCTGTCCCTTAGTACGACTTTATACCTAAAGGGGTGACAGTGGGTCACTGTAGCACTGAGCTTACCATCAGTCCAACATAAGTGGATGAGGAAGTAGCACTGCCCTACCAGCGTACTCTAGCCTCGTTTTGGCAATCATGTTGAAGATCCAGCTCCCAGTTGGATCATCTAGAGACAGTGATGAAAGGATCAGTAAACACTACTGCTCACTCCTGGCAAGAATATAATTTCGCACAATAGAGATGGGCATTATAACTTTCTGGTGATATATTCCCCCTTATTTAATTGAAGTATGAATGAAAATGGAATTAAGGAGGGGAATGTCTTCCTGAAGGACGTTACAGACCATAAAACCGGGGAGAATACACACACACACACACACACACACACACACACACACATGCACACGCACACGCACACACACACACACACCTACACCCACACACACACACACGCACATATATATGCAGAAATCCTACCAAAAAAGGTTGTTTAATTTGGCCACCTGTGCCATTGTGCAGGATTTTTACTATTTTGGAAGAGTAAAAGGACAATGGAGATCCAGAATTTTCAATGGCATCTATCATTTCAGGAGCTAAACCCTTTTCAGTGCTTTGACTCACAGTTGGCATCTTAGGTGAGTTTGAGCTGAAGCTGGAAAGGCAGCTCTGCTAAACAAAGCACAAAACAAATGGGCCGAATGTCTTTAAGTGAAAATGAGATCTGATCCTTTGCTCCCAGCAGAACAAACAAATGATGACACTGGGCTACTGTCCATTTTGGAAAAGTGAAAGTAGCATGAAGAGCTTTATCACCTCATTCAGGAGCCAAAATTAGTTTTTGTATTGAGTTTGTAGACCAATCTGACATTTTGGGAAAAGGCCCACTTAGTGGAACACAGCTGCTCCGGTATCTTGGGTGTCGGCATGCTAACAGCAGAGCCAATCGTGACTGGTCAGTGAGTTTTTGTCACCAGTGAAAGCCTGTAAAATCAAACAGAGGGCAAAAAAAAAATGTTGTTGTGCATTCACAAAAAACTTCTGTTTTTAAATATAATAAAAAATAACTATGAATATTCACCAACTTATAGTGATTAAATAACACTGAATATTAACTACCACACTGTAAAATAAAGTACTTCTACACTACTTCACTTTACCCTGTATGTTACTGCTGAATAAAACTGATAAAAAATATTAATAAGACCATTTGTTTAAACTTGGGAGCGGTCATATGTCTTACTCTGCTTTGACAACACAGGTGAAGGGTGTTTGGTGGGTAGATTAGGGGGTTTTGGTTGTAGCACTGGGCTTGAGACTTTCTGTTGGACTTTGGTGTTGCCAGAGCCAACTGACCCCTTGGCAAGTGGCCATGTAGTGTCCCCAGCAGACACGCCTAGTGTGGTTCTGGGTGGTTGAACTTGGCAGCTGGAAAGTGGCAACAGGAAAGTCAATCATGAGTCCATGCTTTTGGTGCCTTTTGATATTACATTATAGATGTGCATATAAAGTAAAACATTGATCTACAACACCAAGTAAACAGCACTTTTGTCTGATGTAGCCAAATATCCTCTAGTGAAAAAAAGACATTTAGAGCCATGAGGATTAAACCTGGTGGTTTGGCTTTCTAGTGGGAATTTGCTGAATGTTTCCCATTGACACAGTTTGTTTGCTGGACCTTTAGATCCCATAAGAAACCACCAAATGCATCTGCAGCACCTGTTAATCCATTAGAAACTGTGATATCTAGCCATCAGGAAAACAAGAATGCCATTGCTGACTCTTGGACAGCACCGGGAACCCGGAGAAACTTTTGATGGGCTCTATGATTTTTTTTTATCAAGGTAACTCCACTTTACTTTGGCCTCTAGTCATAAAATACCATTCTTAGTGCTTTTGCATTAGAGCAGTTTAAAACTAGTTTAAAATGATTAATTAACTGTGAATAAATAACCTTTGTCTGGTGCTGCAGAGATATCTAGCATGCTAACCAGATAGCCCTGGTCTGTCCTGCCTCGGAATACCACTTTGTACCTCAAAAGGAAAGTCCCTGTAGCATCATCTGCCATCAGTCCATCATGAGAGGATGAAGAAGTAGCACTGCTGCCCTGACACCGTATTCTAACCACTTGTCAATCATGTTGAAGCTCCTGCTCTCAGGTTAGGTATCCAATACAAGGAGCAGAAAACACAATGATGGCTTTAGCTCTGACAAGGGACCATTATGACCACCATCACTGGCATCGCTGCTTTGTCTTGGAAAGAAACCATGATTGGTGGCAAACGAAAGAAGTGATATACAGATGGAAAATAAGAGATAACACTACAGCGCTGGAGATGCTCTTGGAGAGCAAAGGGATGAAGCTGGATGCTGACATTGTGAGGATGAGGGACGGTGAATTTCCTAGCATCAGACACCTCAACTTTCTGCTGAAACATCCATTTCCATGAGTCATCTGTTACAGGTTATGAGAATAGCCTGTATGACCTACATTTTAGGTGGGTTTGCTCAGCATGCACTCAGTCCTGATCCCACACAGAGAGATTTAAATAGAGCTCCAGCTGTGGAATCATCCCATCATGATCGCTGGGCTTTAATATAGGGGTTACATTTATCATTATGGTGTGTGGAGTGTTGTAGTCAGGTTACTGAATATTTACTGCTTGAGTACATAATGACCACCGCAACTTTCTCCAACCGCAAACTCGGAAAAACCGTCATGACCCAATGAAACTTGTGCCCTTCGAGGGCGCGCAGAGTGAAATGGGCGGGAGCTGCAAAGCGCGAGGAGTCTCTCTCTCTCTCTCTCTCTCTCTCTCTCTCTCTCTCTCTCTCTCTCTCTCTCTCTCTCTCTCTCTCTCTCAGGACCTTGAAGCCATTTCGCCGACTTACAAGCTGAAGGAAAACCATCCGAGTCGGACTCGCATAAACACTCTTCCTCTTCTTCCTCCTCCTCCTCCCCGTGTTCGGATACCGGGTTACCGGGTCTCGCGCTATGACGGGTCTGGACCGGAGGCGCCGCGCGTCTCTGGCTCTCGCGCTGAACCTGGCTGCGATGCTGCTGGCTGTCTCCGCGCTCGCCACGAGCCACTGGTGCGAGGGCATGCGCAAGGTGGCGAAGCCGTTCTGCTCGGCGTCCGTCCACGTGCACTGCATCCGCTACAACAGCACGAGCGGCAGAAACGACAGCCGCCTGGTGCAGTACGTGTGGGAGACCGGCGAGGACAAGTTCGTCATGAGGAGGTTTCACAGCGGCATATGGGTCTCCTGCGAGCAGAACATCGACCTGAGGGGTAAAAGTCTTTTTAGTTTGACCCATTTCTGCCCCTGTTCTTCTTCGTCTGTCAGCTCGCTCTGAAGAAAAGACCTGCTGAGCTTTTTAAACTAAAGGAGTGAAGTAAACAAGTGACCAGGTCTGGAAATTCTCTTCTAAGTTAGAGAGTAAAGTCGTTTTCAGGACAGACTGAAGAGTCCATGGTATTTCTGGTGAACGTTGTCATGGCTGGTGCTGTGGTCATTGCCCTTATAGGGTTTGTTATAATTGGAAATGAGCGTTTAGACTAGCTAATAAGCTAATCCTACCAGCGCATGCTCCTCCAAACCCACTGACCGACATAACACTGCTATGAGTCCAGCACTAAGGTCACACTGATATCACAGAAGGTTACGTTTCGGGACTTTCAGTGTGTAGTATAGCATTTTCCTCCTCCCATATTTCCCCTAAATGATATTTTAAAGGTGAAACAGCAATTTTAATAGTGAGTCTAAATGTAGGGTGGTGAACTGGTGTCAGAAGTGATTATCAGCAGGATGTACTGGGCTGTAAACCTGCTTACAGTCTTCATTGTATAAGCCCAGGTTTAGATTTTGTCATTGGACTGTACCTTGTAGATCCAAAACCCTCTCAATTAATTTTCATTAATATCAGTTTGTGTTTCCTCCAACACGGCGAAGCCACCAGTTTAACACATGCAGCTGTAAATGTGGTGCTTGTATATTGGGGATGATGATGGTCTTGACTGTGCTTTTCTGTCTCCATCGTCAGGTGAGACATGTAGGAACTTCATAAGCGTCGCACCACCTCATGAGAGAGGTAAGTTCTTTAGTGTTCTCTGGTTTCTGTAAGGCTTTGGGGGGCATGCAGTCTTACGTGATGGAAAGCAGCAGCTTCCCTGCCTTCACTGTCGTTATCCTTCCGCCGTTCTCACTTTGAGAGACATGAATTCGATCCTGTTGGAGGCTCCGTGTGAGTCCGTCACCTGCTGCTTACTCTGTATTGATCATCGGGGTTTTTTATGTGCCTAATGACTAGCATAACTCTCTTGGGAGTCGTTTTGTCTCCATCGGTGTAATTGGTTCACGCATCTTTCAGTCTGAAGCACGTACGCAGTGTGACAGCACGCTCATTAAATCATTCGTTCTTCTTTATACTGTATGCAAACAGACCGTGTGCTCTCTTTATATGAGTAGTGTCTGTGTAGTGTCATACCTAGTATCAAATGAAGTAATATAAACTTATCAAAGATTATTATTATATATCAGAGTTAGAACTGTGCTGTTAATTTGTCTAATTTCTCCGGAATTATTCTTTTAGCAGACGCGTTAAAATGATGGGAAATCTTTTGGGAGACTGTAAAATATGTTGGCGCACGTATGTGCTATAAACCCTGAAACTGTCCCCCGAATCGCAGCGCTCCGCGTCCTTCATGCATGAATATTTGAAAGGCTCCCTGTGAATGGTGTGGTGGGAGACGCAGGCTGAACCGGCTCCTGTAGTTTCAGGGTTTCCTTCAGTGTCTGTGTGTGTATCAGGTCTCTGTGGCAGCCGAGCTAATCAGTGACCAGATCAGTCTTCCTGCTGCCTCTGAGTCCATCTTGATAAAAACCTCTGACCTCTGATTCCTGTCTGCTCGCATGGATTTCTCTAGGGTCTGTCTGCAGTACCCTTCATTGTGCGTCTCTCTTTCTCTTTCTCTCTTGCTCTCACTCACTCCCTCTCTCGTTTTCGTTCCCTCATTTTCTCTCTCTCCTTTGTTCTTTCTTGCTTTTCTTTTTATCCTTTTCTCTTTCTTTGTGCTCACTGTCTCTTGTTTTCCTCCGTTCATTCATTCTCTTTCCTTTTCTTATCATAATCCATCTCTCTTCTACTACTCTGTTATTCTCTTTCTTTTGTTTATCTTTCACTCTGACTTTACTTCACTCTCTTTTTTCCTCTCATTCTTCTTTCTTCCTCTCTTGTTCTTGCTACATTTCTCTCTAATTTCTCTCGTATTCTATTTTCTCTCATGTTCTCGTTCTCTGTATGTACTGCTCTTTTTCTCTGTGTTTTCTGCCCTCCTATTTCTTTCTATCTGCCCCCTCTCTCTGTCTGCCCACCCCCAACCCCCCACCCCTCACCTTTTCTTCAGGAGTCTTGTGGCTGTGTATTGTGGCTGAGTGTCTGTATATTCTTCTTCTGTCCACTGGGGGAATCCTCATGTCCATCGAGGTCTGCCATATTGGGAACGTCATTGACGGCCTCAAGCTCAACGCCTTTGCCGCCATATTCACCGTCCTGTCAGGTAACTGCTTGATTTGTTAAACTGTGTTAACGAACCCGCCCCTGACTGATACTCTGATTGTGTGGACAGATTTAGAGAGCTGCAAATTGGGAAACAGAGAGCGCATCAGGATTCAGTCTTGTAAAATGTCATACTTTGCATATCTTTGTGATCACCCAGCCATATATAGTAAAAGACTGGGGCATAAACAGGCTGGAGTTGGAGTGGCAGAGCGCAGTTCAGATTTTCTTCTGGAGCACTGGCCTGGCTGCTTGACTGACACGATCACTGACACACTTCTCAAAGGATGACAGTGTTTGTAGTGTCAGGAGAGCCTCACTGTTAGATGTTTGTGTTGGCCGCCTGAGCCACGCTACTGCAGAAAGCAGCCGGAGCTATATACGCAGAATTGCGGCTTCACGGTCCAGATCCTGCGTAAGCCTCATAGTATCAAATCCGCTTGAATTTCATCCAGGCTATTTTTGACCTCTTGATTTATTTAAGGGCTTTGGGCAACACATGGACAGAAAATTAATACTACCTTAAGCCAACATGTGTGTAGGGTATTTGACGTAACCCAGGCCACTGAAATCCATATGTAGCTAAAGGACTAGACTGCCATGATTCTTTAGTCTAGCACTGCAACAATGAACTCATGGCCCTCCCGTCTCAGAATGGGCTTCTGTATTTAGTCGTGCGGACATAGGAAGGGATTAATTCAGTTCCATTGGAGCACAAACTGCGTAAAGCTTCACAGTTACTGTAGTTTAACTTGCTGTATATACTGTCTTAGGTCTTACATTGTCATATGAGGCTGTTATTATTGATTCTATTAGTTATTAGGGCTGAATACCAGTTTGTGGGAGATCAGAGGTAAATATCCGAAGCTTCCCTTGGGGGGTGGGGGTGGGGCTAGGTTCACAGCTGTTATCAAATATAAATCTGCTTGTTAAGCTGTGATATATCGACCTTCACGTCGAAGGTCTGAGCCTTTACTGCACTGGTTGGGTCTAATAGATCCAAAAATATTACTCCATTATCATTGTACCAGTTTCCTTTTGATGTGAAAGAGAAGGGGAAATGGCTGCAGGTGACAAGGTTAGTTACAATTCTACATCCAAAGAAGAAAAAACAAAGTTTGGTGACACAGCTAGCAAACCTAACACTAGCACCCTCTGAGAAAAACAAAACTGACCATTTGCAGATACCCTCGATGTAGTCTGTGGGTTTTATAGGATGTTTCTTGCTACACATCTGCGTGTTTCGTTTATTAGGTATGTTGGTCAGCCAAACAAAAGACAGCTAGCTATCTAGCTAAAGCTGTGCTAAAGCTAATTAGCTAGATAAGATGTAGATTTACAAAATTGTGGGTTAATACAAATGACTAAATTGTAGGTTAATAGCAGGAAACACCTGATAAAACCAGAAAGGGCCAGTTTGCCGTTTGTCATTGGGTGCTAACTTTACCTAGGTTAGCTAACATCAGAACCTAATGGCACCTAATTTATTTTTCCTCATTGGTTTACGAAGTGTGACACACCTCATCAACTGCAGCTATTTAATCCAGTCTTTCTCATCATAAGGAGAGCAGTAGAATGATAATTGAGTAGTTCTGGATTCAGTTTCAAACAACAAGGAACATAGCATGCTGAAAAAGAAGAGACCTGAACCCTTTTTAACCCACAGTGGTGCCTGACTAAACAAGGAAGCAACCGTAAAAAGGTTTACAGGTTCTGTGATTGTTATTTTGCCTCTCTTACAGTCACCAACCTGAACTGAAGCATGATGTGAGTGAGCGTGGCAGAGCTGAGATCCTTTGTTTTAACAGTTAAATAAAAATGTCTAAATTATACATTGACAAAACACTAGTGAGACATGATAGTGGGAGCCAGATGAAGTGGGGATTCCATTTCCCAAATTACACTGGCATTTAATAGTCCTTAGTCCACAAACATGGCGTTTACCGGGACTACATCATAGAGAGCATTACCACCCACAGTGGACAGCACAGTGGCCGCCCACGGGGGTTAATGATCATGACCAGTGGTGTCTGGCTGGAACTGGCAGTGCAGAAGAAATCACATCTACATTCAGTGCAACAGGCCCGACACACATATCCCGCAGGTCAGGGCAGCGTTTATGGGATATGGGAGCAGAAGACGGATGAGTGGGCTGATGAGTCATGGTACCATTTGTTTTGTGATGATGGTATGGCTTGTATGTGGTTCAGACCCTCTGAGGAAAGGCACTGTGCACTGGTTCCATACTGGTGTGGGATGTGTTCAGAATAACAAATAGCAATTCAAATACTCACAAAGGCTTTATAAAATAAAACAGTGTAATACAGATCATTTAATAATAAGGAGAATTTAAAAGCCCCCATATCATGGACAAAAATTATTTTGTCACATTAAATACAGTGTGTAAACGTGTGTTGGAGATACAGTAGTGTCAAACCACAACATTAAAACACCTCCTTGTTTTTGAACTCACTGTTAATTTATCCGCTCCAGCTCTCCGTTAGACTATGTGGCCTGTTAGCCTCTTTCACCCTGTTCGTTAATCAGACAGCAGTGGTGCTGGAGTATTTAAACACTGTGTCCACTCACTGTCCACTCTGTTAGACACTCCTACCTTGTTGACCCACATTGTAGACCCAAAGTCAGTGACAATAATTCATCTGCTGCTGCAGAGCTTGTGTTGATTATCCTCTAGTCCTTCATCAGTGGTCACAGAACGCTGCCCACAGGACTAATCTCAGTCCAGCAGTGACATTTCACCAGCACCGCTGTGTCTGATCCACTCACTGCAGTGTCACTGTGTGGTGCTAGCCATTTAAGAACAGGGAGAAAGGGAGCTAAAAATATACACAGAGAAAAACTACATTCTGTTCCTGTAAAGTAAGTGGAGCACCTCCTTTATTTGATTCCCCATCAGTTATTAAACAAGTTATTATATTTTTCATAAGAAGACTGATGAGTGGGCTGACGAGTTATGGTACCATTTGTTTTGTGATGAAGGTAGGGTTTGTATGATAGACCACCAAAGCCATCAAGTATTTAAAGCCTCCTGTCCATCCTTCCACTGTGGGAAAACAGTTTGATGCCAAGGGTAAGGATGTTTAGCTCCAAAAGAAGCTCCTTACTGAGAAAAAGAAGACAATAGCAAATCAAACAAAAAAGCGGCTGGTGTTCTCAGAATAATGAACTGACCAGAGGCCCGACCCCAACACCACTGAATATGATTACTTGGATCATGAGAGGCAGAAAGTACAACCAGTGACTGAAATTGTGGTGTGAGCAAAAATATCCCTGCAGACTCATTTGAAAAATTGAAAACACATCTCCTGAAAAACAACAGAAGCTGTTATTGAGACAAAAGACTAAAGGCCAGCTCATTGTTTAGTTGTTGAGGCTTTTGTTGAATCCTCTGGTTATGTATATGATTTCTGTTGTTTGAAAAATGAAATGAATTGTGCTTAATGACCATTTGGCTGATAAATGCATGGTGGACGCTTTTGCACAGTGCTGTATATTAGTTTTTAAATTAGTTTAAGCTGGAATATGTTTAGTCGAGAGCCAATTCAATTAATAACAGCTCTATAGAGGAACTCTTGCTTAATTTATAATTTCTTGAAGGTTTCTGAAAAACAGTGTTTTTATTGTAAGGACAGCTGCACATACAGGGGTTGGACAATGAAACTGAAACACCTGGTTTTAGACCACAATCATTTATTAGTATGGTGTAGGGCCTCCTTTTGCAGCCAATACAGTGTCAGTTGGTCTTGGGAATGACATATACTGCGTCCTGCACAGTGGTCAGAGGGAGTTTAAGCCATTCTTCTTGCAGGATAGTGGCCAGGTCACTACGTGATGCTGGTGGAGGTTCGTCCTTCTTGGTGATATGCTGACATTACCCTGAATACCGTGGCTCTTGATACATCACAAAGACTTGCTGTCTTGGTCACAGATGCGCCAGCAAGACGTGCACCAACAATCTGTCCTCTTTTGAGTCACCCATAATGTTGTGTGCATTGCAGTATTTTGAGCAGAACTGTGCTCTTACCTGCTAACTGAACCTTCACACTCTGCTCTTACTGGTGCAATGTGCAATTAATGAAGATTGGCCACCAGGCTGGTCCAGTTTAGCCATGAGACCTCCCACACTAAAATGACAGGTGTTTCAGTTTTATTGTCCAACCCATGTATGACACGGTCATAATTAATGACCATCAGCAGGATGAGCTAAATCCATTCTGTTCTTAAAGTGACTTACATGCATTTGGATCTTGGCTTTGATTTTTTCTCTGGTCTTAGTCCATGGATAACAGATCAAACACTGTAATACATATTATTATGTATGCCATGACTTATTTGGTTATTGCCAAAGAATTTAGCCATGCCCTGCTGAATGTGGTCTGCTTTTGTGTGGTTCAAGGATTTTGCAGGCATGCAAAGTAATCGGATTGGTGAGGGCCTGTTTGTTCCTCGTTTTTTTTATTTATTTACATTTTGTGATGAAGTCTGCACAGAGGAGATTTCACACCATGGTGGGATGACGGATATGTATGTTATTCAGGGGGAATTTTTGAGAGAGAGAGAGCAAGGGCAAGAGCAAGAAGGCTTGGACAGAGGAAAAAAAGAGAAGTAGACTACAGAAGTAGTAACACATGGATTAGTTATTATTTGTATTTGAAAGAGATTTAATATCCCCAAAAACCTTTTTCCACACAGTGCTTTTTTAGGTTTTAAAGCTTATTTACTGCATGTGCCATGCAAGCTCATTGTGTAGCTTTGCTAACATGCAAGTCATTTAGAGGATGAACACCAATTGACCTAATATGTAGGACTTTGCACGCTCCAGATAATCTCTTATCACACTTCCAATTTGGCTATTTCAGGCTCTGAGCGACTCTGATTGTCCTGACTCAAGGTCTGACTAGCTGGTGTTGTTGATTAAGTCTGCATTACCATCTGGACACAAAATTTGCCTTCTCTAAAACTTTCATGCACTGACCCCATTAAGCAATGCCCCTGAACCGCACCAGTGTGCTACCTACGCTGGCCAAAGCTGACAGTCTTCATTAATTACCACCTTCCATCAGCTCCCAAGTGCTCTGCCACTGGGGTTCTCACTGAATAATGAAGGAACAGATTGGTGACATTGAGAAGGACCAGAAGCATTAAGAGTACCGAGTTGCTTAGTCAGAGTAAGTAGAGATTTAGGGTGTTTAATTATGCAGTAGGATAGGTGGAAAAGGGCTGTACCGTTAAAAGATCATTCTGGAGGAAACAGGGTATTTAGTGCATACTGCCGACTGACAACTGAGTGTGTGTGATGTCCTCCACTGAAAGCATAATGCGCCCCTCTTTTCCTGTTATGGTATAACATTGCCCCCTTATGGCAAGGCACAGTAATGTCAGCTTGGGTCACTCTTAAGTCCTGGGAATGTAACAGCGCACTGCTACAGCACATACTGCAAGAAGTCAGCCAGCTTATCTTATATTACATCAGTATTGCACCACATGTATGGCATTGCAGTCCTATATTACATCAGGCCTGGCATAATTATTACATAATCGCCTGGTCGCAATTATTCAAGCTAATAACTAATTATTTAATCTGACCACGATTATCTTTCACTGCATGTTTCTGTCACAGTTTTATCCACTGGGTTAAAGATGTCATACGGAAAGATTTTAAATTGTTCTCTGGCGTCTGTGTAAAAGGTATGTGACTTTGGCTGGGGGGGAGGGGGCTTACATGTGGTGGATCCTTTTTTTGCTAATATGAATAATTTGATAAGCTCGGCTCTAATTAGCTACTTTACAGCAAGGCATCAAGTTGATAAAACAGAAGCGACAGTAGAAACAGACACAGACAGGACAATACATCTGACCTCTGTGTAACAGGTTTGGTTGTCAGTTAGCTATGCTAGTTATTTGGAGCTTGCTATTAGCTAATGTTACCAATAGCTACTCGCTTTCAATCTTGACATCAACACAAGTCTATAAAACTCACTTTCAACAAGGTAACAGTGATCAAATCACACTGCATAGCTGCTACTTACAGGCTGCTGTTGGGGTTGTGATGCTAATGTACGTGGATCTGCTCCTCTCCTCATTGTCTTCAGTGTTAAACTCTTGAGTGACGCTGCTCTGTATTGTTCACAGTTTGAGAAAATGGTCAGAGTACATCTTTGAACATCAGTTGTCCATGATCTTCTTTAAGATGTGGAAGCTTGGCTTCCTGCATTGCAAATGTTTTGTTCCGCCTTGCCCTGTGCAATTTAGTGCTTTCGCTGCTCCCAGGACACCTGATTCAACCTATCAGCTCATTAACTAACCCTTTCAGGGGTGTGTTTGTTAAAGCAGGAAATCCACTAAAATGTGCAGGGCAGGATGCCTCCAGGACCAGGGTTGAGAAACACTGCCATAGTTACATTCTGGGGAGGAACGGAACAGAACGATCGAGTAAGACGCTGGTGAGGAGGAAGCCAATTTTGTCCGTTAATGGTTCTTTAGAAGGCGCGTGATTAATGTAGACTGTATCACCTTCCCACCTACCCCAAAAAAGGTACATTTCTGCTGCTCTGCTGTTGACGTCCCTGGGTTAGAACCTGAGCTGGTGTATATAAATTTTGGCTGTGCAAATATTAATGAGGATTTTGGAGTCTGCCTGTTTTACTGACCTCTTTTGTAAATGCGGGATTTGTTTTTAAAGGAGAAGGCAACAGTGTTTGAGGCTCATGGATTTCTGTTATATGTACCGAACTCTGCTTATTTGCATTCTATGGCACTTTTAAGGCAAATCTGTATGAAATTTAAAAAACAGGACTCATATCATAGATCTTACCTAATACGACACATGGTCTAACTGGTTCTATCACACTTTTAGAGAATGCTGGTGAGTAATGTTTATTAACACAACTAGAGTGGACTGGAGTTGTCATCAGTTGGGAGCTGCTGAGGGTTGACAGCTAAGATGCAAGACCAATCAGGTCATTCTAGACCTGCACTTTGCATACATTATGTATATTTTGATGATGAAGTCACAATAAGCCCAAAATCCAATATATAAAAGTTACCGCTATGTATCTGAATTGTAGTCAGTCAGACATATGTCACAAACCATGTGGAGTTGATTAGTAATGTCAAACTTGATTGTGTGGCTTCTGTCACTGTATGAAACACTGTTTATCTAAAAACATAGATATGCATATTCAAAAACAGTAGAAGCAGTCATTAATAAGCCTGAATGTGTGTGCTTTTAATCATGTTTATAGATACCAATATCTTGCACAGTGTCAGAAACCACATAAGCGATTATAATGAGGATAACTTAATAACATAGTTTGAAAAGTGAAAATGTTGATTTGTGAAAGTGGAAGTGTTGATTTAGGCATGCGGTTTTGATAATGCTAATGAGTGGCCATAGCTTTCTTAGTTTTTAGCACCAGTGCGAAATTAAAGACGCAAATTCAGGACATGGCATGCCTTGGCTGGTCAATAACAGTCATTTCAATGGTTTCCATGTTACTACACTTGTATCTACCTTTTTGTTTTGACATTTGGTCATTAGAATAAATTTTTTGTTGGGTGATGTACTACTGCAGGTCTTCTTGGGATGGTGGCACACATGATGTACACAACAGCGTTCCAGCTTACTGTGAGCTTGGGCCCTGAGGACTGGAAGCCCCAGAGCTGGGACTACAGCTGGTCTTACATGTAAGCTTCTCAAACCCTTCCTGTGCATCCATCTACCTCTGCAGAAAGAAATCAATGACAGTAAATTTGCCGGTCATCAAAACGTCTTGTGATCATGTGTGGGTGCTTTTGTCCTTCATGCAGCTTGGCCTGGGGTTCTTTCACTGCCTGTATGGCATCCTCAGTGACCACCATCAACAGATACACCAAGACCATCCTGGAGTTCAAGCATAAGCGGAGAAACATCGAGAAGAATCTGAAGATCAAGCAGAAGCTGCTGGACCTGGACTCCCCAGACCAGGTCTGGGACATGTACATCAGCTCAGTGCCCAGCACAGCCGAGGAGCTGTTGGACCTGTCCAGCTCAGCCCGCAAACTCTCCAACAACTCCAACATCTTCCTGGACCTCAATGACATGCCTGAGCAGCAAGGAGAGGAGTACTGCTGAATGTGACCTTCCCTGGCCCTCCGGAATACAGTACAACCCACTGCCGTCTGGCACTGCCACATGCTCTTAATGAACTGAACCTGGCCTCATGTTATACTGAGGGCTGTGACCCAGGAGAGTCTCTGTACTGGCTTCTCCACAGAGACTAACTGACTGAAAACTGTTTTTTTATGTACTGTGCTGTGACGTTTTCTGAAGGTAACACTGTGGGTATTTATTGATTTTATATTTCTGTATTGGTATTACATGTTTAAGTATGAACCTTATTTTGGCACTGGAACATTGTTGACCAATCTTGGCTGAAAAATCTTCCAGTTTAAAACCTTTGTCACTGTTGTACCTAAACCACAAAGCTCCAAAGAGGTTACTAAAGGAAACAGAAATAAAACACTATTAGCTTTATAGGATGTTAGCGTTAGGGGATTCCATGTGTAATCAAATGTTCACAGCCCATTTCCAAAAGCATTTTCAAACAGGGCTTAAAAAGGGGGGAAAGCGGCTTTTTGATAGCGACAAAATGCTAATAAATAGACACTTTTTTTTAAAGTTTAGTTTAGTTTCCTTTGAAAATGATTTGAAATGCCTGTTGTTGTTTTTTGTCTACATATAAATATTACATTGAGTGCCTTTGCTTGTGCTACTGATCTTGGTTTTGTTTTGTCATAGCATGCTGATAACTGAATATACTTTGATTTGACAGTAATTCACCAGTATTTAATTATACGTGACATTCATACCACCAATGCCAACCATGTTCTACTAATACAGGCATCGGACCAACGTTGTACCTGTTTCTTTCCTGCTTTAGGGGAAGACGTTAGTTTGCTTTTGTATACAGAAATAATACGTATATTTGGAGCATCTGTGTAAAATGTCGCGTGGAACTGAATTAGGATACACTTTTAAAAGTAATGCATTCAACAGAGTGCACTAATTTTAATGTAATGTATCATTATGTGACTGTGAAAAGCTGTTATATTTCTACATGAGTATATCAGGATATATCTTAAAGCTATTTGTAATCAAATAAAAGTTGCTATATTAAAGAATTTATTAGCCTAAGTGTGCACTAGGCAGGAAGGACGTCCATATCTAGTCCATCTGTACTTGAATTTTTCCATTGTGCTCTCTCTTATCATGCTCAGCTGACCTCGTGTAGATAAACATTTCAAATGAGGTAAGACTGCATAGTGACCTTCTGGCTGACCAATATGTTTGGGTGTCTGTGCTACCAAAATACATCTGTTTACATTACTATGTGCCGCATATGTGAAACGCATAACCAAGATAAGTCTTCTGGCAAAGTTCAGGTATCAGCCAGTTCTGAACACTATTAGCTGTTTGTAGCAGCACATAGCAGACTGTTCATTTCATTGTGTTTACAAATATCTTTTAACTACATCTTTACAAATCACCACGACAACCCTGTTAGCTGTTTGTGTCAGCTTATATCAGACTGTTCATTTCTCTTACTTATGAGTCTCTAACATGGCTTTATTTTGTACTCACATACGGCAGCAAAGTGCCGTCATTGCTCGGTTTATTTTGTGATGTTTGCACTGGAAAGTTGTAAGAAATGAATTTACTGCACACAGGAGGAATGAAATGTAACAATAAACTACTTCCAGTCTTGAATTTTGGAGCCGTGAGGGTGAGAAATGTTTGAATGGCCACAAGGAGGCACTGCAGTAGTAGTTTTGAACGGCCCGGTCCGCTCAACCCCGACAACCCTGAGTCCCAGACTTCTAATTCACCTTTTCTTGTTTTTATTTATACCTCAAAACAGAACCCTTGAGATTTGACATGTGCCTTTTAACACAGGCATATAAAACACACTACAGATGAAAGGTGCTTTGCGGATCCTGACCATCTGAAAATGACTGATGATTGTGCAACTCCAGCTTCCTCGCTAAACAGGTCCAAACGCAGATACACTCAGACATTATTTACAAACAGGGCTTTATTTTTCTATGTGTTTCCAACATTGGTAGCAAATACTCGAGATAAATTTTCAAAATAATTTAACAGCTTCCTTGGCCATGTTAGTGCAAAATCATGCAAGCAATAGACGGGTCTCAGATTCAGCGGTTGCGTGTGGATGTACTGTCAACCACAGGAAGATCTAAACAATACTTTCCATTAATTTAAGCTGTAAATGTGACTATACAAACAGATCAGTATCTTCCAGTTAAATCTCAAATGGTGCTCTTCATAGGAAGTATGGAGCCATCTGAGATTTAACCCCACCCAAGTCAAGGTGTTATTTTCTGAAGTGAATTATGTTGTTCAGTTGTAGCATCACACATGGATTTGAGTTCATACTGGATAATGAAAATCCATCACACTAGCAGAGGACTTTAAAGGCCTGATAAAACAGAGTGGCAAAAGCATGTCACTGCTCTTACTGATGTTCCTTATCACAATTAAAGTATGAAATGTAGTAGCAATATAAAAATGGCTATTTGGCTCACTCATTTCACATGGCTTAAACCTTGTGGGACCCCCATCTGTGGGGTCTCAGCCGTCCCGCAGTTCAGCATATGGAGAGGACCAGTTCTTGGCCACTTCCATGGAAAGCAGTAGCATTTACACTGGCTAGACCCCAAATCAATCATGGGTTACATTGCATCACATCAAAAGCGTTCCATAGCACCTCGTTTTTTATGTCCCATAGTACAACATAATTTACAGTATTTTACACAATGCCACAACATAAATCTTACTATAGCATCCACAGCAACTCTTCTGGCCAGGTTCCAACAAACGATGCCGGACGTCATGCCTGCTTATTTAAATCCTTCTGCTCTCTTCGTTTTATGCTGCTGACACAATGCCTGTCGTTGCATGGCCTCCATTCAGCTGATGGATGTAATGCCTTTATTTAAACATCAACAAATGCTAATTTGATTACTTCTTCTTTCAGTCTAGATCACAGTGCATCATATTTAGCCTCTCCCTATACAGTAAATCACTCTCTGATGGTCAATGGCACTCATTTCCTAAATGCTAATAGTCTTTCCACTGTTCGAATCGTTTCGATCTCGGGACCCTGGCTGAAAAAGCACTAAAGATAACTAACTGCATCAAATATTTACTCAGCAGAGCAGGCACACCAGCCTCCATTAAGAGTTAGTGCCGTCTGCTTGGCATGGCATGACTGAGAGCCATTTCTGAGTTCCTTTCGTGTTCACATGGGTTCAGCAAAATAAAAAAGAAACATTCTTTATTGCCATCCGAAGTCCATGCCCGCCATTTGGTAGAACTTCAGATTATGGGGGTGGTAGAACTCCCTCAGTTTCTGAATGACCTCAGGGTCGACGCGGACATGGGTCCGGCCTTTGGTCTTGCCCAAGCAGTGGGGCTTGCTGCTGCCCTCTGGCTTTTTGAGGCAGGGGAAGCCCTTGGTCTTGTTAAAGTAGAAGTGCTTGTCTGTGATGATACGCTGCAAGCCCAGGAAGTCCTGCACGCGGCCCAGCTCTCCGGCCGGGTCACTTATAAGTCGCTCACCGTGGACAAAGTGGATCTGTGAGAGCGGGAAGTAGGCCAGCCACCGCTCCAGGTGCCTGGCGTACAGGCCGATGTACAGTGGGCTCCACTGAAAGTCTATCTGGCCCGCCGTCTGGTTTTTAAAGGTCAGGCTCTCAAAGCTGGGCACGCCAGGTGTCTTGGAGACGATCTGGGTGTAGTCCGAAATGGCACGGGTGATAGGATCCCGAACCACCACAATCAGTTTCACATCCTGAGACATGGCGTGGATGCGTGCAGGCGTCTCGGGCGTCACAAAGTACCTTGGCGTCTTCTCCATCACTATCTGTCCGTCCAGGGCCTTGGGCATCATGCTCCTAAAGTACAAATAGCAAGAGTTTTAAATTCCGCTTCAGTATTTTTCACTTATTTAATCAAGTGTTGTGATTAAAAGTAAATCTGTCAAGACATTTACTAATAACTAGAAGAGCAGCTTTTATTATGATCTGATCTTTTATTTTGGATAGTATAAGCTTATTTTGCAAAGCGGCGACAGCAGGGCCACAACCAACAACAAGTCCTAACCTAAATGTGTAGTTTTCTGTCTCTAGCCACATTTCCAAGTGTGTCTTATCAGTGCTTCAGACTTCCCTACATTTTACCCGCTCTCAAATGCATTTCGTTAGTTAGTTATTTAAAAGGTTTCATTGAAAATGTAATTATTAACCTTATTCATTCATCTTCTAAGCCACTTGTCATTCTGGGTTATGGGTGCTGAAGCATATCCAGTGGCAGAAGGCAGGAAACACCCTGGACAAGTCACCAGTCCACTGCAGGGCAGACACCCAGACATACACATTCACTCACAGACTCGCACCTAGGGGCAATTTAATATCCCCAGTTCACTAGGCTGCATATGTTTGGACTGTGGCTGGAAACTGGAGCACTTGGAGAAAACCCATGTAGACACGGGGAGACACGGGGACGCCACCCAGAAAGGACCCTGGAGCACCCAGAGGAAATCCACACAGACACAGTTACAACATCCACTCTGAAAGGTCTCCGGATGCCAGGATTCAAAACCAGGCCCTTCTTGCTGCAGGGTGACAGTGCTAACCGCTGCACCACCATGTTGTACAATTATAGTTTATATTGTAAACTAATTATGGACCCAAAACTGACTATGCTGCCAAATGAAGAGTTGTTTGGGACCTGAAAGAATTACTGGTGAAATGAGCCAAGTAACCTGGAATGTCCAGCACTAGTATCATGGATATTTTATACAGTTAATCATATTGAGGTACTGTAGTATCTAATCTAACTAACCTATAAAGCCAGATAATTACAATACATTTTTCAATGTTTTATTTTAGGAAAATATATGTTCTGTGTCACAAATATCTGCTGGACTGATTGGCATTTACTTGGTAGATTATATATAATAGGAAAACCTATTTTTATTTGCTATTATAAAATTGATAGTAACTATCTTTAACAGTTTAAATAATTGTAAAGTATCTCTGAGTGTCATTCAGTAAATATCGCATTATTCACGCCATTGATACAGCTGGCCACTGAAGGTGTACCATAGGCAGAGCTAGTGCATACATTAGCCTGGCTAGCAGGCAGCTATGCTAACCGGTAAATCAAAGCTAAAAGCAAAGCAGTATGGACTAATGTTAACTTGGACTGTAGGTGCTACACAGTAACAGATAAGTGATTACTGGACAAAGTGGTTCATCCTTTCAGGTAAGCTGCTCCCGTTAGCATGTTTTTCCAACAAATCCCTGCAGTTCCAGATTTAGCCATGAGCTTTTTTACTGCTGCTTGTCATCTCACACCACTGGTGTGTTGTTAAGCTCTGTTTAGTGGCGTTATTGAGTGTGTCAGAAATTGCTTCATGGTGTCGGTCATAGATATTGGCATACCCATCACTGATACTGTGCTTAAGTGTCAGTACTATGCCAATACCCAAACAGTAGTAAAGATGTGCAGCTTGCAAAAAATGTGGTCCTGCCTCTCTCTCCCCTACAGAATGTAGTTTTAGCTCAAACGGAATGTAAATTAAATGTAAATAGAGGTCATTTTCTAACTAAGTATTAATTATTAAATGTAATAGTAATAGCATATTTGAACAGTGAAGCCGAGCACCAGTAATAACTCATTGTGGGTGCAACTCAATCAGGACAGAGATCACTCCTAGGCTTACTTTTTCTCCACTCCTCATCAATCCTATTTCCCCTCCAGACCCTAAGATCTGTATTCCTTAAGAACAGAGTTACTTTTGCCAACGCACTATTGATCGGCTAAATCACATCACGCCTCTAGCATATGCATTAGGAGTGGAGATCAGAGCAGCAGAAACAGAGCTAATGAGGTGACAAGGCTTTTGTCCTCCAGCAGATCAGCGGAGGGCTTTGGGGCCGGCCGTGTCACTTATTGGCTGCAAATGAGAAGCCAGGCGGCTCTGCCTCTCTCTAAGCTCTTCTCTGTAAGTGCATCAGGGATGCTGCTAGTTGTGCAGATGTGCAGGCTGCATCAATCAAGGGAGCGTTACTGCCATACAAGGCTAAACAAATGGAAGGCATGCACTTCTGTCTTACTCTCCACTCTTGTTTTGTCCAGCAGATGGGACTCATTTAGTTCAAGAGGCTGGACGGCGCACAGGACTTAATGGACCTCCTGCATCCCACCTGCTTCTGAAAACGACCACACCTTGCGCTTGTTCCACTTAATAACTCAAGTTCTTCAAACTTAAGCAAGCTCAGAGTGGAATGCAGAAAATGGGCATTATAATGGTATGTTATCATTAGCGTTAAAAATTGCATCACAATGCACTTACACTGAATATAGCATTAGAATACTATTAAACCATTACACAGCCTGCGTGTCTCTTAGCAAATATAGATTCAGACAAACTATAGAGGGGCTCTAAACAACAACAATCAGTATATAGTGACTGCACAGTACAGTGTAATTCCACATTGCATGCCATTATTGTCATGTGCATATTACCATAGCATGCTGCTGGTGACAGTGGATGGAGGCAGGCACCAACCAGCGACATTAAGGATGTGGTAGACTAACACGAACAGCACTGCACTGCAGTTCGACACATTTTTTAATGACAAGTGTACATTAACTGTGTTTAGTCCCATAGTGATGGAGTAAGTGGGTTTTGAAGCTTCATTTGTAAAGACCCCTCAGCAAACAGCACAGAGCTGTAGTAACCTGTCTCTTTTTTCCCTTGTATATACTTGCTGTTTTGTATTGTGCCTCATTCAACATGCAGTCCAGGCTTATAAGGCGGAGTAGGCAGACAAAAGACACTTTGAAGGAAGTGTCAGATGGCAATGCTATTCAGAAAGAAGATAGAAGAAAGAAGTGATGGTACATTTAGACTGATATGGGTAATATTTATTAAGCTACACATAAAGAAGTAGTCTCTCAGTATGGCGTCTGGTCACCATGTTTGCTATTGCAAAAGATGTTTCAGATGTTGCCAGATGTTTCAGCATGAAGTTGTAGACAATCTTAATGATGTCCTGTGATAAAGCCATACAGGTTGTACATTCTCACACAGTTGGAGGTGGAGTGACACCAGACCTTCTGGACCATTTATCTTGATGCTGACCACGATGCCACACACAGATTCAGTGGTCATCTCCACCAAGACAAAAGTGTGACTCCTCTCTGAAGATGGCCCGGTGCCATTCTGTTACTCCATGACAGTGTGGCACGACACTATGGCACTCTTTGGTGATGTTAACGTGGTGTCAAGAGCAGTCAATGTAACGGTCTGCGCCCATGTAGTCCTGCAGCCTGTAGCCATTTGCCTCCAGGATGACTCACTGAGGGCATCACTGCTCGCTGAATGTCCGCAGTCATGGCTGTTGGGTCAGTCAGGTAAGAGCGATAAGGCCTGTCCTTCCTTACATTACATGCACGGCCGAGCGTGAAACTTCATTCGCATGAAAAATCATTTGCATCCACAAAGTTTCATTCCTATCGGTTGATTCCTTCTGGGCACTGTTTGTGCAACTGTTCTTTTAATGATGAGTGTGTTATGTAAGATGTAATAAGTGTCCACGTATAGGGCTATGCAGATTAGCAAACTGAAGACAGGCCATCCGATGCCACCAGTGTCCTCTGGCAGGAGTAGTCTCTCTGTGTCGCTGTCCCTGCAGCACGAGCTCCTATCAATACAGCAGCGCAGAGCTCCGTCAATTCCTTGGCCACACTGCATTATCAATGACTTCATCTGGGAAAGCACTTAACCTAAAGACTTCCCTGTTTACCTACGTCTATAATGGGGCCAGCAAGTCTATTAGAGCTGCCCATTAATTATTCACTCGCTTCTATTGAGGTGACCTCTTCGTACTTTTAGCTGACCCCTCCTCCTCCCCCAACTAAAGAAAGCTCCCTTTACATTTGCAGTTCTGGGCACTAGCAAAATACACATAGGCATATCATCGCCGTCATAACAAAAGATCTCCAAAAAAGTAACTGTGAAAGGAAAGGAGAAAATGCTCTTTATGCTCTTTTTAAATGGTAAAACCATTTTGTTCAGAATTTTTGACTTTTTTATCAGTCCATTAATCTAATTTTAAATGGTGAAAAAAAGAAAAAAAAAGAAAAAAGTCAAAAGATTTTGGTGTGACATTGAGGACACGTAAAAGAAAATGCATGTGTGTGTAGTACATGGCAAGCTTGGAGGTGCATGGCGGATCTGCTTACGCTGAATAGAGAAAATCTGAGCGAACAAGAGAAGAGATGCCAATCAAAAGGTGCAGTCCATTAGCAGTCTGTCTTACATTAGCCTGGGAGACAAAAAGTCACTGGTGCAGAATAGATTGCGGAGCTCTGGCCGTTTCCTAGCATGACGGAGCTCATATAAAAGCCTAAAAGACCTTCTAAAAAAAGAACGCACAGAGTGCTCGGAGGTCTATATGCTGTTGGATAAAATGTTAGTGTACGCCAGCTAGTCCACTTAGATATCTCAGACTTCTCCTCCCAAGCTCTTTTCCCATGCAGCACAATCTGTACTCCACAGTATAATACATTATGGTAAATATATGATAAAGACTTTTCTGGTGAATGTTCAGGAAAAGGTAATTATATTTCTGGTTACAAATTCCCTCAAATTGGCTCCAGCCATCCCGATCTCTGGGGATTAGTAATGCTTTGTTGGTTAAATATTGGCAGAATGTTAACAGTTTTTGCGATCACCCTCAGCAATACGTATTCTCCCTACCAGCATCTGAAGCTTCTCCATTGTTTACCGAGTTGCTTTGTGCTGTGCAATATCCCAGCAGCCCAGAGGAGGCGGCGGATAGGTCTCTCCTAATTGAGGCTGCATTTTGGCCCAGTCTCTCAGAGGTATACTGAATAAACCAAATGGTGCCCTGGGTATTGATCATGATGGGGGTATGGTAATTTGGGCCTCAGCTGGTATGAGGGTGGCAGGTGGAGTGTGTAGATGGGCCACTCCACGGCCTCATCAGCAGCTTGCTGCGCACAAACAGATGTGAGGCAATTACCCTGTCTTCTGTTCAGGCATCACCTACTGCTAGGGATGTGATAAGAATTTAGCTTGTTTTTTATGAACCTTAAAGGGAAATTCCATGGATTTTTGCCATTATTCAATATTTGAGATGAAATGATGTTCCATACAAACTGACTAACGTTATGATGGTAGCAGAACGAGATGTTACGGAATTATCACCACAAGTAAAGCCATTTTATTAACTATCCAGAAATGACAAATGAATCTACATGTGTCTTCTGTAAATTTCAAGATGAATGGACCAAAGGAAATGGCACAGAAGGTACTGGGACAAAAAGAATGGGTTTGTCTTAAGGCCTAGACACTTGATTAGTAATTCAGCTCCCATTAGGTGCCTCGAATGATATTTCTACTGGAAGTATTTCTATTTCCAATAAATGAAAAAAAAAGTGTTGTTTAGGACTTTCTCGTCACCCTGGATTTCAAGCCAGAAACGTATCATGTGTTGTAAAGACATGTCAGATAATCAAGATGCATATTCATAAACATTTCGGTTCATGTAAAAATTGTAATAACATTTTGTGAAAGATATTTTAGAGGCATTCAACTCTTCAGACATCTGTGAGCAATTCTCTAATGGCACTTTTCATGCTAAACTGCTCTGATTATATTATTTTATTAAAACTAAATTTATATGTTGCAAAATCTGTTACATTCTTCTTTAAATTATTTGCATGTGTGCAAATAATTTAAAGAAGAATGTAACAGATTTTGCTACATATATTCTTCTTAAATATATCCAGTGCAATATCTAACACAATGGACAATCAATGCCTGCAGCAATAAATCATCATATTCTATTTATCCTTTATCTTTTATCAGGTTATAATGTGTTTCGACTATTTGTATGCGTTTGTTCTAGCAGCATTGCCTCCACATGTAAAACTACTTTCAGTGCTGACTAGGGTGCTTCTAAATCTTGCCACAGTCCTCATTAAGTCAATTAATGAAATAAACAGACAATCTGAGGACGTAGGGCGTTATATTCAAATGTGAAAGGAAGTATTGTATGGTGGATTAGCTCTCTGGCATTCGTTTCCTGTAAAATCCTGCAGTCATTAGAATTGAGTAAGCATATGCATGCAGTCAGACAATGGAGCCGCAGTCACATGAGAGCTGTGTGTGTGTGTGTGTGTGTGTGTGTGTGTGTGTGTGTGTGTGTGTGTGTGTGTGTTTGGACTCAGCCATCCATTTCTTTGCATGGTGGCCATTAAAGGCCTAGTCAATTGTAACTGTGCCCTGTCCACTTCCCGTAGACATCCATCATAGAGGGGGCCAGGATAGCCCCTCAACCCCCCTAACACTCACCCCCATACTCCCCTGAGGCACCTAATGAGAGCTGAATTACAAACCAAGTGTCTAGGCCTTATGGTGATTTCATAAACTACAGTATAGCCCTGCTACCAAACACACCTGACCCCCACATCCACTGAGATACGTGGCCAAAAGTTCCAGACTGTCTTTGGGCATAACAGCATGTCCAAAAGGTATAGAATTGTTTAATATTGTTATATGTTACAGAAATAATAACATTTTAAAAAAGCGTTAATATTAAAAATAAATTTATTTAAAATATTTGACTCTTCTTATTATGTAATTATTATGGAAGTCATATTGGCAGCAGTATGTAAAATTATTGACTTAGTATCTCAAAATAAGTGTCAGTTTCTCAAACTACTGGCTTAACATATAGGAATTTTGATCATAATTGCGAGGCAAGAATTTTATTTTTGCAAAATATTGACCCAAATCGTTGAAATATGGATTAAAATGATTTAAATCAATTACTTTATTGAGAGTTTTGAGAGTCTATGTGGAAAATAATAAATAGTGAATTTCAGGAAGGTATTAACTAATTAAGCTAGATACTGACTCATTATTGTCTTATTATAATACATTATAATATGATATATTAGTAAGTTATTACAAGATACTAAGCTGATATTTTGTAGTATGTCAACATTTTAATAAAAAAGTCATTTTAAGATAGGTGGATGACATACTGCCGCCAAAATGAGAAAAGAAAAAGAAGTAATCCTATGTGATTATTTTCTCCTCTACTTGGCAGCCTGAATAATTCAAATTTAAAGTTTACCGTCCATTTGGACTAGATCTCATACTTACATATCTGATTTGCTGTTATCAAAATGCATTTGATAAATCAAATATATCAACCATTCCCTAAGATTGGCTTAAATTAATTGCAGCCATTTGGATGTATATATTCAAAAAGCCCCCGTAAGGTAGTTGTAATGGCATATATTGACAGAAAACATCAATAATTCATAATACCTCAAACAACTTGCCTCGCTTCCAGCACAGATCTATCAAATAGTCATGAAGGCAATGCTAAACTGGATTCAGGTAATACACTGAGATAAATCTTCCCTCCTCTGTGGTTAAAGATCACAGGGTTAGCCCTCATAATTTGCATTGCAATTATTTTTCTGTGTTGAAAGATGTGTTTATATGCACCCCATAAATAACATCCTGAAGGCTGGCTCTAAGTTCATGGGTATGAATTTAAATTTCCATGTTAATGACCTTTCCATGAATTGCAAATGAACGTTCGCAACGTGACCGTATCAGACGCAATGCACTGGAGAACTACGTTGCAGCTCTACCCTTTATGTGACTGTGCATTATTAGTCATGGTGAGAAAGCATTTTCAAGAAAAAAAATTGCCAGCTCATCTTCAAGGGTTGCCTCTAGGAAACCCAACCCTACAGGTTAAACTACCAGACTGCTCTGCTTTTTCTAAATCAATATTATTGATGCTTCAGAAACTAAAAATGTACACCTAAGGATGTTTCATTGCTCTCCCAGGATATGGAGCCCTGCATCTAGGTGTATTTTGCTCCTCTTTGAGATAGGAAGAAAAAAGTGCACTGGAGGTCCATTTTTACCTTTTTTCACATGCGCCATACGCTTAAATGGCCACATAGCATAAAGCCCATTTCCCTGCAGGTTCGCAGGGGCGGCACCAATGTCATGCACTGCTGAGGGTGACTTTATGGCAAATAGCTTCCTTATGAGAAAGTGACAGTGTTGGCGTCTGAAACATGACCTCGTTGCTTGTGCGCAGATTATGCCTCGGCAGGATCTAGCCTCTTGCTAATTGTAACCGAATCTGCGCTGACCAAAGCTAACTGGCGTAATGTTTGCATCAACTCAAGGTCAAGCACTGGGGCCAATCGATCGGAAACACACCATCAGTGCAGAACTTCATCTATCTTCTCCAGCCTTGTACAAGATCTTATCCAAGTTCCAGGGCCATTTGTTTCACCTTTGTCAAAAGATACACATCTGAATCAGGGCTGTAGCAGCAGCTGTCTGCCTTTCTAACTCCCCCCCACACACCTATAGATTTCAATCTACTCTTGATAACATGATTAATGACCAGGTCTACTCTGTAGGACCAGCTCTGAGGGCTGAGGACAGACGCAAGATTTTGTGCTTGGCTGCTTGTCCATAAGCTCCCCTGACCTTATGAAGTGCCTGGCACACATAATTATCTGGGGTGGAAAAAGTGACTCGGGTTAAAGATCAATTGACAGGTCTCACAATAATGTCAAGTGGTTTGCCATGCTGTGAGGTCCATCTGCTCCTGAAGGGATGACAATCTGCCTCATAGATCTCCTGTGTATGACACCAGGGGAGCGTCAATGCCCACATCAAACATCCACATCAAACATTATGACCATGATGCATATTGAACAAAAATATCAGACACTGCCCTTTACATATTGATTTGCTGGATGCAATATGATCAGTGCTATTCAAGTATGAAGTAAAAGGCCATTTCAGCATTTTACTAGGCATATTTAGAGGTGGAGGCCAGTGACGGCCACAATGGAATTATAATCAACTGCAAATTGGCCAAACAAAGCAACAAAAGCATTTGGAGCTAGCTCATTAGCAATACTGACAGAATATTAAATTGTTTTATTATTTTAATGAATCTTTTCACTAAAAAAGGGATCCTGAGGGCAATGAGCTTTTTGGTTACACTACAGCAGAATGTATGAATAAATCAACGTCTGTTAAATCAGATCTCTCTTAGATGATACAAACTTGGGTTGAAACTTTGGCTGACAATAATAATTTTTTTCTTTTTTGATTATTTTCAATAATGATTTTGATATTTCACAAATTAACTTTCTTTCATCATATCATGTGTCAAAGTATCTGTTTTTGCCTTGTCATTATTTAGCCACGCCCTTTGTACAATATTTAAAAAGTTCATATTTTAGGTAATATTTATGTTTGTTCAATGCAGAGAAAATTAACACAACATGCCATTTGACCAGCGGTGTCCAAATGTTTGCCTAACACTGCATGTATAGTCATTTGTAAATGAATAACCCCAGTCATGTTTTTGACAGGAAGCCACATGAATATCCCATTTTGTCTGAACATTTTGTGCACATTTCTCAAATACTGGAAACAAATTCATATGTGCCATAACTTTGCACTCTCCACATTGTTAGTTTTACTGTCTCAATATGTCAAATTCAGCAAATAAACAGTAATGCATTAAAATGTTCTCTGTAGAGAGATGTGTACTTATGGCACATACAAAATCAAGAAAGCAGGTCATTTGGCCAAGAGCACCCAAACTCTTGCATACGGCTGTACACAACAAATAAAGCTGCACTACATACTACATACACTACATACTTTCAGCACCACTTGAAAAGATTTTAATGTGGATCTCCACTCTGGCAAAGAATTCCAGAGAATTCGAGTGCACATGGAATAAAGAAACTTAATAGAAGCACAAAATAACTACTTTGTGGTAGAGGGTAAAGGGAATGAGCAGATCCACACGATGTTAATAGTGATTAAGTAGTATTAGAAGTCAGTTTAGTTTGTGAATACATGATAATTAATAATTAGACTATATTAGCATCAGGGAAAATGTAAGCTATAGGTTAAAGCTTTGCAGTGGTCACATGTGGTACATTATAACAGAATTTGGATCATGGTGATATCATTTATCATGATCAATCTGCAGACGACAGTCATCTGTCTACATTACAATACTGTCCAAGCTTAATGACAAGGCCCGATTATACGAGCTATAAAGGTGAATAAGACTAACAGAGTTTTACAGCGCTCTTGCATTATGTGGGGCTTGTGGGTATGAAGCTCTGTCTGTTCAAAGTAACATCTGTTACAAAGATGATTAATGCTGAGAACTTATCCAGGCCATCTTTAGCGGATTGAGGCGGGGCAGATGGCATTACATCTTCCATTCACTGAAATGTCTGTGAATATTATGCTATAGTGTTACTTATTATCTCTCTCTGATTGTGTCTGGTGGACAGTGGACAAAAGATCCTCATATTTCACTGATCAGGTTGATGAATATGGAAACATTACTGATATCCTGGATCCCTCCTGCCTTGGCTTCCTCCTCCTGACACATCTGAGTCAGCTCACCAGTTCATTATCATAGCTGTTGAAGAGGCCCGGTGTTAGAGCAGTGGAATCACTAAATGTGCTGATTCCCAGGACTAGCATTAGGAACCACTCCAGTGGTCTCTAGACTGCAGTGAGGTTTCCATATTGACTAAAAGAAGGTCAGCCCTCCCTTTAGGCCTACTACGAGTCTGTGGATGAAGTCTTTTTCTCTCCTTCTTTCTCTTTTCCTGTGCCGGTTTTATTAATAATATTTAAAATAATAAAACACTATAGTAACCTGCTGAATAGAGAAAACTATACATTCTACTAGATCATATTTTCTTTTATTCAGTCCAGTATTTTCTCAAAACCTCTCTGGCCCGATGGCTCTGTCTACCTCTTGGTCTGTCCTTATGTAAAGTATGTTGTGTAAATGACAGTATAATCATGTGAGAAGCTTTTAATATTTAACCTTAATAAAGGTTTTGTGTGTCCACTGCATGGACACTGATGTGGTGGGGGGTGTCAGTGTGTGTTGCACTGGTACAAGCTGGTGTGAGTGGATCAGAGCCAGCAGTGCTGCTGGAGTATTTACACACCTCGGTGTCGCTGCTGGACTGAGAGCAGTTCACCAATCAAAACTAACCAACCAACAGTGTCCTGTGGGCAGCATTTTGCGACCACTGATAAAGCATTAGAGGATGACCAACACAAACTGCAGCAGCAGATGATCTATTGACATCTACTAGGTGACCCAGTAAGGTAGGAGTGTCTAACAGAGTGAGCAGTGAGTGGACAAACAGGACAGCTGTGTCTGATCCACTCACACCAGCACCAGGTCCATGTCACTGCAGTGCTGAGAATGATCCACCACCCACATTATACCTGCTCTGTGGTGGTCCTGTGGGGGTCCCAACCACACTAAAAAGGGGGCTAACAAAGTATGCAGAGAAGCAGTTTAACAAAGTGCAGGTGAACCTGATAAAATAGACCATGACTGTAGAAACAAGGATAGACAGATGTTTGGTTGTTTAAGGGTTCTTTACTAAAGAAAATGACTGTATATGGAAACTTGAACATTTAAAGAACCAAGCCAATGCATAATAGTGGTTCTTTTTAATATAGTCCTAATTTATGATGAAGAGTTTCTTTAAAGAACCATTGGAATGACTCTAAATAGCTCCAAAAAGCTGAACTGGGTTCCTCTCTTGTTACACGTTAAATAACCTTTTTTGGTACACACTTTAAAAAAAAGATGGTTCTTCGAAAGTTCCTTACTGAAAATGAATGGTTCTATGCAGAACCATGAACAGTCAAAGGATTATTGGCACAATTAAAGAGTTCTCCACATTATGATGCCTTAGAACCCATTAGAACCCATTCCAAAAAGGTTCTTAAGTGAGCCATAGATGGCAAACCGGCAATCTGAAGAACCTTTCATGATTAAAAACCCTACAATTAAACCCCCTCTCTCTCTCTCTCTCTCTGTCTCTCTCTCTCTGTCTCTCTCTCTCTCTCTCTCTCTCTCTCTCTCTCTCTCTCTCTCTCTCTCCTTTACCTGTACCAGTTGAGTCCTCGGCCGTAATGTCTGTCGAAGAAGTGTGGTTCTGAGCCCAGGGCTCTGATGTCCGGATGAAGTCTGAGGAACTCCAGCAGCGCTCTGGTTCCTCCCTTCTTCACTCCCACGATAAGGGCATGTGGGAGTCTGCGGCTGGCCGTCCACTCTCTGCCCGAGCTAATGTCAGTCTCAGCTCTCTGTTCCGCGGAGCTGTTCCTCTCCTGAGCCCCCGTCTTCAGCAGCAGCAGCGGCGCCTTATCTCCCACGACAGCCTCGCTGCGTCCCGCGATGAAGTACAGCAGGCAGGCGCAGACCACACCGAGAGACAGCATCACCACAACTTTCTGCGCGAGTCTCCTCAGGTCCAGCGCGGGGCTGTGAGCGCTCGCCATCCCGCTGAGGTGAGCCGGGAGGAGGCCATGCTAATAAGACCGGCTAACTTCGACTGTAAACACCTTGCACAGGAACAGGCTCAACTCACTCCAGCTCTGACTCGACATCGTCCGGTCTGTCTGTCTGTCGCCCTTCTCCTGTCTCAGTCAGTGAAAGTAAACACCAACCTACTCTGTCCCGAAGAACCTGAACCAGCTCCTCTCACACAGCTCAGCTCCAGAGTCCCGGAACCGTTAACTCACACTCAGACAGCGGGTTTTAAATCTCCGCGCGCTGAAGACGGTTACTGTCTAAACCTGGACTCCTCACACGAGCCGCTCTGTCAGGAGGAAAAGTGGAGGACAGCTGCTCACAGATACACTGTCAGCGGTAGACAGAGTGAGTGAATGTATATAAACAGGTATAACTGTGTGTAAACAGGTATACAGAGTTTAGGTCTCCTCGCGCTGCCCGTTTGGTCTGTAAACTCTCCGTCAGGCTCTCCGTCCTCTCCTCTCATTCATTACAGCGCGTGTGGATCAGGGCTCCTCTCTGATTGGACGGTAAGCGCCTAGGGGCGGGGCTAATTTGCCTCCTCTTAACCGAAGAGGAGACGGTGTGCAGTGTGTAGACAGCGGTGATGGGTCCCACACTGGGTCTCTTATTGGGGTTTTAGTCTTTCCAGTGAAGCAGCTTTACTCATGATATACATGAAGAAGCTTTATTACTTTTTCAGCATACCAAATTACACAAATTATACAGAAGCCTCACAGACTAAATATACCTAAAGGTACCCCAGGCTTGTTTTCCCAAAGTTCAGTCTTAGAAGTTGGTTGTATTTCTGTTTGTCACAATGCCAGTAATTCCATTCACATCCAATGATGTTAAGGTCTGGAGTCTGGGGTCCATGTTTCTGAGACCACCAGCAGCATATTTGTATGATTTACAGATGTTTGTCTTTTTGTCTGTGTCTGTTCTCAGTGATTGCTTCTTGACAGCTACACATCCTTTGTGTCTGTTTTAAATACCACCTTTCATTGATTTTCCCATATGCATTCAGATTATATCAAACCTCCTCAGACATATCTTTAGAAGACTTTTGGAGATATTACAATTTTTACCATGTTTGACTGTTCAACGTTTAATGAGACTTAAGACTAGGTGATTTTACTGAACCTGGTAATTGTTGGAATTGGTCATCAGCTTGACTGAGTTGGACCTGGTAATTAGTTTGATGTGTGAATCAGTTTGGTCCAGCTACACTTGGTATTCAGTTTGAATTGGTAATTAGTCTGAATCAGTTGAATTTGGTAATTTGGTAACTCATACTCCTGAATCAGTTTGATTGAGTTGGACCTGGAAATTAATTTGACTCAGACTTGTTAATCAGTTTGATCCAGCTAAACTTGGTATTCAGTTTGATTCAGTTTGAACTGGTAATTTGTTTGTGTCAGTTGGGCTCAGATTCAGATTCAGTGGATTTGGTAATCAGTTTGTCTCAGTGGAATCAGTTTGATTCGGTTGGACTTGGTGATGAGTTTAAAACAACTAGTACAAATGATTCTTTCAGATAGTAGTTGGTGTGTAAGTGAGTGATAGGATCCATTTAAACATCTTGTACTATTTCTGGCCCAGGACATAAGATCTACTTAATTGATTAGAGTTTTAGATATCAGACACAAGTTACAGGGACAAGCTCTCACACAGGTCCATATGTCTGCCTGCACACTGTGAGATTTAAGGCGCAGCCTGCAGCCTGCTTTAGTAACATAATGGGTTTGTCCCTTAGAAGCTTAACACGCACCAAAGCTGGATGGTGAACTGCTTCACACCTGTTCGGATGAAGTGCACTCGAACAAGTGAGTGTAGATAGTCGTAAACCACTTTTGCTAGCTGTTTATTTGTATTGTTCAGTGATTCTGATGAGAGTCACTAACATGGAACATACCCTGCATCTCTGATCCAGCACTTGCACTTGTTCCAGCATTCATCTTCAGTCGTATCTTATTCTATTGACACCTAAAAGAATGAGCAATGTTTCAGCATCGGAGCAATAAAACGAGCAATGAAGACATGAGAAATGTTCACCAGGAGAAGTCAGGCTCTAAGCGGACCTCATGGGCCTAAATAATGAAGAATGTGAAATAAATAACAATGCTACAATCGCAGGTGTGGACTGTATATTGATGTGATTGAATCTCACACCTGATATAATTATTATGTGTGCAATAGAAAAATACATTACATGGTCATTTGTGGTGATTTCATCTGCTTTACGTTGTGATTTATTTCACCCCCATTTCTCGGCAGCAGATGTGACCATGGCCAAAAGGTCAAATGTGTGTGCTCCCTAATAGTGATGTTATGAGCTATACAGACCTTCTATCACACATATAATGCTTTATTGGTTTTCTTATATTCTGCTATATTTGATATTTTCTTTTATTCATTTTGCACTGCGTTGATTTAATATCAGAGTCTAAATTGAACTTTCAGGCTGTAAGCAAACTCATTTATAATCTCATTTATAAAACAAGAAGGTCTGAGCACTCATGACTGAATGGTGATGTGACCGATACCTGTACTTGTGGCTTGAAAGGTAACATAGGAATGGAGACCTAATGGTACTGTAGAGGAAACATCTGCTGTAGAATTCGGATCTTATGTTATTTTAATGGGCTTAAAAGCTGGAATTTTAGCATAACAGAAATAATTACCATAACATTGTAACATGTACAGGGGTTGGACAATGAAACTGAAATGGCTGTCATTTTAGTGTGGGAGGTCTCATGGCTAAATTGGACCAGCCTGGTGGCCAATCTTCATTAATTGCACATTGCACCAGTAAGAGCAGAGTGTGAAGGTTCAGTTAGCAGGTAAGAGCACAGTTCTGCTCAAGATACTGCAATGCACACAACATTATGGGTGACATACCAGAGTTCAAAAGAGGACAGATTGTTGGTGCACGTCTTGCTGGCGCATCTGTGACCAAGACAGCAAGTCTTTGTGATGTATCAAGAGCCACGGTATCCAGGGTAATGTCAGCATCCAAGATAATGTCAGACGAACCACATCCAACAGGATTAACTGTGGACGCAAGAGGAAGCTGTCTGAAAGGGATGTTCGGGTGCTAACCCGGATTGTATCCAAAAAACATAAAACCACGGCTGCCCAAATGATGCTGTACTGGCCGCAAAAGGAGGCCCTACACCATACTAATAAATGATTGTGGTCTAAAACCAGGTGTTTCAGTTTCACTGTCAAACCCCTGTAGATTATATGGTGCTTGGGAAACCATGGTCTCTACACCTGAGCTGGATGAAGGCTGCCGTCCCTTTATGTACAGCATGTATTCCTTTTCTACTGTGTTGTATTCTATGGTGTTTATTGCCTTGTGAGTCATCTAGAAATGACTAAGTACACCTGCCTGGTGCACTTTTACTAACCATGTAGATGCACTTTGTAGTTCTGTAGTCCATATGTTTCACTTTGTACTTTGTCAGCCTATTTTTTACCCTGTTCTTCAATGGTCAGGACCCCCACAGGACCACCACAGAGCAGGTATTATTAGGGCGGTGGTTTATTCTCGGTACTGTAGTGGGGTTGTGGGATGTTTGCTCTCTGGGTTATGCACTGAGGTTGGCTGCTAGGTGTGGTGCATAGGATGTGCATCAAAACCTGGTATCACATGGTGTTGCACTGGGGCACTCCAAAACAATGACCCCCCCAGCCATGCAAGGGACCATCTCCTGGCTCACCTACATTAGCACACCACTGCCTGCATCTCACAGCAGCTTAGGAATCCCCTCAATGCCCCCAGTGACCCAGCTGCAGTGAATGGCATAGAGGCAGAGCCCAAGGGGGGCATTAGGTAACGGCTAACGGTAAGAGCCGGGAGGTTACAGTTTTATGGCGTGTTGTTTTATGTACTCTGTTTCACTGTGCTGGCTTCTCAGCAAAGCCTCAATATGGACGAGAACTGAAATGGTAACCATTTGCACTACTAAAGCTAGCAGTCCTTATCATCATGATGACTGTAGTTACACCCAGTTGAGCTAAACTGGAAGGGAATCTCACACAGATAACTGTTTGTGTGGAGCGGGTCTGTGGAAAAGAGTAGTTGCAAAAAATCTTAATCCTGAATATGATGATGTCACCATGATGTTAAGAGCTGGGCAAGATGAATCAATATTGCGATACATTGAGTGACAGTACCATGCAGTATGCTCTTCTGATGACATACTGTGGAAATGGTCAGTACTTGTAGCAGACTCACCGACTGCAGGTTGCATTACAATGAGAGCTAAATTAGTCTCTTATTAATAAACTAAAAAAATTATTATAAAAATGTCTTTTTATATATAGATATATATAGATTATAGATATATATATAGACTGTCTTTTTATTTATATAGATAATATTTTTTCAGGAATTGAGGAAAGTTGATACCACCTTTAAGGTGGTGTAGAAAGATACTTAGTTGAGTATTAAGGCGACATAAGCATCTGTAAAGACCCATCCATGATAATCATTCACTGGTAAAACCAGTTATGTCAAATGCCTTAACACTCAAAGAAGAACATGCCCAAGCAGAACTCTGATAGGCTGATATAGAGCTTAGTTCTTCCCTTACTGTGAATTACACTTAAAGGATCCTCCAGCCTTAGCCAGTTCAAAATACAGCTGGTGTTCAGTCTCTGTAGTGGTGCCACTAACCTCCGCAACGGTGGCGGTGCTTTCCCCTCCACATGAATTTTCTTGTTTATTTTATCAATGAAAGTACTTTTCCAAGGATCAGGGAACAGGGTCCCCCAAGTCGGTCCAAGCAATTGCATGTCTTTTGTGTGCGGTGTGAGAACAGATTGTCGGATGATGAAGTGTCCATCTATAAAAACGTGACCCTGAGGTCAGGGCCAGTGAGCAGTGCCGGTGATTTATGTCCTGCCGTGGCCAAAACAATGTTTTCATGAAACCCAGATGAGCACTAAGGCTTTATTAACTGGGCTACATCATACTCTTGCGTCTTGCTGTACTCTGTATCTTCATACACGCGTTGGTTCTTGTCCTCTTTGTTGTTGTTGTTGTTGATGGTTTCGTTTTGCAGAAGCTACACATCACAAATCTCAACATTTGTTTTCCCAGCTTGTGTTCCATCACTGCACCAATGGGCGGTGAGATTATGGTGCTGTTGGAGCCAGTTAATCTTTTGAAAGATGGGGGTGTCGGCTAGCGCAATATAAGCAGCAGACAGTGCTAAATTTCAAATGGAAATTCCTTTTCGGGTGCTCAGCCCACACAGGCAATCTCCTTATTAAAGAAGAACAGTTTGCTGGGTGATGTTTTCTAAACTTCCGTACATTCTTTTAAAGATACCTAAACAGATTGCGGCTCTTGGTAAAACCTGGAACTGGGATAAAGCTGTTGCATTATGCCGAGGTTCTATTCTCAAAATATCTGGATAAATTAAATTAATTGCTCAGATGTTTTGATGTGAAATGGGTCCTTCTAGTTACTTAAGTCTAAATTGCGGTGGTGACAGGAACCAGACATCAGCAACCAGACAAGCTTAAGGCCTCTAAGACCTCCCTCAAAATAAATAGAGCAATGAGTATGAGTTTCACTGTAGTCTAAAATATATTACATGCACACCTTAGTAGTGGAGAGATACTTGGTGATACTTGGATACTTGGTGCTATAAGACCAACATTTTTAGTATGTATTATACAGTATTTAACCATCAACTGTACTTATATAAACACAGCTAGCAGGATACAGTCCCATGTTCAAACAACGTTTTAAAGATTATAATTTCAGACAAGGTTCCTATAAGGTTATATGTCAACTAAGACATAACACTGCAACGTTCAGAGGATAGAGGCTAGACTAGAGGTGTCAAGGTTTGTCCAAGTGGTTCTTCTGCAGCTACAACACTGAGGATACATGAGAAAAATGAGGAACTGGAAGAAACGAGTGTGTCCCAGACTGAGTAAAACGTAGCATACAAATGTTATACAGCTACAGAAAACAAATCCTCAGCTACAGAAGACAAGCAGCTTCTTGCCCTCTTTCATGAATGTTTAAGACAGAGTCTCTGTGCTCATACATTACTGAGCATCTTCTGTCGTGTGTGTAGTATCTGTCCAAACCCAGTGGGACCAGACTACAGAGGTTCAGTAAGGTCGGTCCGGTCAGGTCAGATTCAGACATGGATTCTTAAATATTCTCACGGCTCAGATCCAACTGCATGCTCCGGGTTCTTATACCTTCTTAAAGAAGGCTTTCCTGCTCTTATGAGAAAGTGTTTTAGCTCTGTTCTTCATATTGTCTGATTTTCAAAGATGATCTTGCTGGGCCTCTGTCTTTAAAGAAGCTTAAAGAGGCTGGAATTCAATATCTGTTATAACGTAGGATGGGCCTTTTGGCTATTTGAATTTTACATGCAAATAACTGAAAAAAGGAATATTGATTTGTGATGGCAGCATATGTCATAAATAACGCCATGATTAATTTAAACTGAGCCTTAATAATTAATAATTAATTATTAATTTGTACATAACCATACTGTAGCCTACTGGTTGACAACAGTTATACAGTTATACAGTTCTAGACAGTACACAGCCCAAGTCATTGACATAAGTCCTCTCTGTTGGGTAATATTATTTTAATCTCCTGGTGATACAAACAAATACATCATTACAATTTAATGCAAATCATTGTAAAACAAAATTGCAATGATTAAAGATGCTTAATATGACCAGCGAAATAAACTAACAAGCTAAAAATGGTCAGCTGTAACAGGTTAACAAAGTATAGTAGCTTCCCTCTACTGGCAGATTTGACTATAGATGTGTGGGAGACATGGCCATGCTCTGAGCCTTGTACAAAAAGAGCATTCACTTAAAGTGCTATAGTTCCTGGATCTCCCTCTTTCCCAAAACATTCCATTGTTGTCAGAAGACAGGATTGCCTCCCAGCAGGCTGCAGGAGAAGGGCCCTGCCACAATCTCAAAATAAAGTGGCAATGAAGAAAGATGGGCGGCACAGATGGGAGAAGTAGCATGGCAAAGCATTAGCAGCAGGGCCCTGTGGAGGATGGCGAAAGAGATGGCAGTGAGACATTGAGACGGCAGTCGTTGGGGATCTGCCAGCAGGGCAGAGTGGCGGCTTGGTAGGTGCCCGAGGGACACTGCTCAGACTCTGCCTAGACATTTTGCAGGTCAAAGAAACAGCTGATCTTTGAACGAGAGCTGAGTAGCATCATGCGTCTGGCTTGTTCGGCCATGGGAGTTGCGGGCACACCCCAAGCTTGACTGAAGGAGCACCAGACTCACAATAAGAGAAGCTCTAAATTATATGATTTAGTTATCGGTGGTTCAAAGAACCACATGTATTGCATGTAGATAAATGACGTGTACATGTAGTACATGATGGGATGCAGAGTAGTTAGAGTGGGTTTATTTGAACAGGCCCTTTTGGTATCCTGGCTGTTCAGTTGTGCTGGGTAGCAGTTGCTCCACTGCTGCCATGTTCAAAAAGAGCATTTGCTTTATGGGCAATGTTTCCTGCAATGTCTCCATAATTTTGGGCAACTAAAACTCAGGCACTTTATTCTGGTAGGCACTGTTATAAGTTGGTTTGTTTCCAGCTGGACATAACTTTGGTCAAGATACAGTTGAGCTCAGCTTTAAAACATGGTCCTGAGGGTCAAACCAGGTTCAGTCCAATTTTTTCAGGATGGATTAGAGCTGTAATCTCTGCGTACTGTACGGTCAGTCGGCATGGACAGCTAGCCAGAAGAACCTGGTGTGAGGACTTGAGAGAGAGGTGTGAAGAAGATTACTGAAGACACTTAGAAGGATAAGCTGCTCTTGCAGGAGCTGTAAGGCGGCGGGTTGGCAGTGGCAATAAACAAGGGTATTCATAATAAACATCTCAGAGTGTTTGAAAAGGTCCTTTAAAAAAAAACAGTGAAGTATGCCCAGAGTTAACCTCAGCATTTACTGCCTTCTTCATTTCTGTACAGTCACTGAAGTGGTGAATTTAAACAAGACCCTGTCATCATTACATCCCAGTCTTACAGCTCAACAATAGACGGGACTAGAAAGTGAGAAAGGAAATAACTTAGGCATAAAGTAAGCAGCGGTGGGGTTAAAGCGGCTGGTGGTCACTTCTAGAAAAATATCTTAAGAAAACGTTGGGCTCATTTTCTGCATTTTCTTTTGAACCCATGAAACCAGATGAACAAACCTGATCTAAGCAGTCATCTTCATTCACTAGAAACTTCAGTTAACAGGCGTCAGCTCAGTTTTATGATTCATCCAGATACCATATACTTATACACCATAAATAATTCATAACTCAGTTCTGTTTGAGTTTGTAGTATGACCATGTAAAGCTGTGATAAGAGAAACCTCTAACCTCTTCCCCATAAACTCTGGGAAATAATTCTGCTGTGCTCAGATTTGTTGCTTACTTGCTTCTCGCTGGTCTTTAAGACCTACTCTCCTGAAAACTGTAGGTGGTGTAGCTTAGCAGATAGCACCACTACCCGCCAGGGAGTCACCGCCACCACATGTGGGAGACTGGGGTTTGAATCTCGGTCTGGGTGACTATGCTGTGTGACTGTTCTGTGCTACACCAATAAGAGTCCTCGGGCAAGGCATCTAGCACTACATTGGCCTACCTGTAATATGATTAACCTTGTAAGTTGATCCGGAGAAATGTAAATGTTGGGGTATCAGCAGGTTTACTGATGTATGTGTAGGTTTTGCATGCATGCCATATATAGACAAAACAAATCTTAATGTGACAAATGAGCCCAACATGGTAACCTGCAAATGATAGTTCCATCTGACTGTAGAACAAACATTAAACCCGCAAGGTCTGGAGTGTAACTTTGAACTTTAAATTGCACCAAAAAGCCATTTATCCCACCATCTCACCTCACAGAAGACACTACATCATCAGAGACTTGTTGTTTTGTCAGTTCATCACAGAACACAGCCCGACTCTGCTCTCTTTTCCTCAGTCTACACTAAAAGATGTGTAAATGTGCACTAGCAGAACATACTGTGATCAATCTCAGCTCTCAAAACTTGTTTTCCATATGGAATATCATGCTCGGCTTTTGGTACACAGATTATTTCCAATAATGGAGCCAAATCAACTCAGAAATATTGGTTTTAGATTGCGACTGCAGATATACAGTGCCCCTTCATAATGGCTGGGACAACCATATATTTTTTTATTTACCTCTGTGCTGCACAGTCTTAGACTTGCACTCAAACAATCCACATGTGGGTAAAGTGCGCATTCTCAGATTCTAATAAAGGCTCCTTATTAGTTTTACCTTAGAGAAATGACCAGAGGTGGGTAGAGTAGCCTAAATGAATACTCATAACTCGTAAAAAACAAAAAACGACAAAAAGGTAAAAAACAACTTCAGTGGAAGAATAAATGTATCAAGTAAAGAAACATAAGTACTGATTACATATTAATACATGACATGTGTATATGACAGCACCTTTTATACATACGCTCTATTTACAGCACCATGATATGTGGGAAATGGGCTTCCCAGATGTATGTGATTTCTTCATCAGTGCAGGTATAAGAGAGTGTCTATGCAGTGACTGTCTTTTGCTGGTGAGTTGTGCCAATGCAAGTAAAGGAAACCATCATAAAGCTGAGAAACAAGAATAAAACAGCAAGAGACAGTAGCTAGTGAGTAGATTACCAAAAGCAGCTGTTTGGATTAGAAGAGGGATGGATCTGGTGCACTTAGAAACCAGGAACTGGTAGGACAAAGAAGACTGATGACCAAAGAATTGTCAGCATAATGAAGAACAATCCTCGCACACCTGTCCGACAGACACACCTTTCTGGAGACAGGTGTGGTTTTGTCACCGACTACTACTGTCCACGAATGAATTCATTAACAGAAGCACAGAGGCTATCGTTTAAGATGAACCAAGTTAGGTTTAATAGTGTTTCCTACAAATGACCAAAATGAGTACTGTAAAAAGTGAGAGCTTTGAAAAAAACATGAACTGAATGAAACCAAGACGAACCTACAGCAGAGTGATGATAAGAACAGCTCTGGAGGTTACAAGGAACTGCTAAAGATTCATAGCATACCACCTCATCTGTGAAACATGGTGGTGGAGGTGTTGTAGCCTGAGTCTGTATGGCTGCTACAGGTACAGGCTCATTGAACATCATTGATGATGTAACAGCTGATGGCAGTATGAATAGCAAGACAGCAGCTGCAGTATACAGGAACATCCTACTGCAATAAAACATAATGTACATATATTTATATATTTATTTTTATATTTATATTTATTATATTTTATTTCCATTAAAGGATCATCCAATAAAAGCTTCTGCTACATCAAACCAGAAGTGCCTCTATGGCATCCGAACAACCCCTTTTGGCACCTTTGTTTTTGCGAGCATACACTGCTCCGGCTCTGACCTGCTTTTCTCTCCCTTAGCGGGGAGTCCTGCTGGTCTGCCGGACAGACTGTGGGCTAATTGTTTAGGCTGATTTGAATCAGGCCTGATGCTCCTGCACCACAAGCGTATCACGGCAGCATCTCTTTTCTACAGTAAGATCTAATCACCTTACTTATCCTCACTTCTGTGAAGCACAAAAACTCCTTAAGATAAAAAGCCAGATTAGCCGCGGGTATAAAGATGCCCGACCGCACAGCTCTTTCACCTTGACGGACAACCTGAAAAGAAGCAGGATGCAGTCCTGCTGTTGCTATTGGCAAGCATTACAAGCCTTGCCCTACGGCCTGGGAAACTGAAGTCCACTGGTTTTAATGAGAGCTGAGGCGTCGCATTGTTTTGCAGGGACATGACTGATACGCGAGTACCACATATGAACCTCATGGCTTTGTGTGGATGAGCCTTAGTGTGTTTATTTCACCCCCATCAACACCATCCCAAGAGTTTTGGGGACAAAAAAACAAGTTCATGTGGTCGGCTGGGAGAGCGCGGGACGAGAGATTACTACCTGCTGAATGGCTGACCTGATTCTTGTTGAGCCAGAACGCATCTGGTATCATTGTTTAATAAGACTGTTGTAAATAGTGGGGATTAGAGATCACTTTAGAGTATGGGGGGGTTGCGGTGAAACATGATGACAACACGTGGGTTATCCCGGACAAATCTGCCTACATTTGTTCCTGAAAACTCGGCAGGATTAATGAGTGCTGAGATATGGGCTGGTAATCTGCTTCACCTTCCATGCAGCACCCGACAGCTCTTAATATCCTGCTGTGGAACGTTTCCCTGTGCCGTCCTGGACGGTGTGGATTAAAATTTTAAGTGTCTCATTTCCGTTTAGGAGACCTGTTTTTAAAAGTGCTTTATTATTGTTTTTCTGTGTCCCTGTTTGCATTTACTGTAACCTCTCTAACGGGCCCACAAAGCATTAGATCCTAACTATGAAATGTGAGTTATAAAGCTCAATCAGCAATACATGCATTTCCTTATGATCCTTAGAGAGGTGTCAGTCTGGTCAGATCTAATAGTGGGAACTGTGTCTTTATGTCCTGATTAAATATGCAGTCTGGAAAGCTATTAATAGTAGTAATCATTAACCTTATGTGCCAATAAGTTCTGTTTTATTGAATTACAGCTGTGCTTAGGCACATAGTTGAACTATGCTGAAGTATCTAATGCTATGTAAGTAAAAACAAGGATTAGGTCTTCTTCCTGCTCGTACCTTGGATTACCACACCTTCTGGCCTGTGATTATGCAGCTTAACATGCTCATCCTGCAATGACACTAGTCTTTAGTAGCAGGGCTCTAGCGTATGCTAAAAACAGAGCTGGTTAACGGAACTGCATATCACTGCTGGCAGAACAAAACCTTGAATCTCGATGTTCATGTTGATTGTCAGTTTTGACAAAGTTTGCAAATGTCTGTTTGCATTTACATTGTGTGTAGATTTCTTGAAGAATATACTGGAGAACTTTAAATATAAAAGTATGTTTTTGAACAAGTCATATTTTAATTATTTATTATATATGTTATTGATTTTTCCAAATGTTAATGAATTCAGCCGATAAACAGTAATTGTATATAAAAGTGCTCATGCTTCCACACTGATACTGCTTACACTGATGATATTAGGTCCTCAAGATTTAATATCATCAGCACTGTCAATAATATAGTATTTTGACGCTGATTAATCAAAATCCAATTTTATTAGCCTTTTTTAAATTTTTTACACCATTTGAAAACACCAGCTGTTATTAATGTTGTCTGGGCAATTAAATGCCGAATACAGCTAGACAACTAGATATTAAATTCCAAGTGATGTAAGCTGTTTTTATTTGTGAATAGCATTTTGACAGTTTTAGACAGTCATATGCAAAAGTCAGTCAGTTAACATTTTAGGAGTTCCATTGTTCCATTCTTGATGGCTTTATTTCCATTTGTAATATTTTATAATAGAATAGTCCATGAGAATGATAACAGCTGATATTTACTGGAAATCACATTTCTATGTCAATAATAAAGCTGCTATATATTACTTATAATATAGCACTGATATCTGGTATTTGTATTCTCACCTTCAACTCTATGTACACTGCCGGTTAAAAGTTTAGACACATGATACTAAGTGGATGTTGTTGGTGATCATAAAGATTGTACAGGCTTAAACTTAACCGTTCCAACTGATGAGAAGTATGAATAATAAATATGTCATATCTCCACCTTAAATATATATATATATATATCGTCGCTGTCCAAAGAAAAACAAGTATGTCCAAAATGGCAACTTTACAGGAGAGACCAAAAACCTCATTCAACTTTAATGTAAGTCAATGGAACCAGACATCTTTCCTAACAGCTTTGGACCATTTCTGTTGGTCCATTCTTCATGAGATTCGTACTCTGTGTGAACAGTAGCTGGTATGTTCAAATGATACATAAAAGTGAAAATGGACAAAAGTGGAGATACATGTTTTTCATTGGACAGCGACAATATATTGTTGCACTTTTTTTTTTATCTCTTCAGTTTACTGAATATTCATTATTCATTATGAACAGACCAATAGAATTTATCCAAAATCCCTTATGAACATTTCGTATTATATCAGCCTCCACTGCAAATTAAGAAAGCTTATCCTCCTGCAATGTTCCATCTTAAAGGTAATTAAAATGACTGTCTAATAGTTTGATGTCTTCACTTCTGTCTAAAGAAAAGCATTAAGCTACATATGAGGAGAACTCTCTATTAGTAGCCGAATCTAAACTTTTGACTGGTAGAGTACCATCGTAGCTAGTGGTCTATGTTTGTAAGTGTGGAATGAATGTTGATTTACTAGGTGAAAATAAGTGAACAGGTCCTCTACAGAGAACACACTCCTGCACCCTTCAGTGCACACTAACTGTTTATTTGTTTATTGCTTGTTTGCTGTATTGCTTATGCATGCACTAACATGTCATATTTAAGTTTTGCTCTTCGTAGAAGACGTGTTAGCTCATTTTCACTCAGTCAGCAAAACATGTTAGCTAACTAGGGGTGCTTTTACAAAGGCCTGAATAGTGTATATTCAAAACACAGGAAACACACATATGTCTTTCAGACAGGAAGTCATCTTTACTGTTATTCCTTCTCATCACATATGAGCTGGCAGAGGAATAAAATGCAGTTTCTCCAATACACCTAGATCAGCAAATGTCCGATTTCATCATTATCATTATATATTACACCAGTAAGTATCAATGAAATGACCCTACCCTTTCACCATTTAGACATGTATACAATATAGGTATAATTTTAGCCACCGCTTCGAAACTATTTTAAGGTGCACCCATTGCAGACAGATGTTCTATGGCATCCCCATTGTTTGAACCGTTTCCATAGAAAGGCATCGCCATTAGAGTAGGACATTCTGGGATAGAGCGAAGTTTGTGATGCAGAAATAATAATTCAGCCATCCTAATGTTCTTGTGTGAATGGGGTAAAGTGGGGGATGATGGGCTGACAAATTATAGAAAGAAACAGATGGACTACAGTCTGTAACTGTAGAACTACAAAGTGCACCTGTGAGGATAGTGGACCTGATAAAATGGACTGTGAGTGTAGATACAACAGAGCGGTAAAGTGGCAAGTTAAAGTATATACACATATCCAAAATGCTCTGCAGTCAGTCACCTCACAGTGCTCTCGTACAATGCACTATAGCCGTGCATTTACAAAACACTAAAGTCGACCACAAAATGGGGGATGATGCCATTACATTGGAGGGGCTGGGATATTGGCAACCATGCAATAACACACCCAAATCCCTTGATGTCCCACCTGGGAATTGAACCAGCAACCCTTTTATCACTAATGTGAGACCCTCCTCTACTAATATTGCCAACAGCACATTACAAACCCGCATTAGAGAGAATGACGTACGCAAGCCAGAACGCACCATGGTTCACTGCAACACAACGAGCTGGCTCATTGCCAAAATACACATTTTCAAGAAATAAGTATGCGTTGAAAGATCAAGAGCAAACATTTTAAGTTTAGACGTCAAACTGCAGACGACAAAAGTGTAGTACAGTTCACAGGTCCATCCCAACATCCTAATTCCAACTGGGTCATCTATAATGGGGCAGTTTAATTGGTGCTACCCTCACACTGCCCCTGCCAGCAGCTAGTAGCTGAAGACTGATGACCCTTTTCATTTGGTCTGTCCCCCGGGCACTGTGGTCATTGTTCTTAATAGGACATGATCAACACCCAGGTCACTCAGCTGGAGGTAAACACATCTCATTTTCTTTAGTTTTCTGCTAATGATGGGTACAAAGCCTATACCTGCTGCCATTCTTCTCATAACAGGAGATTCTCTAATCAAACACAAGCTGTGCTTTAAAGATGGCAAACTGATAATAAAATCTGAAGTGAGTTCCTAAAAACAATTGTTCCTAAATGATTCCAGGCCTCTGGATGGTAATGGTTCCATTTCACAAAAAATAAAAAGAATTTCCTTTTTTAATTAAGAGTTTTAATATATAATCTATACATGGAAAACAATGTTGCCAAAACCCCATTTTTATATTAACGTTTTGTTTATGTGTTTTGTGATATCACCAAATCCAGCACATTTACATACTGTATATTCACCTATCTGCCTTTAGCAATTTAGCCACGCCCTTTTACGATGATGTCATAAGGAATGTTTCAGCTGGGACTGTTTTTTTTTTTTTTTTTTTTAATGGGGTGCAATACAAGACAGCCAGAAAGCCTCAAGGTGTAAAAAAAGCTGATGAGCTGTCTTGCTTCTGAGCTGTCGATATATTTAGTAGCTCCCAAAAGACTAAAACAGAGGTCTGCAAATCTGGACCTTGAATCCCGTTTTCAGTTCTGGGTTTTGTAATTACTGGTTGCTATGACAGTAAGTGGCCAACCGGATACTTAAACAGTTTAGGACCAGTGATTACAACACCCAGGAGTGGAGAGCAGAATGGAGGTCGAGATTTGAGGAGGTCTGGACTAGAAACAGCGCTAGATCAAATAAATAAGCATTGCTCACTGCTGCCCTCCATAGCCCTAGTCAGACATTATACAGTATGAAAATACCAAATAACATTCTCTGTGTTGTGTAACATTATTATAGGACGTTGAAGTACTTACTGAAATGCATTGCATTGCTTGCTGTGCTTATCTCTGTATCTTCTTTCTGGGTATGAGTACTGGCTAGGCAGTGTTAGGTATTGCACGTCTACTGTTTATAACCAGCACTGGCCTTGTTCTGGCAGTGTTTGAGCTCAGGGGTTGTGTGCACAGGATGCATAGGGTATATACTGAACTGTGCTTTTAGTACGTGACTTTGGATAAAGCTGTAAATGAACGCTGACCATTGTCTACGTTACTGTAGTCACTGTAGTGTTGAGTTGAGTCCAACATGAGGAAATAGCACTGCTAACCCAACAGGCGGTGGTTGGGGGGCATCGGAATGGGGATGCATTTCCTTGTTTCTTACCACAATGCTCTGGTGATATTTACATAAATCAGCCTTGAATACTGCCTGTTACGGTTTCGAGGGATGAAGAGATGATGGGAAAATGAAAATGTAATAATGCATTATTACTTGGTGCATAAAATCACATAAACATCCTGAAATGAACCTTCATGGAAAATTTAAATTCAGAAAAAACTGTAGGCTATGGGATAAACCGGACTTTAAACAGGTTCTTCGTCATAGCTGTATTTATATTCCTTTTAATCTTCATTCAGTGATAGGTTCTTTCCATGGCATGATGCCAGCTACGAGCATTTTTACCAGAGACTGATCTGTCTCAGGTTGTCCACTCTGTCCCACCGACACATGCATTATAAATCTGTTTTTATAAAAGTAACCATTAAACTCACCCCTCCCACCAACCTCCCACCTCCCTAACTGGCTCTGCATAGCCATGTGTGTCTCTGTGGAGGGCAGATGTAGATGCTATATCCCCTCTGAGACCGAAGTACCATCTGAC
>JAMWET010004479.1:477500-487500 GCA_024036415.1 Prochilodus magdalenae
AATGGCGATGGACTGATTTTGACATACTGATAGGTATGGTGGTTTGTGACATGAAAACCTGAAACAGCTTTTTCCATTTAAACTCATGATGAATTGAATACAATTAAATCTTTCAACTTCCCTAAAACACAAAAAGATCTATTACACAGCATTATTTTTGTTTTCATAATTCCTCAGGCCTACAATGTACAGGAAATGGCTACTGGTCCCCATAAACTTTAACTTTAAGCAGTATAAATACAGATGAGTATAAATCACCATTTCAATTTATGTTCCAGCTGAGTGAATAGCTGTTTGGTGTAGCTCAGTGGGTAATACCACTACTCAGGGTGCCACTTCTATGTGTGGGAGACTGGGGTTCAAATCACAGTCTAGGTGACTAAGCTGAGTCCATGGGCAAGACTCCTAACACTACACTGGCCTACCTGTAATCATTAACCTTGTAAGTTGCTCTGGATAAGAGCGTCAGGTAAATGAATATTGGGTATGGAGCTACATGTAATTTAGACGGTATGCCTGTCAGGATCACGACAAACCGTGGACACCACATTTTAGGTATGGGCACAGCAAGAAATCTCTTGAGGGAAGGTGGACGATTGCTGCTCACCTAGATGCCTTAGTTATATTTGGTAAAGTTTTGATGATGGTTTAGGTTTGAAACTGCTGTTATTTGAAAATGTATAATTATTTCGTTAATGTTCTAGCAAAATATATAACCTACAATACTAAGCAGTTATTTATGTCATTGTTCTGGTCACCGGAAAAGTTTGTGACGAGTATAGCTGGTTTTGTTTTGTCACGCTTCTGGGTTTCCCCAGCTCCTCCGCTCAACCCCCGAACTCCACTTCCCAGAGTGCATCATCTGATGACATCACACCCACATGTCCCCTGCCATCCAATCAGCACCGCTCTAGGTCACCTTAGTTTTAACCCAGCTGAATCCACTTTAGCTTTAGCGTGTATATATAGCTCTCTCAAACGCTTCCTCACTGCAGAATTTTGCCAACCTGGTTTGTATTTCTGAGCGTTTCTCTCCTGGTTGACTTCCTTTTGGCTTTGACCTCCTCTTTTTGGTTATCCCTTGTTGGCTTCTTTTTTGATCCACTCTCTGGCTATCGACCTTTCTCTCGTTACTTTGACCATTCTCTCGGTCTAAAAATATGTATTTGTTTTTTTTCAAGCTCATGCACAGATTCCCTGTTCTTCTACATTTTCTCATGCATCTCGCTTCCTCTCCTCTGTGAACTTCATCACTCATACAGACACCCTATGATTGTCATTCTGGGAGAGTCAGTGTTGTGCTTAGACATGAAGCACATGAATGTAGTAGAAGAGTAGGATGGAACGGACAGGTGTAAAGTATTATAGATGAAATGATGCTTGCATATGTTTTTTTTATCCAGGGAGTTTCATCCTGTTTTATGGGGGTGTAAATATGAGGTTACTAAATTCCGTTAGTCATCCATCACTGCTAGGAAGACCAGAGGACACAACAGTGAGATACCACAAGAGGTCGTTAAGCTGTGCAAATCAGGAAATGGCAACAAGAAAAAAGCTAAACAATTGAAAATCCCCATTACTACTACTGAGCCACTGGAGATGCTGGTAATGTACTAGGAAGTGGACATGTGGCTATCCTTGTGCAGTGAGGAGGATGGTTTGAGTGCCCAAAAGAATCACGGCTGAGGAAAGGCAGATGAGGCAGTTTGGTTAGGTTCAGGGGTTCTCTGCTGAATGCAGTCTCCAAGATACTTCTGGAACCTTCAGTGGAACCGTGTTCTACAGTTAAATAAGACCAAAGTAGAGCTTTTGGGAAATAAACAGGTGGATCTGTTTATTAGACTTAAGTACTAAACTAAAGTTTTAGATACATGGTATCATGGACTCCATTAAGTATCAACACATAGTAATACAAGCCTGACTGCCTCATTGGTTGGATCAAGCAGGACAACAATCTAAAACACACACTCGCAGCAAACAATGGTTTACTGACCACAGGATTGAAGTTTTGCCATGGCCATCCCAGTCCCATGCCCAAAACCCCATAAAATGTGGGAAGAGTTGGGGAGGAGAGTCCACAAGTGTGGACCTTGAGAACCTGTGGAGCGTCTGATGGACCTGGAGACATTCTGTATAGAGGAATGGACTCAGATCGCTCGCCATGTGTTCTTAATGACTGTACTTTTGTTAATTAAGAACAAAAGAAGATAGATTTGCAGCCCCTCACACTTCACTGTCAATGAAAGAAAGAGTTCAGTGTGGCCAAAGCAAAGGTATATAATGACCAGTGATTAATATTACCAACATAAGCTTCAAGACTCCCACCGAGAACAATGATGTTGGGTTATTGCTGTGCATTTCTTAGCTTCCACTGGGTGTGGTGGATGGTTGGAGGAGGGTTCTCCAGCTCAGTCTTAAGAGTGGAGTCAATAAACCCACAGGTTTGAGTAGGTCTATTCCACCAGCTCAGATAATACTGGAGATAAGAGGGTCATCACGGGGTCACCAAGACAATCACTCTTCATGAAGTCAATAGTAGCATCCAGCACGTACGGCGCTTCCCTGAGGGCTCTAAAACCATGTGCTAAAAATGAGTTTTTCTTCCAGTTCGTAAATCATATTCAGAATCCTGCTATGCTTTTTAATTCAAGTGTTGCTTTAGATGTGCTGAGGAATATAGTAACCATGGTACAATCTGAGGCTACATTCCAGCGTTCCTGACTCCATCTGCTGCTTTTAGATGGTGCGGTTGATTAACGATTACAAGATCCACCTCATTTTTGTTACAAAACCATTAACAAGGCTCTTCTTTTCCAGAGTTCAGACAGTTCTCTGGGGTCTTAATGAAATATCTGTGACTTGCTTTGTTCAAAATAACACAATAGTGAAGCACCACAGCTCCCTTTACACGCGGCCTGTTTGAGTGTCTGCTTTCTGCTTACCCCGCCCCCCTCATTCGCAGGGCATGTCCAAGGTACAGCAGCACTCATATCACTCTTACATTATTCACATGTGGTTCAGATGAAGTTCATCTAATATTACCTAATAATAGCTGTTGGCGTTGACTAGTGCTAAACGGCCAAAGAAACACACAAGAATAATTATTTATAAATGCTCAGATTTCCTTGGTCTCAGTTCCCTGGATGCCAGAACTGTGTTGTACTGACCCAGGTTGGGAATAGCAGTCAGACACATGATGCTAAAGTGGGTTACTTATACACCAGCCTCTGTCGAATTATCTAATTCCACCTTAATTGGTGCAGCAGTTAACAGCAGCCACCTGAGGCACCAGAATAACACTGGATAACCACTGCAGCATTTAAGGTGGAATGGGAAATTTAAACAAGAAGCTGGACAGGTAGAATAAGGCATCGACATGTAACTGCACCATTTAAAGTGAAACCCCAATTTCAAACAATCTGCTGGCAAAAAAGAAGCTGACTTCAGCATTGTGTCAGTCACAAACTGGTGAGCACACATGTACAGGTCTCTACTGACTTATCTGGACGTCACCGTCAAAAATATCCACCCAGCTGCAGCCGGCAACAGAGCAGTTCCTATAATAGGCTCTTAGCTCCACATAATGCTAGCGGCTCCGATGCTTGAGGCTAAAAAATGGGGGCCGTTTGTGTAGTTAGCCCTGAAGCTGTGGGTGGAAATACTCAGATGTGGGCGGTATTATTCTGATGAGTCCCCTCTTGACATAACAAGAGGAGCCAAATCTGAATGGCTTGTTCTGATCAAGGCATCCCACAAAAAAGGACTGGGTTAGGTCATTTACAGTCAGTGTGTTGGTAGGTACCAATATGAATGACCATGACTGAAACTGAAAAAAAAGTTTTTCATAAAAAGGTAATTATATATTTTTATATAAGTATAATGTAATATATATTGCTGATATATATAATTGCATTGTATATTATTGTATTAAAACATAATAAAATTATTATTATTATTATTATTATTATTATTATTATATTTCAGTCCATAAAAAGTATTTTTTTGTTTTAGTTAAATATTTTTGGATTGGGTGATCAATGATGGGTCTTATTGGGCCTCAATAGCATCATAAGTAAGTGGTCTATGTAACTGGAAACATTATTTAGTTGGTTGGATGTTATTAGCACGCTGAAGAAGGTAACGTAGCGAAACAAGACTGGGCTTAATCTGTAAGTTTAATAAATATTTGGTGAATTATTTGAGCTCTAGCTGAACCTCTTTTATCCTCTAACTCTCTCATTTAGTTTCAGCTCTTTTATGATGAAACAGCAGAAAAAAGGCAGAGTATCAAAAAAGGCACCTCCTCTAATAGAAGTCAATGGGCTGTTTCAATGAGCAGAGTGAACATTTAACACAATGCCAGAATAAAATCCTGAACGTTCCTGCTACACCATACAAGATACAGAGCCCTTTCAGACGGAGACACATTTCAGCAAGGTCTTCCAGGGCCTTGGTAATGCAAGAGAGCCTCTGTGACTCACTCTGTGTCCCAGGCCGTGGCCAAGCCCCTTCTGTTTCATTAGCTACTCCTCCCTTTTCACATTAAAACCCCAATTTAATTTCAGCGAGGGGAGAATGAGCCGCTAGCACTCCGGCATTCCAGCAGCAAAATCCTTTTTATGGCCTTAAATAGCGGCAGACCTAACGACCCCCCTCTAATTACACAGAGTCAATATTGTTGCATTCTAATCCCACCCCAATCGCAACATACCGAGAAACGACTGCTCAGCCGCGGCTGCTGGTCTGCGGACAGCAGAAAGGAAGGTCAGTTTGATTTGAGCCAGTGCCAAGAAGCTTTTGATCCGCTTTGTGTCTGTGCATGTTTCCATTGTGCGTCCAGAGCTGGAAACTCATCATCTCATGATTCTCCGTACAATACAGAGGGTGGCCCTCAGGGCCTTCCAGGCCTACAGAGAAAGCCTATGAGTACTGTGAAATATAAACACGCCCATAATTCTTAGTTTAGAAGGTGACAGTCTTGTCTGTAATTCTTAGATGATAGTCTATTCGTTAACTCTGTACTGTAGTCATCATATATGTCATTTCGTTTTTACATCGAAAATAATAAAATAATTAATAAGTGAATAAACGGGGCCGGGTCGTCAACTGGTCATGATAAATGAACCAAACAGCTTCTTTACTACTGGTGTCCTGATAGCTACAGCCAAGCAAGGCCTCCCCTTGGTTAAGACTCACAGCGCCCTCCACAGTTATGGTTATTGGCACACCTCATTAAGATGTGTTCTAAGGCTTTTAATAAATTCTTATTTTTTAATAATATAAAAGAGAAAATCCAACCTTTAATTCAACTGCATTTATTGAGTGGGAAAAAACCCACATTATGAAATTATTATTTTACATGAACTCATCTGTGCCACAATTATTGGCACCTCTGATGTTAATACAGTGTACAACCACCTCCTCTCCTATTCCATTTCACAAGATGGGAGAATACAGAGAGAGGGATCTTCAACCATTCCTCTTTACACAATCTCTCTAAATCCTGGGTCCTCTCCTATGCAGTCTCCTCCTCAGCCCACCCCACAGGTTTTCAATGGGGTTGAGCTCTGGGGACTGAGATGGCCATAAGAGGAGCTTGATTTTGTGGCTGGTGAACCATTTCTGTGTAGATTTGGCCACATGTTTAGGGTCATTATCTTGCTGAAACACCCAGTGATGACCCATCTTCATTTGATTTAAAATGTCCTGGTATTTCAAAGAGTTCATGATGCACACTAACAAGGGTCCCGGGGCCTTTACAAGAGAAACCCATCCTCCCCCATACTTCACAGTGGGCATGAGGTGCTTTTCCGCATACTCATCTTTTGTGTTATGCTCGACCCACTAAGAGTTGCCAAAAAGCTCTATCTAGGTCTCATCTGACCAAAGCACACAGTCCCAGTTGAAGTCCCAGTACAGCTTAATGAACTCCAGATGTTTACGTTTATGCTTGTGAGAAAAGGCTCTTTCCATGCATGCCTCCCAAATAGCCTGTTGGCATGTAGATAGTGCCTAATGGTTGTTATGGAGACTTTGTGACCCCGAGATGCTAAAAGTTAGCAGAAGAAAAATAAATAAATAAATAAATAAATAAATCGGTGAGAAGCGGCAGCTCAGGTGCACACAGCATTCTCTCACCGGAAACCGGAAACTGGATACTCTGATCAACAACTACAGTAGAAATGACAGAAATGCTTCAGTTACGCTTATTTTCTAGGAATTGATCAGGGTTCCAATAATTGTGGAACATGTGACTTTATGAAAAATAATGATTTCTTAGTCAGCGATTTTTTTTTTTAAATTCACTTGGGTTAAAGGTTACATTTTTCTACAACTGTCAGTGTGAGATTATGATTCTAATAAAAATGTAATTTATTTTAAGGCTTTTAACACATCCTAATGAGGGGTGCCAGTGGAGGGCGCTGTAAGGCATTAGCTAGATGTTTTAGCATGGGCAGGGAAGAACAGTAAGAAAGTACACCTGCCTCTTTGTCTACACTCATTGCCCATTGTATCAGCTCCATGTACCATATAGGAGCACCCTGAAGTTCTACAATTACAGTCTGTAGTCCATCTGATGTGCTGCATAGTTTGTTACTCCCCTTTCACCCTGCTCTTTAATGGTCAGGACCCCCACAGGAGTTGGTATTATGTGGGTGGTGGGTCATTCTCAGCACTGCAGTGACACTGACGTGGTGGTGGTGTGTTAGTGTGTGTTGTGCTGGTGTGAGTGGATCAGACACAGCAGTGCTGCTGGAGTGTTTAAACACTGTGTCCACTCACTGTCCACTCTATTAGACACTCCTACCTTGCTGGTCCACCTTGTAGATGTACAGTCTGAGATGGTAGCTCATCTGCTGCTTCAGAGTTTGTGTTGGTCATCCTCTAGTCCTTCATCAGTGGTCACAGGACGCTGCCCACCGGACGCTGTTGGCTGGACAGTTTTGGTTTGTTGTCTGGACAATCAAAAATCAGTCTGGATATAAACTGGATCTGCTAATCTGGATTTATGCTGGCAGGGGTGTATTTTTCTCATTTTGGACATTTATGGCTCAAACTGGCAGCTTTGCTCTAACAGTTCTGGTTCACAGCTGTGTAAAGCTCAGTTCTAGAAATAAATCAATTGTTACTGAGACAGCAGTGATGTTTAGATGTTGGAGGTTTGAATCTGGGTTTCCTGGAATCTATGTTTTTTTCATGCAGCCAGGCTGGCTGTTTAGACCTCAGACGCGGTCAGTGCTGAATGACATTGAGCAGTGTGTTCTCATCCAGTTCAATGATTGATAATGAGGCCTAATCAATATGAGGAGAAGACTCAAACTTTATTAACGTCTCCAATTAGACACCCCGATCAATACCCTGTGTGACATTTCGACAATGAGAAGGATCAGCTAATACAATGACGAGTCGCGGCAAGCAGTCATCTAGACGCCAAGGAAGCAGGCGCATCAATTCAAGCGCTTCACTAGACAGAGACTGACGTAAAGCCAGTGCGCTGTGGTATGACTGGCGTGGCTTTGGCCTCTTTGAGCCTGAAGTACGGAGCCTCTCTTACAAACCGCAATAAACCGTCTTAAAACACGTATCCCTCCGATTAAGCCTCCCCCCCATGACCTGCTGCAACCACAATCGGATTCACCGCTGTGTTGGATTAATGGAGCGAAACACAAAAGCAAATCCCCTTTATCGTGCTATCATCGGATTTGCAAAGGATCTCCTGAAGTAAATGCAGAGGCATAGAAATTTGTACGCCTCACTGCCGCAAAGCTGTTTTTTCTCCTCTGGGAATTGCTAACGTCAAAGTGAGCGCAACAGTGTGTAATTCACTCTGAAAACGATCACGCTCCTGCTTGGAATGAGGCAATAACTCACTTGTAAGAAAAAAAGCACTTAGAGAAAAAATGCTAAATCTGGTGTATATGTAGCGCAAATTTCAAAATGACTTTGACCCCCCAAGTAAGATCAACCGTAATGCTCACTTTCTACACTCGTCTGAAGAGAACTGGAAATTTCACTTACAGGTCTGCATTCAAACTGCACTTCCGTTTTCAGGGGAAGTGGAAAATTATGATTGAAGGGCAATAAAAATTCCAGGGCTTATTAAAAAAAGCCATACTCTTTTCTAATGCCAGTTAAAGTGGCTGACTACACACATCATTAAGATAAAACAAAAACCTCTTCATTTCGGGTGTTCAAATTTGATTGTCCTTCCAAATGAAGAACAATAATATGCATGGTATAAAAGAAACAGCAAGGCAAATCAGACCACGCTGAGGTTGATCACTGTCCATTGATAAGGCCACATCTATTTCAAAGCTGTATTTATTTGAAAAAGTCCAACATAATTTGATGTAAATACCAACAGTCAGGTGTGATTTGCAGCAGAGACCCAGGGGAGATCGTTGATGTCCAAACCAAAACTCCATTTCCATTTTAGTCCATTTTTACTTTTATGGATTATTTGAACACAGCAGCTGCTGTTTACATTAGAGGGAAATTCCATGATGAATGGCCCAACAGAAATGGCCCAAAATCGCTTGGGAAACTGTCTGTTTCCAGTGACTTTAAAACATTAAAATTAGACCAGGTTTCGCATCCTCCTGTAAAGTTGCAACACACATTTACAGGGGTTAGACAATGAAACTGAAACACCTGGTTTTAGACCACAATCATTTATTAGTATGGTGTAGGGCCTCCTTTTGCGGCCAATACAGCGTCAGTTCGTCTTGGGAATGACATATACAAGTCCTGCACAGTGGTCAGAGGGAGTTTAAGCCATTCTTCTTGCAGGATAGTGGCCAGGTCACTACGTGATGCTGGTGGAGGTTCGTCCTTCTTGGTGGTATGCTAACATTACCCTGGATACCGTGGCTCTTGATACATCACAAAGACTTGCTGTCTTGGTCACAGATGCGCCAGCAAGACGTGCACCAACAGTTTGTCCTCTTTTGAACTCTGGTATGTCACCCATAATGTTGTGTGCATTGCAGTATTTTGAGCAGAACTGTGCTCTTACCTGCTAACTGAACCTTCACACTCTGCTCTTACTGGTGCAATGTGCAATTAATGAAGATTGGCCACCAGGCTGGTCCAATTTAGCCATGAAACCTCCCACACTAAAATGACAGGTGTTTCAGTTTCATTGTCCAACCCCTGTATATAGATATATATTAGAGCACCCCACCCCCTACCTCCAGGTCTTTCGCTGGGCTCATTGGGAGGCGGGGCTTGAGGACACAAGAGATCTAACAAAATGATTCAGACAGAGAATGAATACAGTGTACAGTATTAGAGAAATATTGTAGTAAACCTCAAAATTACAAGTATGAAGACTGAAATGGAGCACAGATCCATATTAATATGATATTTAACTAAAATATTAATATATTAAAATATCTTAATGTTAATATAGAAAAAAATTTCAGTATTTTTCACAGTGGGCCATGGAACGTTTAAGGCCTCTAACAGCTACCTTACAGAAACATGTAATGTCATATGGTTATGAATATGAAATTGTAATTTTATGATAGTTGGAGACATAGTTTTGTTGTAACCTAGTTTTAAAATTAATTCAAGTTACATTTAAACTGTTTTAGCAAAATGTTTATTTGTTTCTCTGGGTTTTTTAGATTTACTATAGTTTTATGATTATTAACATGACATATAAAAACTCTGGCGGCTTGGTATTTGTGAAGACATAGTGACTCCTGGTTCCCAAGGAAGTCTCTAGGTTTCCATACTATGAAGCATTTCACATCAAACCACTCCTACTGACCTTGCATCTCAAAGACATCTCAATCCTGCAAACTCAGTTCCCTTTATTACAGCTCATCCACTGAGAAAGCAAATGTTTTCAAATATTCATAATTCAAAAGGAGAAATAGGAGAGCCGAGTACCCCAAACCTTCCCCACCATCTCCTCACCAAGCGCAGAGGAACTCAAAGCACCCCAGATACAGACGGTCTGCTCCATATGACAAAAGGTAATGAGCTGAGAGGG